>RQOL01000042.1:0-21489 GCA_013076295.1 Sanderia malayensis | reverse complement strand
TCAGACATGCACCTGAGGCTGGCTTTTCAGTGCATTCCTGAAACAGAGGCTACAGTACATTGCCTCTCCATGACGTTGTTCTTTGTTTAGCACGATTTAAACTGCAATGTGTTTTTATTTGTATTGATTAGGTGGTGACAATTCACAGACTGATCTCGACTATGAAGTCACATTGAAGTCCACAACAGAAGACGTTGAGGACGATTTTCAAGGCGTCATTGTACCAAGGGGTGTCCCAAAAGCCACCAACTATCAGCTACATTTCGATGACAACGACTTTGACGATGAGAGGGACCCACGAGATTCCGGGTTCGAGCCCGCTTCTGGCGATGCTGACGTCATAAATCAAAGTGCAAGCCCAAGGAAGCACAACGAGTCGATGCTGTTGAATAACACGCTCGAGAATATTACCGCCGCGAATGCTGAAGCGATCGATGAACGTGGTATCGAGGGTGGGAGCAAGAAGTTGGTTGGTGAAGGGGATCCTGTTAAACGTAGAGGTGTCACTTTCCAGGTGGAGAAGAATGAAAGCTTTCCTGCCAATCAAATGTTTCCCGGAGATTCGACCTTCGATGCCGACGATGCGTCTGGCCTAAACGCGGATGAGGAATTTGGAGCCCTCAACAAAGGTAACGCGTTTTCTTGCAGACGACATTTGAACATGATGTCCATGTATTCAGCTGCTTTTCTGGTGATTTTTAGCGCCCGTCGTTTGATTTTTCCAGGTGAGTTTATTGACAACCTCGATTTTCTTGAAAAGTGTGGTGAAAGTGACATCGAGAGAAGGGTAAAGAATTCATTACATACACGTTTTTATTTTCTTGTTATCATAAGAATTCAAATTAAGGCTACGTTCAAATGTAGCAGTGAATGATTAGCTTTGAAATGCGTGTACCAGTTCTTATCTATAATCTTGGACCGTATTTTTTTCAGGAGAGACAAGCAGCGCTCGCGAGACAGTCTCTTTATCAACGATTTGATCCTTTAGTGAAAGATGGAACACCAGTTAAAGCAGGTTTGTATACGCTGAGGCATTTGATGGTTATGTTCACGGAAGCTTGTATATAGCTAGTTGATTGCTGCTGTTGAATTTGGATTTAAATTGACATGATGTTCGGGGACCGTATGGGCGTATAGTTAACTGTATTCTTTCTACTTTTAGATCGAACAAAAAGTGCTGGTCTGGCCGCTTTGAAGGAGAGGTAATACGATACAGTTCAGAATAAAATTATTATGTAGCCTCTGAATGGAATATTTTTCAGATTAAACTCTTTTTACAAGTCGCTCGGCATCCTCGAGATTGACAATTTCATATTTTATAATTTCCCCAACATCGGTAGCCATGCTATACACTCGACTGGCCTATGAAATGCTCGAGATAGACCGTTGAACATTACCTTTAATTGTTCAGAAACAATTCGTTGACAGGAATTGTGTTTACATCAATCAGAGTTGAAGCTTTTTACATTGGGGCTGCCGGGTCAATTTTTCTTAGGTTTTGAAGTCTTGTTTTGTGACATGCCGTTGATTCCCTTTTACGTCTTTGGGGCTATTGTTTTCAGTTGTTTTCAGTCATTCCCAAGGGGGGCCGTGTTTGGTTGTGGGGGGGCTTATTAATTTTTTTTAAATTCTCAATATAAAATCTCAACATAAATGTTCTTAACTATAGGCTAATTTTTTTGCTGTTTGCAAAATGGAAAAGTATTTGAATATTAGGCTTTACATCAATTATTTGGTCATTGTCATCTGAAACATCAAAAACATGCCATCAGTATCGCATTTTAAACTGATGATGATGATGATATCTCTTCATTTTGAACACAAATCGTCCGTAAGTTCAGCAAAAGGTTCTTACGTGGTGCATGCTTAGTGCACATTAGATATATCATGAGCTGATGAACGTAGCCAATGCTCAAATGTTACTAATTTTTGACTCCATTCAAGTTAATAAATAAATTTTGAATTGTCAAGGCCTAACATATCTTTTCTTTTGAAATTGAGAATGACCAATATGAAAAGGGGTTTAATTGAGAGGGGAACTTTAAACAGAGAGTTTAAGGTATCTTCACCATATCTTGGTTTCTTCCAGAACTGAACAGTTGCTGCAAAAGTCAACGTTGAATGAAATTGCAGAAGTCTCTCAAATATCCTCTCCCGCTACGTCATCATCTGTTTCCAATGACAACGAACGTTCGGTAAGTATGACGTGGTGATGGACTTCACCATGATCTAACGCCATCTTATTTGTCCACTATTCCAAACAAGTAGCTAGAATTGTGTAATTGGTGTACACTTTTTGAATTTTTAGGATCGAAATGTCGAGACAACGAGTGAGATATCAAATTCGCCAAAAGCTGCCGGAGTTGGATTGGTTGATGTAAGTATTCTTTTGCTTTTCACGATATCATTGCCCTGTGTTCATCTGCCAGCTCTAAATGAGCCAAATATCAACAATAATAATGACGAACCTTTGGAATATAGTACATCAATAACATTTTTGTAGTCTCGAGCTATTAGAACCCTCACCAATCATATTGTGGTGACTTAATGATATATGCACTATAAGACTGATCAGCATGCAATTAATAATTCATGTTATTGGCTGTTTTCTGGATTGATCGAGACCTGTTGGAGTTGGTAGGATGACTGTTCAATTTCACTGACCCCATGGCGTACACCATAACCTGCCACTAAGATCAGCCAGCCTATTGTGAAAGCAACAATGTCGCTTTGCATAACAATCAATTTGTATTGGGCGACGTTTTTTGTGGATCTCTGGCTTTTGCCTAGTTCATCATGTGTTTGAATGAAACGGATTTGTCCAGCTGCTGTTGCACGTACGATAGGTATTAAAAATTGAGTAGGATTTAAAGTTATGGCCGATAATAAGGAGACATCAGTCAGGAAAGCAGACGCCGCGAATGGAGATCATTGTTGTCAGGCCTGCGAGAGAAAGCTCGCAGGTTGCTTTGAACTGTTCAAATCTCTGTTGGGAGGACGGCGTAGAAAGGAACTCAATCATAGTTTACCAGAGCGAGAGCAAAGTGAACCTTCCAAGGAGTTGAATGTATCAAGAACTGTTGTAGCGAACGATAAAGACAGCAGTAGTTTGAGGAGAGAGCTACCCGAAGGAAAGGAATTTAGCACGCAAACTGAATTGCCAGCTGAAAGCACTGATGCGAACATTGATTTCGATCTCAATTCGTGGCTGAACATGAATCGGACTGAGGTACTCGTCGTGCTTAGCTTTAAGGAAAATTTATCGCCGCACATTTTGGACTGGGCCGTCTGAGTTTTTTGTGCACCACGCCCTTTATTTTGGCTACTAATTTGAGCAAGGTTTTGTCAAAAAGGTAGGAGGAATTGAATGGAGAGGGGGAAACATTGAAAGGAATCGTCGATATATAAGTTCTTTCACTGAATAATTTTATCACTAAAAGCTTTCGCTGTTTATCACCGCATAAAACCACTTTGTCGCTGCACCTTAAGATAAGGCTTGGAGGAGGTGCTTTTGAGCGATGGAAATTCCCATGAGTGCAAGACACATGATAATCCTCCATATGTCATGTGTATTGCCAGCTGTTATGATATGCCGTGCAAGTGCGTCAAACATTCATTGATAGTTCTGGGGTATTTTCAGTGTGTCCTGCGCAATGTGGCCTAGTGAACTTATCCGGGGGTGCCGAGCAATATTACCTGGACGAATAAGGTTCGGTATGGTGCTACTAAAGGACTAAATTGTTTTGCTTTGCAGCCACTTCTCTATACCGAAAAGGACATGATAGCAAGAGATGCAAAATGGAAGAAACAACTGAAACAACTCGAAGCAATGGTAGTTAATTTGTTTTTATTCTATTTTGCATTGGATTGTGGATTATCAATTACCAAGTATGTCACTAAGTGCGTGGTACTAGAGTCTCTGAAGAAGACCAGCCCGGCGCAGTTGTTTATTTATCTTATTTGTTGTTTATTTATCTTATTTGTTGTTTATTTATCTTCTCAGCGAAGTGAGGAGATCGCAATGCGTGAACTTGTCGAGCAAGATGCAAAGGAAAAACAAGATTCTTTAAGAGGAGAAATGGATGAATTAAGGTGTGAAGATTTTTGGTTCATTATAGTTGTAGTGGTAGTTATCACGGCGTTATATTTGAGACAGGCGAATTAAAGATATATATCTGTTTGCGTACAGGAAAGCAGTTGCAGAATACGAAAAGACAATCATACAATTATCAGAGACAACTCAGGAAGATACCTTATTGAAACAAGACAGGGTTTCTGAGCTGTTAAAAGAGAAAGAGCAGGTTTGTTGAAATAATTCTTCAGCCAGGCTTAAACCCGTTCTTCACTCTGCTGCATGTCTGATGATCTCACGCAAGTCATGCCAGCCTCTTATTGGTTCTGTGTCGACTATTTGCAGTTGCAAACCGAGTTAAATGCGGCAGACAGTTCGACGTACGATGCATACAAACGGATGGAAAAAATGAAACAGAACATCGATTCATTGAGACAGAATGAAGCTACACTCAATGCCTGTATCATAGACTATCAACAGAAATTAAAAGACTCGGAAGAAAGATATCAGAACTTGAGAAAACAGGCCGAAGCAAGAGTAGAAAAGTAAGCGTTTTATATTATTGTTAGTGGCTCTGGAAGGCATCTCAGTCATGTGTCTCTTGAAGGCATCTCAGTTATATTTGTTAGTGTCTCTTGAAGGCATTGCACCAAGGCCTTGATTCAAGGATAGCAAAGTGCTTTACCAAGTCTAAATGTATCAGTTATACAAGCATCAGTTATGTATATCATCTTATGCCTGCAATAGAATGATTTAATGTTTTGTTCTTTAGAGCAAATATTGAGATTGAAATGGTGAAGAAATCGAAAGAGGTTGATTTAGCTGGTTTACAAGCAGCTTTAAAGCAATTACAAGCAAAACATGCAGGCATCGAAATGGCATTACAGCAAAAGGTACGTCCTGTCATGGCATTATTGTAACGTATATTCCCTCGTATATTCGTTCTATTCCCTCGTTGTATGCTTCAATACCTTCTGTAAGCTGGGTCATAGCATTTTCCCCAATTTCACAATAGCTTTCGGCACAAGACACGAATTGTGCCACACTGGAAAATCTTCATAGTATATCTTCATGTTAAACATCTTTTTGCTCAAACGAACTCCTCGGTCTAGGGAATTTCCACGTGATAAATATCAATAATACAGTATTACCCTATCACTGAGAAACTGAGTATTTTTCTGAAAACAATAGATAGAAACAATAGTCTATTGTTTTTAAACAATACCCTGGTCTTGTCCCCAAAACCGATTTCTCAGTTGCGGAGTAATTACTGTATTTACTCAGGATAAAGGGACACTCAAATAAGAGTATGTTGCCTTGTGTTTGGCTGGCATGTAATCCCTGGCATGTAATCCCTGTTGGTAAAAGCCAGACCATCGTATTCCGCAGGTGTCCGAGAATGAAGAACTGACGAAGATCCTCGATGATTTGATAAGCCGTGTCACGCCCGATGGTTGAGCATGCGCACAATATTATCAACAACTACAGCAACAACAACCGCTTTAACAGGGAGAAACGAAGAGACAACAGTCCATACTCGCTGTGCAATCAATTGTTTTCTAAGTTTTTTGAGATTAAATTTTCGTATCGGACGAATTCTTTTCAATTCTAACAAAAGTTGTACACAAAAGTTCATTTCAAAAAACGGTTATAATAAACCACGTTAACAGCAAGTTGTTAACAGTTATATTTTTGAACCTGAGTTCGCATAACCCTCCACAACGTATCGATTCTCTGTAGTGTTTTACCTGTTACATATTACCATAACGGAGGTTCGCACAGGCAATTTTCAACAGGAACATCATCAAAAGCGCTTCTTCCTTTTCAAGTATGTTTTCGTTTGGGATTTTCCTGATTGCTTCGAAGAGCTGAATTGATTTGTAAAATCAAACATGCTTGATTTTCCGATTGGTTTGTATGTCTTAACGGCTGCTTCCTCCCCCCTTTGCGCACGACCATCAACATGTTCATTGTTATTATTATGATTATCAGTAGCCTCGTTTCCATTTAAATTGACGTCATCGTTGTGTGCTGCCTTCTCGTAAGGTGCCCAGGACTTTCGGTTACCCAACCTGTGAATGGGTGGTATGCAATTTTAGTCTTTCTGTGTTGATACCAGTACTATAAACAACTGTCATTTGGAGAACTGTTGCACATAAAGCTACAGAAACACATGAGAAGACTTCAGAGTGTTCTTACCTTTGATGTAGCCCTTCAGAGCCCATGGGTACCTTGATGTCATTTGATAAAACTTTTTCCTTTTCAACAGATTCAATTCTTTCTTTGTCGAGGCAATTGGTAACATGAGCAGCATAGACAGCACCAGTTTGAAATGTTTCGCTACAAATATAACATCTTTCTGTACCATTGTCTTTATCGTTCATACTATCGTCATCATCCAGCCTTGCAGGCCTGGGACGTTTTCGTGGGTTTATACGCCATTTTCTCTTCTTTTTCTTTTGAACTAGCTGCTCCGGCTTGAGGTATTCATGGAACAGTGTTGTCGTTGTTTTGTTGGCATCTTGACTGTCGGAGTCATCACTCATCCAACTTGCCATCTCCTTATGTTGCTTGTTAACCTTTGCATTGTGCTGCCTCAAAGCTGCTATAAACAAGAAGGTATACTTCAATTAAAATCATGTCAAAGAGATTTCAATTTTCATTTGCTCATCACAACAGGCACAATATTATCCATTGAGCTGTAAATCAAATCATTGCTAAATTGTCAAATTATAAAAATGCTCAAGTCCCCACCTTTTTCATGCTCATTTCTCATTCTGGGTTCTTTGTTAATCTTCTCTGACTCTTTACACATGTCCATGAAACATGAATCTGAAAATGCAGCAAGATTCTTCAACTGGCTGGTCTCTGCAGGTTTAGCTTTGCCCATATCCATCTTATGACAAGCAGTCTTCCATTCTGCATAATCATTCACACCAGATGTCTGTGAATTGCATGCAGCTTTGGAGGTACTTATATCACTCTTCAATGGAATGAAATCCATGCTCTTATCTAACCTTAAAGATATCAATACCAAGAATAGGATATATGTGCTGATCAAATATTACGTGCATCTACCCTATTATCTGATTGGACGCTTATTGATCCCAGCACTTTATATAGGGAGGTGATAATTCGAAGGAGGACACTTATTACAGCTTCAAGGAATAGACAAAGACACATATTTGAAATTCAACAATTTTCAACCAAATAACCATTGACAAATTTTGGCATATCAACTCAGTACTTATAAGGGGATGTTTATTTCAAATATGATCAGTTGAGGGATGTTGCTTGATACAAGAAATACGATAAGTGCATTGAAATGTTTACCTCACCTTTCCGATTGTTTTCGAGTTGTATTTGGTGCCTCACCATTACAGGTGAACGCATGTTGGTTTATCTCATTTTCCTTAAACTTTCTATTACACAAAGGCATTCAAACATCAATTCATCCAATTTTTTCTTCTTCTTGGGACAGCCGGCAATTGTTCCTGCTCATCCTTATTATCATCATCACTTTTTGCATGCTCGTTTTCATCAATGCAAATGCTAGAAAATAAAAAAAAGTAGCCATGATATTTCTAATCTAAATAAGAGAACATATCTATAACCACTCATTGATACTTACACATGTTTCTCTTTAGTTTCTTTGCTATGAGTCATTTTGGTGAGCAGTTTAGCTACTCCAGTTTTCACCCCAGATAGCAACCCTAATTCCCTATTATTTGCAAGCTGCGGGGGCTCTTTGCAATTTGTGTCACTAGCCTCTGCATCTTGGTCATATTCTTCAATTGAGTTGTGATGCTCTGGTGCATTACTTGAGAGTGTTAGCTTAGCTTTCACCTTCCTCTCACTAGCCGGCTTCCTTGCAAGTTTTAATCTTGTACGCAACCAAGTATTCAAACCATGGCTCTTCTTTTCACTTGTTTCTGCATATGATGAACAAATGTCTTCCTCTTCAGAGTCATCAATGCCTCTTGCATCATATTTACTAGATGGTGCTTTTTCATTTTCATTGCCATATGTTGCTGCTCTGGGTACATTAGGTCTCGTGGATTTTCTCGTAGATTTTTCAGGGCATTTTACAACAGCTTCATCTGCAAATTTAATGAGATGAAATATGGCAAACATTGTGTATGTGTGTATAATAAATTGCAAATTGACCATTGAAATACACTTAGCTCCAATAAGTATGGAAACGCCTGATGAAAAATGGCGTCTAGAAGTGGCCCTAGGCCTGAGAAAGAAAATTTACATAACAATATAAAAATAACAAACTGGTTTCAATAGCGAATTTCTTTAGCATAAATATACTCAAAATTTCATAAATTTTCAAATGAAAACATAATTTAAACTATATCATATTGTTTTGCAATAATATTAAAAGAAAGCTGCGAAGAGGTCCCTTAAAAAATGTTTACGAAAATTTATCGAAGTGGAGAAATTAAAACGCCAATAATTATAATTTATTTCACTCAAAGCCACGCAAATTCTCTCTCATTTAAAAGAGAATGTTTTAACATTTTAAATATAAGAATTTTTCATGTAACTGTCTTGACCCTTTACAATTCACGGTTGAAGTCTTTGTTTACAACTTGAGAAGCACATGTTTTGTTTTCCAAATTTCAAATTGGGTTTTAAAAAATAAAATTTTCGTTCACTTCAGAAAATGTTAAGCCCTTAAAAATTATATCAAATTATAATATTTGAAACAAATTATAGGAATATCCATGTCTGATTTTTTGTTATGGCGCTTAACCTTCTTTTTTTACTCTGGAAAAAAAATTACGGAAAAATAGGTTTTGTCCAATCACATTCCTAAAATGATAAACAAAGACGTAAACCTTGAATTGTAAAAGGTCAAGACAGTTACATGAAAAATTGTTTTATTTTTCAAAATTTTAAAACATTCTCTTTTAAATGACAGAGAATTTGCGTGGATTTGAGTGAAAGAAATTATAATTATTGGCGCTTTAATTACTCCACTTCGATAAATTTTCGTAAACATTTTTTGAGGGACCTCTTCGCAGTTTTCTTTTAATATTATTGCAAAACAATATGATATAGTTTAAATTATGTTTTCATTTGAAAATGTATGAAATTTTGAGTATATTTATGCTAAAGAAATTCTCTATTGAAACCCGTTTGGTAGTTTTATATTGTTATGTAAATTTTCTTTCTCAGGCCTAGGGCCACTTCTAGACGCCATTTTTCATCAGACGTTTCCATACTTATTGGAGCTAAGTGTACTCACCAGCTAAAATCCTTCTTTCAATTGGATGTGGTCTGTTGAATCTAGATTTCAGGAAAAGTGTACCATGCATTAACTCCTCTTCTCCTGAAAGTTTTCTAACCTCCCTCCAATCACGATTCAAGCATTTCAATTTTGCTTGGACAATTTTTAATTTCTTCTCGTATAAATTACGCTGCTGCAAAACTGAATGAAGTGACTTGATATGTCTTGATGTCGCCTCGTTCCTCCTCGATTTCAATTCCTTGCCCATCTAATAAGAGAATGAATGGTACACAAGTAAACAATTAATTAATATGTTTCACAATGCAAAACAAACAGAAAGGAAATTTCTATATTCATTTGTTTTGGTGTATGTTTTTATTCTTAGTAATGTTTTTGGACAAGTCAAGTCGTCGTATAGTCTTTTGCGTACGGGCCTAATAATACCATGACTATTCAAAGAATTGGCAACTTAGGACAATTTACCTTGGTACATCCAAACTAATTAATATCGAATGAAAATCGTTTTCAAACGTCGAGGCAAATAAAAAAGTATTGATCAGCTTTTCAATTTTCACTTCTTTATAATGGCGCGCGAAGCGACGTGAGTGAGACTGAGACTGAGACGAGACGACGTGACGTGACTGACAACAAGGGTAGGGTTGCCATGCCAGAATGAAATCTTCATTTTTCCGGTGGAGAGGCTTCTAAAATTTCCCAAAATTTCAGACTAAAATGCAAGTGTTTATTAAAAAAGCGAATGAAAAACATTGCATTATTACAGCACACCAATTACTAAAGTAATAGAATGGCAAAATTGATAATAATTGCTACCTGAAATTCCCAAATTTTTGGGATAAATGTTTGGCAGCCCTTTGTGAGAAACTAGGGTCTTATGGCTTTGACGGAAATATTTTACAAAGCCTTCAATCCATGTATAGTTCAGTTAGCCAATGCATAAAGCTTGATGGGCATCTCCTTCAGCCAATCGTTTCGCAGCAAGGACTAAAACAAGGGTGTAATCTTTCTCCGCTGTTGTTTAATTTATTCATAGAAGATATTAAATTTGAGTTTGATGCTAGGTGTGATCAGGTAGACGTAGGTGGTATAAACTTAAGCCATATGCTATATGCTGATGACCTCCTCCTGCTTTCGAAATCCTCTCAAGGTTTACAAAGATGCCTAGATAAAATTTACACTTTTTTCTCTAAATGGAATTTAACTATTAACCTTAAAAAAAGTAATGTTATGGTGTTTAACAAAACAGGTAGAACCCCAAAAGATTTGGTTTTCAGAGTTGGTAACGATAAAATTGATTTCACTACGAGGTATAAATACCTTGGTACTGTACTGTCCGCATCAGGCTCTTATAAGCCTACCATTGACAATCTAAAGGATAAAACTGGCAAGGCATATTTTGCCCTGCGAAGTATTTTGAATAGGATCAATTTTGACCCACGCATTAGTCTTAAGTTATTTGACACTGCTTTAAAACCGATTTTGACGTACAACAGTGAAATTTGGTCCCAACTTAACAATCGGCAATTGAAGGTCCTGAAACAAAAAAACAATCAAGCGGATCGTAACAAATTTTTGTTTGAATCTGTACTGCAAACTACAGAATTCCAACACCGGAAAATGTGTAAAAGTATTCTCGGAGTAAATAGAAGTTGCTCGAATTTAGCAATATTAGGAGAGCTCGGAAGACTACCGATGCTAGCAAGCTGCATCCAAAATCATCTACTGTACTTTTATCGTCTACTGTGTTCGCCAAGTGACAACCTGGTAACTAATGCATTTAACGAAAGTTTGTCATTATACGAAGAAGGGAAATTTAGCTGGGTTTCTTCGTCGATCGAATACCTCAAAATTCTTGGTATTGACCATGACCCTCTTAAAATAAAGAAAATGTCTTCTAATAAATATAAATATCTTATTAAGAGATCCCTCAAAAATGCATTTGAACGGTATTGGTGTGCCAACATTAAATCTGACACCGGGGTCTCAGATAAAGGCGGGAATAAATTACGCTCTTATGCTACTTTCAAGACCTGTATGCAATATAAATCTTATCTTAATCTTGATGACAGGACCCAGAGGAGATGGTTAACAAAATTTAGATGTAGCGACCATAATCTAAAGATAGAAACAGGTAGAAGACAAGGTTTATCTCCTGAGCAACGGATTTGCCCGATGTGTGAGGAAGGGGCTTGTGAAGACGAACTTCACTTTCTGATATGTTGCCCAAAGTACAATCATTTACGCGGTAAACTTTTTGATTCAATAACTAAAAAGGTTATGAATTTCGCCATTATGACTCCGACCCAAAAATTCATTTACCTGTTGTCAAATGAACACCTCCAAAGTATGAAGCAATTAGCTAATTTTCTTAAAGAGGCTTTTGAGTTACGGACGATGACTATGTCCACAATGCGAATAGCACCTGATCACACTTAGTCGACACTTAGTTGGCAGTAGTTGCCCTTTCTAGCATCTTCTAATCTTTAGTTTTAGTTCTTTCTTTTTCATCGATGTTATGTTCTTTTCTTAGTTTACATCGATGTTATGTTGATTAGTTGTTTTAATTCGTTTTGCTTCTTAGTTTAGTTTATATTTATTCATGACGACGCTCTGTATATATGTAGCATGTCATTATTATGAAATTGAAATTGGGATGGAATGGGGAATGTACCAATACCAATGGGTACCAATGGGGAAGTACAGACTTACACCATTGAGTACCTGTGGTGATCAACGACATTCAAAATGTGCATTGGACATGCTTGAAGATGGCGACGGAAAAAGATGAAGATTGTCCAGATTATGGCAGGAAAGAAAATGCTTGGTATACGAAGAGAACGTTAAATAAAGGCCGTGGATTATTTGCGAAGCACAGCATTAAGGAAGGTGATGAGATTCTTCTGGAAAAGCCTATAGTTTGTTGTCAGTTCTCATGGAATACGCTGTATAGATACACAGCATGTGGAAATTGCATGAAATCACTGGAAACTGCCGAAGAAATGGCAAGACGATTATCTGGCAAATATGACACAGAACTTCCTCACAAAGAGTGCTGTGAAATTGAGAGATCACAGCATCTCATATCAAAATGCCAATCATGTGATGTAAGTGGTATATTATGAAACTCTTTCATAGATTATACAAGTTTGTTGACAAGTTTGTTTTGGCATTTTTGTTTTGTTTCGCTTACCTAGATACCTTATGAAGTTGTGAATATCTTGTTTTGTTTCAAAGGAAATCTACTGTTGCGAAGAATGCAAGATTGATGCATATGAGAAATATCACAAAATACTTTGTCTTGGTGTAGCAAAGCAAGACCCTAATCACCCCCTGAACAAGTTAGATCAGGAATGGAGGTATCAGTCATAACATGTGCTATGCACTGCACAGCTATCTATGTTTCTCTAACATTGGCAATGTTTAAAGATCTATAAACTATGCGAATTTCCTAAGAGAACACAATCATACGATCTTCACTTTGTGTCCCCTGGTTTTTCTATGTGTGCAATCTAGATTATTCGCCATTTCTTTGCAGAGAGTCGCATTATCCCCCTGAAACTGCAAGCATCGGTCTAGTATGCAGAATCATTGCTGTTGTTATACAGGTGAACATCTTGATCATCTACATCTGCTTCTATCCGTTACTGCCTATCTTCTATAAAAAAGATTCTTGCCGGGTGAAAGGCCCAGTGGTGAAAGCAAGCTAATACTTTTAAAAATAACTTGTATTGGCAATGGATTCGTAAAATTGGTTAAAATTTGGTAAATGATTGGTAATGAAAGAAGCATAGTTTTTCAGCTCATTGAAACCTCTATTGTTCAGGCCTTCCATATTCCAAAATTCACAAGAGCGGTCAATCACATGCCCAAAACCAATTGGGACATGATTAAACACGATTAAAAATCATCAATTATTTGGCATTTTTAAAGGAAGGCCAAAATTATCAAATAAATATGTTTTAATGCAAAAATGTAAGACTATCATTTTATCAAAGTTTAATAACATAGTCTATGGAAAAAATGGAATTCTATTACGTAATGTTCAATGAATAAAATAAAGCACTACACATGTTTTGCATGCACGATTCACTGCTCTTGTGACAATGTCTGGTCACGTGCCTCCATGCTCGGGTGCTATAGCGTGGGTCCCACTGAAAGGCTTGATTTAATTAAATTTGTATTTTGTCAAACAGCTACAGATGATGTTATAATGTTGCAGGCTGAAGATGCGAGTGAATTATTGGAACAGTTTGCATCATTTTGCTCCAGCCCACAAAATATTGAAGAAAAAATGGTGCACAAGTTACTTGGAGACTGCTTTAATGTGAGTTTTCAACTCTTGCCTACCTTAAATTTTCATTTTTCTTCTCTATTTATCTGGGTGTTCTTTATCACTGTTGGGCTTTATTTTAGGATCACGTTGAAATACTAAGAAATATGCTTTTAAACACATTATATGATGACAAAATCAGACAGTGGCTAACACCTGATGGATTCCGATCACTTTTAGCCATGATCGGCATGAATGGGCAAGGCATAGGAACAAGGTGATAGGCAAATGCCATTTATCTTTAATTAGATGACAACAAGTTTTGTCCTTATCTTGTTTTCTTTGTCTTTCAAATAACATCATTGTATGGATATCATTTTTCTTTACGTTATGTTTCAGTTCTTTGAGTCAATATGTTCATAATATTGATGCTTTGGCGATGAATGAGGAGGAAAGGGAAGTTGTTGATGCAAAAATCGACCAGTTATATGATGATATTGATAAAGGTAGATTTTTATTGTTCAGAAAAGTTGGACAAAATATTTATGGACCTGCATATTTATTATCAGTTTTGTTTATTTTTTCCTAGAGTCTGGCCAGTTCTTGAATTGCGAAGGTTCTGGTTTATACCTCACACAAAGTTGTTGTAAGTTTTAAACTTTCGTTTTAAAAGGTGTTGCTGTAATAACTTTTTCAATTGTACCTGCATTCATGAAATGTTTATCGGGAAGAATTTGCCCTGCTTTTCACTGATATCTATTCTGTTTTGAGCTTTTTACTTATTAAGGAATATTACTTTGAAAAGTTTTTGTCATAGGTAATCACAGTTGTGATCCAAATTGTGAAGTGACATTCCCTTATAACAATTCAACACTGGTTTTGGTGGCATTAAAAGATATTGAACAAAACGAGGTGGTGCATGTCAATTTGTTTCAACAAATTCTTTGCAGAACTTGAAGTAAGAATGTTGTATATAATTGTATGATTGTGTTCTCTTAGGAAATTTGCATCTGTTATCTTGATGAATGTCAGAGACAAAGAAGCAAGTATAGCAGGCAGAAGATTTTAAGGTTTGCAAAAGCAAAACAATCTGCTATTAAACCAATACTTTGATAAGCAATTCATTTATTAACCCGCAGTGTTGATTTATTTTTCACAGGAACAATTATCTGTTCCAATGTAGTTGTTCAGTTTGCGAGTTGGAATGTGACACTAATGATCAAACATCATCAAGTGAAGATGACTCCATGGAAAACTGAATTATAAAGTTATTAATGTATTGTAGATTTATAACTAATTTGATATATTGTGAAGTATAATTGTATCTGTTCTGTGGTGGAGATTTTTTTTCTTTTGTCACGTCGTGGCTTTAATTTTTTAATTCTCCCGCTTGAAATTGCTGGCCTCGCGTTTGCACTCCTGAGAACGAGGCTGCTAAAATTTCACAAAGCAATGCGAAAAATGTATTACGTGCCACTGGAAAGCAAGTTTGATAATAGTGTTTAAGCCATCAATTGCTGTGCGATTTACTTATTATGTAAGATGGGGAATCTTGGCCATCGTTGGTAGAATTTTTTCTGCAAAAGAGATGGACCCAGAAGCGTCTAACGATGAGGTGAAAGATGGTAGGTGTAAATATTGTATTACAAATTTAGGCCCGGCCCGGCCTATTCTTCCTTTTTGATATTTGACCTCCAGAGGACACAATTACATTTTCTATTTAATTTAAGAGAATATTATGAAGGTGTTTGAAAATCCCTATAGTACCTATAGAGTTCTTGAAGCTTGGAATGATCCATCCATTGGAGAGGAGAGTGTAGTATCAGGGTGTGTGTGTAGTATAGGGTGGAATGTAAACAACATCACGCACGACGCCCTGTGCTGTGGTATCAGCTCCTACTTTAAAGACATTTGAGAAAAGGGAGGACAGACAGACACTGGAAAAACCAAGATTTATTATAGTACTAACATCATGACCAAATAGTCAGTGCTATAATAAACAAAGATGAAGAACTGGACATAGAGCCCTAGTGTAGGTAGTGCCTGCACCCAGAAAATAATCTAATCTGATCTAATCTTTAATGAAATTGATTTTCAGCTGGATGCTTCTGCCAACGATGGCCCATGTTGGTTCTCGCTTTGTCATTCTTTTTGCTTGGTGCTGTTGGACTGATTACATCTTACGCACTATTGAATGACAAAGCTCTCGAACACAAATATCACGTAAGATACACTCATTTATTTATATTCAGTTTTACGAATATCATTTTTGTAGAGTAAAATAGTGGTGGATAGAGTTTAGAGGTAGTAGTGCCCCAGCGAATGTGAATGTCATGTTAACTTTAATAGAAATGCGAGTTTGTAGCTGCATTGTATGTGAATGCATTCTCACATGACCAAAAAGTGGACCAATACACTACTTGATGAACTGAATTTGTTAAATACATTATGTTTGTGTCAATGTCTCGTTTGATTGACATTTAAAACAATGTTTGAGCTTTTAAAACATTCACAAGGCATTTCTATTCATTTCTATTCATTTCTATTTCTATTGAGTTAAGTATTGCATTCACATTGACCCAACAACTCTATGCTTTTGACTCTCTGTATTAACTAGTGTTTGTCATTACTGTTTTGGGTAATTTCTATTATATTGTTGCTTCAAGTATGGAGTTGTCATTGATGCTGGCTCATCACACACAGATATTACCGTTTATAAGTGGCCAAGTTCTCGGAAACTTCACGGAACTGCTCTTGTTAAACAGGTTGCCTTTGCAACATGCGCACGTATGTTAGCTTTTTCTCTTCTTTTATATTTTCCATATATATATCTTGTTTTATATTTTCCATATCATGTTCATGTTATGTTCTATTTTCTAAGCGTTAGTAAACATCTGAATAAATGATCAGAAGTATGACACCTTTTCAATTTTCAGTACCTTTTAACTATCACACTTTTTTATCCTTTAATTGACGCAGCTATTTGTATCTCTCTTTTAGCGAATGGAATTTCAAGCTTTAAGGATGATCTGAAGGTAGTTAAAGACATTATATCAACCTGTATTGAAGCAGTGGCATTGAAAAATGTACCACATCATGATAGGAGAGTGACACCTTTGTATCTTGGAGCAACGGCTGGAATGAGACTACTCTGGTACGCAATAAGATAATATTATCAAGCTAGAATAAATATGTTTATGCATTATGCTCTTTTGTTAATTTATTCTCCAAGAAACATAATGTTTATTGCTTTTTTAGCGCAAGAGACAGAAAAGCTTGCAATGCAGTTATGTCAGCTGTTAATAGTGTGTTTAGCAAGTACGAGTTCCAACATAATAATGAAAGTGCAAAAATTATTACCGGAAAAGAAGAAGGAACATTTGGCTGGATTACTGTTAACTTGCTAAAGAGGAGTTTCTTTGAAAACAAGGTAATTACCTATTGCTACTGTGGAGCAAAGCATCTGGGCAGCAGAATAAAACCACTTTTTTGTTGAGAAAACGTTTTGTTTCTGTTTGTTAGTTTGTCTGTTAGTCGAATTCTAGCCTGCATGTAGCCTCAAGTCCTCTGTGGTAGAAATATAGCTCAGCAGAGATTTGTGATGTCATTGAGATTCAAGACAATATATTGAATTCAGTAAATACATCTCAACAAATTGTATGAAGCATGTTGTAGCAGTGATTGGGGCTGTAGTTCAGTAAAATTATAAAATACAGCTAAGCAAACATGCTGGGAATATCTCAGCGAAAATATTGAGGTATTGCTATCAGTATTTTAGCAAAGGTGATTCTTTTTCCAGCTAACAGGATATAAATAAATTTGATATAATCATGTAAATGAGAGTTTTTCTTAAATTACAGCTAGATAAGAGAAATGACAGTATTGTTGGTGCTTTGGACATGGGTGGTGGCTCAGCTGAAATATCATTTTTGCCAAAAAATGGAACCAAAATGCCTGACAAGTACAAACAGAATCTACGGATTTATGGAAAAACATACTCTCTGTATACACATAGTTTTCTCTGTTATGGAATGAAAGAGGCAGAGAGAAGATTGCTTGCAAATATGCTGCAGGTGAGATAAATCTGTTTTGTCTGGCTTGTAGATTATGTTCTGGTTTTATTCATTGTGCTAGCTTGGCTTTGTATCATCACCCATGTGGTCCTGCTAATATCAAGCCAGCAGTTACTTACTGAAACCTGACACGCTGCTTTGCATTTCACAATGGATCTTTTAACATACAAGTTAATAGGAAAATTCCCCTCAGCAGGCCCACAAAATTTCTCACCGGTTGTGTCAAGTGTCCTTTGTTGACAATTATGTACAAAACTGATTACTTTTTTCCTGTTTCCTGCTCATTGTTGTTGTCATTGAGGCCGTTCAATAATTACGTCACGCTAGGGGGGTGGGTGGTTCTTCGGGGTTTTCGTGACGCAGCGTGACGATAAATGAGGGGGGTGGGTAGTACTTATTTCAAGTCTGTGGCGTCACGGTATAAAAAAAATTTGAAATAAAGTTTTATTTGGATTTTTCAATAAAGACGTTGTTTTCCGTTTTTATGTCATGTAAAGAGTGCTTTATTGAAAATGTTTCAAAACACTCGGATTTCGATTTCAAATGTTTCAAAAACATAAGTTTCGAATTACAGTAATTTGGATGTCGAAAATACTTTTTCGTTTTGTTTTGCTTTGAACATTTGAATGTCGTGCAGTTTTCGGCAGTGAAAAATGACGACTCCAGATTCTCCAGATGAGCTCGGCCAAATTTTGTTAAGAGGGGGGGTTGTCTCTGCCTAGAGTGACGTCACGCAAGGGGATCCCGCATAAAACCGTGACGGAGCGTGACGAGGGGGGATGGGTGGTTCTAAAAACCCAAATTTAGCTTGACGTAATTATTGAACAGCCCCATTGCCATCTCATCACTGCAAATCAATCTTAATACTAACAAATTATGGGTGCGTTTTTTGAGAAATCGCAAAAAAGTAGAGTTCGCAGACTTCCGATCCATGACTCCAAAAAAAACCCAATGGAAGATTTTCGAGAAATTCAATTTGATTCATTTTGAAAACATTGCCGGTTGCCGTGGAAATAGTCACTCCACTTGCCTTGATAATAGTCACTCCGCTTGCCTGAGTAACTATTATCAAGATACGTTGACTGATTGGGCTCTTCGTGCGCTGCATTCGCTAAGCTAGGTTGCCTTGATTTGAATGCCGTGTCACGTGAAAACGAGAATCTCTGCGAAGTCTCCGATTTTCCCGAGAATTGACCAAAAGAACGTGCTTTTTATCTCTCCAATGTCTCCAGAAAAAGGAAGCGGCAAAAAAGTTCCCAAAAGAAAGCACCCTATGTTCAATGGTGTCTACCCATCTCTTCGTAATTTTGTCTCAGCTATGTCACATTAAGAAAATGCCCTTTGGCATCGATTTCCTACCAGTAAGCATTTTTTTAAAGATCTCCTCAATTTTGGCCAGACAATGCTGAATATCTGTCCTGATCTTGTGTCAGTTTTACCAACACCTGCTTGAGATGTTCTTTTGTTTTTCAGCACTCAAATTTTTCTTCCAAAATTGTTAATCCATGTTATCCAAAAGGCTTCTCAAAAATGGAAACTGCAGAAAATTTATGGATGCTACCTTGCAGTGCAAAGCCAAGAAGCAGCATATTTCCATTGCATCCACTGAAACAATATGAAGTGATCGGTAGCAGTGATTATAACGCATGCAAAAAGGCAGTAAGGTTGCTATTCAATGAAACAAAATGTCACTATAATTCATGTTCATTTGATGACGTATATCAACCTGATGTCCGAGGCAAATTTATTGTGAGTACAGTGCTATTTTCTCCTTTATAACGTTAACATGGCACACACACACACTTACCTATTCACATACCGTATTTCCTCTAATAAGCGCCTGTGCCCTTATTAAATATTTTGCAAAATTATTTGAGGCAAAGATTGAAAATAGAATTATTTCACACTTGTTGATTTTAGGGTGGGCGCTTATTGGAGGGGCGGTTAAAAGAGGGGGGCACTAATTAGAGGAAATACGGTATATTTGCATATGAATGATTGCTTTCGGAAGTTGTTTTAATTACAGCAAATATTTGACATATGTATACAGGTGTATATTGTAATGGTTTAGCCATCATGTGATGGAATTTCTTTTTATTTGCAGGCCTTCTCTGGCTTTGGATATGTCGGGGAGTTCTTAAACCTGACAGAAAAACACAGTATTGAAGACTTATTGAAAGCTGGTAGTGATTTATGCAAAGATAACTGGAAAAAGGTATTACACAACAATTTTTCAATTCCCATCAGCTATTGTTTGTATTTACCAGCTGCACTATGACATTTAATGTCATGGAATTGTTTGATTTTGCTTAAATACATATTTATTTTCATATCTGCAGTTAAAAGAGCATCATCCATCGATTGCAGATAAGCATTTGCACAAATATTGCTTTGATGCCGAATATATTCATCAGATATTGACTCGTGGATTTCATTTTAAGAACTCTTCAAAGCAAATTAGATTTACTAACAAGGCAAGTTTGGATTATTTTATACCTTATTAGGCTGTGTGATGTTCTTGAATTATTTATCATATCCATACTGAACTGTGTCTCACATCTTTGCTGAACTTTTTCTTATGTTCTTGCTGAACTATTCCTTGTGTCTTTTCTGAACTAGTTCTTATGTCTTTTCTGAACTATTCCTTATGTCTTTTTTGAACTATTTCTTATGTCGTTTTTGAACTATTCCTTATGTCTTTCCTGAACTAGTTCTTATGTCGTTTTTGAACTATTCCTTATGTCTTTTCTGAACTAGTCCTTATGTCTTTTCTGAACTATTCCTCATGTCTTTTCTGAATTATTCCTTATGTCTTTCCTGAACTAGTTCTTATCTCTTTTCTGAACTATTCCTTATGTCTTTTCTCAACTTTTTTTTATGTTTTGGTAAGTTATGTTTCACATCTGTGCCAAATCTTTGCTGAAGTGTTCTTTGCAAATGCCCGTGATTAGCAATGAGCTTTGCCTCCTTAATACCTCCACTCCTGCTTCCTTTTCTAATTTTATTGTTTATTTTCATCATAATTTAGGTGAATGGTGTTGATGCTGGATGGTCTCTTGGTTTTATAGTCAATGCTACAAATAGGATACCAACTGAGAAGCCGAGAAGCAGATTGAGCAGAGAGAATTATCTCTTTCTCACTGGATTGAGTGTCATGATTGTTGCTTTTTCTATTATTTTGTGTTTTTCGTACACTGTGAAAAAATGCAGAACTCATGACCGTGGTTATAAACCTTTAAATTATACTGATTAGGATTTATTAACTATTCAACACGAATCAAACTGTTTTTTTCTCAATTACTGCCTGGCTCTGTGTTCTTATATTTTGATTGTAAATTGTTTATGTTTTGTGACCACAAGGACGTGATCCATATTTTCATTTCTTACCACGTTGCAGGTAACAACTATTTCATGTTGATTATATTGTTAAGATTTCGTACTATTTATATTTTTAGATTCTGTCAATAGTTTAAAATAAAAGACCAACACTTCATATTTCTATATTTCAAGATGAACACAAAACTAAATTAAGGTATGTTTTTACATTTTTGACCTGCTTGCAAGTCAAGGTATGTTCTTGCATTGCTTTACATTTTAACTGATGAGCAAACAACTCGATATAATAAAAAAGAATTATCTCTTCTTGGGTCGAACCATGGCGTTCACAATAAATGTTTTCATGTTTGTATGTTGCGCATGTATGTATGTGAAGATCAACATGTTCCCACATGCAATTCGTCACAAACTCGATATGTGTATTTCACTGAACGTCAACGTTCTTTCCGACGGCGGTCGCTGCCCATGACAAATGCTACTG
>RQOL01000419.1:0-86399 GCA_013076295.1 Sanderia malayensis | reverse complement strand
TTGCGCATGGTTCCACGTCAATTCAGCGAAAACGAATTGTTATACAATTTAGTTACTTTTTCAGTAATATCAACATTCATTCCCACAATTTACACTAATAAAAGATAACACTCATTCCCACAATTTACACGAATAAAATTAACTTTTATTCCCGAAACTTACACTAATCAAAATTAACCTTAATTCCCACAATTTCGCATGATTCCACGTAAATTCAGCGAAAACTAATTGCTATGCACTTTTAATTTTTTTTTCAGTAATATTTACATTCATTCCCACAATTTACACTAATAAAAGATAACACTCATTCCCACAATTGACACTAATAAAAATTAACTTTCATTCCCACAATTTACACTAATAAAAATGATCTTTTATTCCCGCAACTTACACTAATCAAAATTGGGATTCATTGCCACAATTTGCGCATGATTCCACGTCAATTCAGCGAAAATAAATTGTTATACACTTTTAGTTACTTTTTTCAGTAATATTAACATTCATTCCACAATTCCACGAATAAAAGATAACACTCATTCCCACAATTTACACTAAAAAAACTAACTTTCACTCCACAATTTACACCAAAAAAAGTTAACTTTTTTTCCCCGAAACTTACACTAATCAAAATTAGGATTCATTCCACAATTTGCGCATGATTCGATGTCAATTCAGCGAGAACAAATTCTTATACACTTTTAGTTTCTTTTTCAGTAATATTGTCATTTATTCCCACTATTCACACTAATAAAAGATAACACTCATTCCCACAATTTACACTAATAAAAAATAACTTTTTTTCCCGCAATTTACACTAATCAAAATTAGGATTCATTCCCACAATTTGCGCATGATTCGATGTCAATTCGGCGAGAACAAATTGTTATACACTTTTAGTTACTTTTTTCAGTAATATTAACATTCCTTCCCACTATTTACACTAATAAAAGATAACACTCTTTCCCACAATTTAAACTAATAAAAATCAACTTTCATTCCCCCAATTTATCCCAATAAAAATCAACTTTTATTCCCGCAACTTACACTAATCAAAACTAGGATTCATTCCCCAATTTGCCCATGATTCGATGTCAATTCAGCGAGAACAAATTGTTATACACTTTTAGTTACTTTTTTCAGTTATATAAACATTCATTCCCACAATTTACACTAATAAAAACTAACTTTTATTCCCGCAACTTACACTAATCAAAATTAGGATTCATTCCCACAATTTACACCAATAAAAATAAACTTTTATTCCCGCAACTTACACTAATCAAAACTAGGATTCATTCCTACAATTTTCGCTTGATTCCATGTCATTTCAGCGAGAACAAATTGTTATACACTTTTAGTTACTGTTTCAGTTATATAAACATTCATTACCACAATTCCACGAATAAAAGATAACACTCATTCCCACAATTTACACTAAAAAAACTAACTTTCACTCCACAATTTACACCAAAAAAGTTAACTTTTTTCCCGCAACTTACACTAATCAAAACTAGGATTCATTCCTACAATTTGCGCTTGATTCCATGTCATTTCAGCGAGAACAAATTGTTATACACTTTTAGTTACTGTTTCAGTTATATAAACATTCATTACCACAATTTCCACGAATAAAAGATAACACTCATTCCCACATTTACACTAAAAAACTAACTTTCACTCCACAATTTACACCAAAAAGTTAACTTTTTTTCCCGCAACTTACACTAATCAAAATTAGGATTCATTCCCACAATTTGCGCATGATTCGATGTCAATTCGGCGAGAACAAATTGTTATACACTTTTAGTTACTTTTTCAGTAATATTAACATTCCTTCCCACTATTTACACTAATAAAAGATAACACTCTTTCCCACAATTTAAACTAATAAAAATCAACTTTCATTCCCCCAATTTATCCCAATAAAAATCAACTTTTATTCCCGCAACTTGCACTAATCAAACTAGGATTCATTCCACAATTTGCCATGATTCGATGTCAATTCAGCGAGAACAAATTGTTATACACTTTTAGTTACTTTTTTCAGTTATATAAACATTCATTCCCACAATTTACACTAATAAAAACTAATTTTTATCCCGCAACTTACACTAATCAAAATTAGGATTCATTCCCACAATTTACACCAATAAAAATAAACTTTTATTCCCGCAACTTACACTAATCAAAACTAGGATTCATTCCTACAATTTGCGCCTGATTCCATGTCATTTCAGCGAGAACAAATTGTTATACACTTTTAGTTACTGTTTTCAGTTATCTAAACATTTATTACCACAATTCCACGAATAAAAGATAACACTCATTCCACAATTTACACTAAAAAAACTAACTTTCACTCCACAATTTACACCAAAAAAGTTAACTTTTTTTCCCGCAACTTACACTAATCAAAATTAGGATTCATTCCCACAATTTGCGCATGATTCGATGTCAATTCAGCGAGAACAAATTCTTATACACTTTTAGTTTCTTTTTCAGTAATATTATCATTTATTCCCACTATTCACACTACTAAAAGATAACACTCATTCCCACAATTTACACTAATAAAAATTAACTTTTATTCCGGCAACTTACACTAATCAAAATTGGGATTCATTCCCACAATTTGCGCATGACTCCATGTCAATTCAGCGAAAACAAATTGTTAAGCACTTTTAGTTACTTTTTTGAGTAATATTAACATTCATTCCCACAATTTATTTAGATTCATTCCCACAATTTGCGCATGATTCCACGTCAATTCAGCCGGAACAAATTGTTATACACTTTTAGTTACTTTTTTCAGTAATATTAACATTCCTTCCCACTATTTACACTAATAAAAGATAACACTCATTCCCACAATTTACACTAATAAAAACTAATTTTCCCTCCCACAATGTGCACCAATAAAAATCAACTTTTATTCCCGCAAATTACACTAATCAAAATTAAATTCATTCTCAAAGTTTGCGCATTGTTCCACGTCAATTCAGCAAAACAAATTGTTATACACTTTTAGTTACTTTTTTCAGTTATATAAACATTCATTCCCATAATTTACACTAATAAAAATTAACGTTTATTCCGGCAACTTACACTAATCAAAATTGGGATTCATTCCCACAATTTGCGCATGACTCCATGTCAATTCAGCGAAAACAAATTGTTAAGCACTTTTAGTTACTTTTTTGAGTAATATTAACATTCATTCCCACAATTTATTTAGATTCATTCCCACAAATTGCGCATGATTCCACGTCAATTCAGCCGGAACAAATTGTTATACACTTTTAGTTTCTTTTTTCAGTAATATTAACATTCTTTTCCACAATTTACAATAATAAAAGATAACACTCATTCCACAATTTACACTAATAAAAATTAACTTTCATTCCCACAATTTACACCAATAAAAATCAACTTTTATTCCCGCAACTTACACTAATCAAGATTAGGATTCATTCCCACAATTTGCGCATGATTCGATGTCAATTCAGCGAAAACAAATTGTTATACACTTTTAATTACTTTTTTCAGTTATATAAACATTCATTCCCACAATTTACACTAATAAAAATGATCTTTTCTTCCCGCAACTTACACTAATCAAGATTAGGATTCATTCGCACAATTTGCGCATGATTCGATGTCAATTCGGCGAGAACAAATTGTTATACACTTTTAGTTACTTTTTTCAGTTATATAAACATTCATTCCCACAATTTACAGTAATAAAAATTAACTTTTATTCCCGCCACTTACACTAATCAAAACTAGGATTCATCTCCACAATTTGCGCTTGATTCCATGTCAATTCAGCGAGAACAAATTTTTATACACTTTTAGTTACTCTTTCCAGTTGCATTAACATTCATTCCCACAATTTACACCAAAAAAGTTAACTTTTTTTCCCGCAACCTACACTAATCAAAATTAGGATTCATTCCCACAATTTGCGCATGATTCGATGTCAATTCAGCGAGAACAAATTGCTATACACTTTTAGTTACTTTTTTCAGTTATATAAACATTCATTCCCACAATTTACAGTAATAAAAATTAACTTTTATTCCCGCAACTTACACTAATCAAAATTAGGATTCATTCCCACCATTTACACCAAAAAAAATCAACTTTATTAATATTATCATTTATTCCCACTATTTACACTAATAAAAGATAACACTCATTCCTACAATTTACACTAATAAAAATTAATTTTCCCTCCCACATTTTACACCAATAAAAATCAACTTTTATTCCCGCAACTTACACTAATCAAAATTAAACTCATTCCCACAATTTGCGCATGGTTCCACGTCAATTCAGCGAAAACGAATTGTTATACAATTTAGTTACTTTTTTCAGTAATATCAACATTCATTCCCACAATTTACACTAATAAAAGATAACACTCATTCCCACAATTTACACGAATAAAAATTAACTTTTATTCCCGAAACTTACACTAATCAAAATTAACATTAATTCCCACAATTTTCGCATGATTCCACGTAAATTCAGCGAAAACTAATTGCTATGCACCTTTAATTTTTTTTTCAGTAATATTTACATTCATTCCCACAATTTACACTAATAAAAGATAACACTCATTCCCACAATTGACACTAATAAAAATTAACTTTCATTCCCACAATTTACACTAATAAAAATGATCTTTTATTCCCGCAACTTACACTAATCAAAATTGGGATTCATTGCAACAATTTGCGCATGATTCCACGTCAATTCAGCGAAAATAAATTGTTATACACTTTAGTTACTTTTTTCAGTAATATTAACATTCATTCCCACAATTTCCACGAATAAAAGATAACACTCATTCCCACAATTTACACTAAAAAACTAACTTTCACTCCACAATTTACACCAAAAAAGTTAACTTTTTTTCCCGAAACTTACACTAATCAAAATTAGGATTCATTCCCACAATTTGCGCATGATTCGATGTCAATTCAGCGAGAACAAATTCTTATACACTTTTAGTTTCTTTTTCAGTAATATTGTCATTTATTCCCACTATTCACACTAATAAAAGATAACACTCATTCCCACAATTTACACTAATAAAAAATAACTTTTTTTCCCGCAATTTACACTAATCAAAATTAGGATTCATTCCCACAATTTGCGCATGATTCGATGTCAATTCGGCGAGAACAAATTGTTATACACTTTTAGTTACTTTTTTCAGTAATATTAACATTCCTTCCCACTATTTACACTAATAAAAGATAACACTCTTTCCCACAATTTAAACTAATAAAAATCAACTTTCATTCCCCCAATTTATCCCAATAAAAATCAACTTTTATTCCCGCAACTTACACTAATCAAAACTAGGATTCATTCCCACAATTTGCCCATGATTCGATGTCAATTCAGCGAGAACAAATTGTTATACACTTTTAGTTACTTTTTTCAGTTATATAAACATTCATTCCCACAATTTACACTAATAAAAACTAACTTTTATTCCCGCAACTTACACTAATCAAAATTAGGATTCATTCCCACAATTTACACCAATAAAAATAAACTTTTATTCCCGCAACTTACACTAATCAAAACTAGGATTCATTCCTACAATTTTCGCTTGATTCCATGTCATTTCAGCGAGAACAAATTGTTATACACTTTTAGTTACTGTTTTCAGTTATATAAACATTCATTACCACAATTTCCACGAATAAAAGATAACACTCATTCCCACAATTTACACTAAAAAAACTAACTTTCACTCCACAATTTACACCAAAAAAGTTAACTTTTTTCCCGCAACTTACACTAATCAAAACTAGGATTCATTCCTACAATTTGCGCTTGATTCCATGTCATTTCAGCGAGAACAAATTGTTATACACTTTTAGTTACTGTTTTCAGTTATATAAACATTCATTACCACAATTTCCACGAATAAAAGATAACACTCATTCCCACAATTTACACTAAAAAACTAACTTTCACTCCACAATTTACACCAAAAAAGTTAACTTTTTTTCCCGCAACTTACACTAATCAAAATTAGGATTCATTCCCACAATTTCCGCATGATTCGATGTCAATTCGGCGAGAACAAATTGTTATACACTTTTAGTTACTTTTTTCAGTAATATTAACATTCCTTCCCACTATTTACACTAATAAAAGATAACACTCTTTCCCACAATTTAAACTAATAAAAATCAACTTTCATTCCCCCAATTTATCCCAATAAAAATCAACTTTTATTCCCGCAACTTACACTAATCAAAACTAGGATTCATTCCCACAATTTGCCCATGATTCGATGTCAATTCAGCGAGAACAAATTGTTATACACTTTTAGTTACTTTTTTCAGTTATATAAACATTCATTCCCACAATTTACACTAATAAAAACTAACTTTTATTCCCGCAACTTACACTAATCAAAATTAGGATTCATTCCCACAATTTACACCAATAAAAATAAACTTTTATTCCCGCAACTTACACTAATCAAAACTAGGATTCATTCCTACAATTTGCGCCTGATTCCATGTCATTTCAGCGAGAACAAATTGTTATACACTTTTAGTTACTGTTTTCAGTTATCTAAACATTTATTACCACAATTTCCACGAATAAAAGATAACACTCATTCCCACAATTTACACTAAAAAAACTAACTTTCACTCCACAATTTACACCAAAAAAGTTAACTTTTTTTCCCGCAACTTACACTAATCAAAATTAGGATTCATTCCCACAATTTGCGCATGATTCGATGTCAATTCAGCGAGAACAAATTCTTATACACTTTTAGTTTCTTTTTCAGTAATATTATCATTTATTCCCACTATTCACACTACTAAAAGATAACACTCATTCCCACAATTTACACTAATAAAAATTAATTTTCCCTCCCACAATTTACACCAATAAAATCAACTTTATTCCCGCCACTTACACTAATCAAAATTAAATTCATTCCCACAAATTGCGCATGATTCGACGTCAATTCAGCGAAAACAAATTGTTATACACTTTTAGTTACTTTTTTCAGTTATATATACATTCATTCCCACAATTTACGCTAATAAAAAATAACTTTTATTCCCGCAACTTACACTAATCAAAATTAGGATTCATTCCCACAATTTAGACCAATAAAAATCAACTTTTATTCCCGCAACTTACACTAATCAAAATTAAACTCATTCCAACAATTTGCGCATGATTCCACGTCAATTCAGCGAAAACAAATTGTTTTACACTTTTAGATACTGTTTTCAGTTATATAAACATTCATTCCCACAATTTACACCAATAAAAATCAACTTTTATTCCCGCAACTTACACTAATCAAGATTAGGGTTCATTCCCACAATTTGCGCATGATTCGATGTCAATTCAGCGAAAACAAATTGTTATACACTTTTAGTTACTTTTTTCAGTTATATAAACATTCATTCCCACAATTTACACTAATAAAAATGATCTTTTATTCCCGCAACTTACACTAATCAAAATTGGGATTCATTGCCACAATTTGCGCATGATTCCACGTAAATTCAGCGAAAACAAATTGCTATGCACTTTTAATTTTTTTTTTCAGTAATATTTACATTCATTCCCACAATTTACACTAATAAAAGATAACACTCATTCCCACAATTGACACTAAAAAAACTAACTTTCACTCCACAATTTACTCCAAAAAAGTTAACTTTTTTCCCGCAACTTACACTAATCAAAACTAGGATTCATTCCTACAATTTGCGCTTGATTCCATGTCATTTCAGCGAGAACAAATTGTTATACACTTTAGTTACTGTTTTCAGTTATATAAACATTCATTACCACAATTTCCACGAATAAAAGATAACACTCATTCCCACAATTTACACTAAAAAAACTAACTTTCACTCCACAATTTACACCAAAAAAGTTAACTTTTTTTCCCGCAACTTACACTAATCAAAATTTGGATTCATTCCCACAATTTGCGCATGATTCGATGTCATTTCGGCGAGAACAAATTGTTATACACTTTTAGTTACTTTTTTCAGTAATATTAACATTCCTTCCCACTATTTACACTAATAAAAGATAACACTCTTTCCCACAATTTAAACTAATAAAAATCAACTTTCATTCCCCCAATTTATCCCAATAAAAATCAACTTTTATTCCCGCAACTTACACTAATCAAAACTAGGATTCATTCCCACAATTTGCCCATGATTCGATGTCAATTCAGCGAGAACAAATTGTTATACACTTTAGTTACTTTTTTCAGTTATATAAACATTCATTCCCACAATTTACACTAATAAAAACTAACTTTTATTCCCGCAACTTACACTAATCAAAATTAGGATTCATTCCCACAATTTACACCAATAAAAATAAACTTTTATTCCCGCAACTTACACTAATCAAAACTAGGATTCATTCCTACAATTTGCGCCTGATTCCATGTCATTTCAGCGAGAACAAATTGTTATACACTTTTAGTTACTGTTTTCAGTTATCTAAACATTTATTACCACAATTTCCACGAATAAAAGATAACACTCATTCCCACAATTTACACTAAAAAAACTAACTTTCACTCCACAATTTACACCAAAAAAGTTAACTTTTTTTCCCGCAACTTACACTAATCAAAATTAAATTCATTCCCACAAATTGCGCATGATTCGACGTCAATTCAGCGAAAACAAATTGTTATACACTTTTAGTTACTTTTTTCAGTTATATAAACATTCATTCCCACAATTTACACCAATAAAAATCAACTTTTATTCCCGCAACTTACACTAATCAAGATTAGGGTTCATTCCCACAATTTGCGCATGATTCGATGTCAATTCAGCGAAAACAAATTGTTATACACTTTTAGTTACTTTTTTCAGTTATATAAACATTCATTCCCACAATTTACACTAATAGAAATGATCTTTTATTCCCGCAACTTACACTAATCAAAATTGGGATTCATTGCCACAATTTGCGCATGATTCCACGTAAATTCAGCGAAAACAAATTGCTATGCACTTTTAATTTTTTTTTTCAGTAATATTTACATTCATTCCCACAATTTACACTAATAAAAGATAACACTCATTCCCACAATTGACACTAATAAAAATTGACTTTCATTCCCACAATTCACACCAATAAAAATTAACTTTTACTCCCGCAACTTACACTAATCAAAATTAACATTAATTCCCACATTTTGCGCATGATTCCACGTCAATTCAGCGAAAATAAATTGTTATATACTTTTAGTTATATTTTTCAGTAATATTAACATTCATTCCCACAATTTCCACGAATAAAAGATAACACTCATTCCCACAATTTACACTAAAAAAACTAACTTTCACTCCACAATTTAGACCAAAAAAGTTAACTTTTTTTCCCGCAACTTACACTAATCAAAATTAGGATTCATTCCCACAATTTGCGCATGATTCGATGTCAATTCAGCGAGAACAAATTCTTATACACTTTTAGTTTCTTTTTCAGTAATATTATCATTTATTCCCACTCTTCACACTAATAAAAGATAACACTCATTCCCACAATTTACACCAATAAAAATAAATTTTCCCTCCCACAATTTACACCAATAAAAATCAATTTTATTCCCGCCACTTACACTAATCAAAATTAAATTCATTCCCACAAATTGCGCATGATTCGACGTCAATTCAGCGAAAACAAATTGTTATACTCTTTTAGTTACTTTTTTCAGTTATATAAACATTCATTACCGCAATTTCCACGAATAAAAGATAACACTCATTCCCACAATTTACACTAAAAAAACTAACTTTCACTCCACAATTTACACCAAAAAAGTTAACTTTTTTTCCCGCAACTTACACTAATCAAAATTAGGATTCATTCCCACAATTTGCGCATGATTCGATGTCAATTCAGCGAGAACAAATTCTTATACACTTTTAGTTTCTTTTTCAGTAATATTATCATTTATTCCCACTATTCACACTAATAAAAGATAACACTCATTCCCACATTTTACACTAATAAAAATTAATTTTCCCTCCCACAATTTACACCAATAAAAATCAACTTTTATTCCCGCCACTTACACTAATCAAAATTAAATTCATTCCCACAAATTGCGCATGATTCGACGTCAATTCAGCGAAAACAAATTGTTATACACTTTTAGTTACTTTTTTCAGTTATATATACATTCTTTCCCACAATTTACGCTAATAAAAATAACTTTTATTCCCGCAACTTACACTAATCAAAATTAGGATTCATTCCCACAATTTAGACCAATAAAAATCAACTTTTATTCCCGCAACTTACACTAATCAAAATTAAACTCATTCCAACAATTTGCGCATGATTCCACGTCAATTCAGCGAAAACAAATTATTTTACACTTTTAGATACTGTTTTCAGTTATATAAACATTCATTCCCACAATTTACACTAATAAAAATTAACTTTTATTCCGGCAACTTACACTAATCAAAATTGGGATTCATTCCCACAATTTGCGCATGACTCCATGTCAATTCAGCGAAAACAAATTGTTAAGCACTTTTAGTTACTTTTTCGAGTAATATTAACATTCATTCCCACAATTTATTTAGATTCATTCCCACAAATTGCACATGATTCCACGTCAATTCAGCCGGAACAAATTGTTATACACTTTTAGTTACTTTTTTCAGTAATATTAACATTCTTTTCCGCAATTTACAATAATAAAAGATAACACTCATTCCCACAATTTACACGAATAAAAATTAACTTTCATTCCCACAATTTACACCAATAAAAATCAACTTTTTTTCCCGCAACTTACACTAATCAAGATTAGGATTCATTCCCACAATTTGCGCATGATTCGATGTCAATTCAGCGAAAACATTATGTTATACACTTTTAGTTACTTGTTCCAGTTATATTAACATTGATTCCCACAATTTACACTAATAAAAACTAACTTTTATTCCCGCAACTTACACTAATCAAAATTAGGATTCATTCCCACAATTTACACCAATAAAAATCAACTTTTATTCCCGCAACTTACACTAATCAAGATTAGGATTCATTCCCACAATTTGCGCATGATTCGATGTCAATTCAGCGAAAACAATATGTTATACACTTTTAGTTACTTTTTTCAGTTATATAAACATTCATTCCCACAATTTACACTAATAAAAATGATCTTTTATTCCCGCAACTTACACTAATCAAAATTGGGATTCATTGCCACAATTTGCGCATGATTCCACGTAAATTCAGCGAAAACAAATTGCTATGCACTTTTAATTTTTTTTTTCAGTAATATTTACATTCATTCCCACAATTTACACTAATAAAAGATAACACTCATTCCCACAATTTACACTAATAAAAATTAACTTTCATTCCCACAATTCACACCAATAAAAATTAACTTTTACTCCCGCAACTTACACTAATCAAAATTAACATTAATTCCCGCAATTTGCGCATGATTCCACGTCAATTCAGCGAAAATAAATTGTTATACACTTTTAGTTACTTTTTTCAGTAATATTAACATTCATTCCCACAATTTCCACGAATAAAAGATAACACTCATTCCCACAATTTACACTAAAAAAACTAACTTTCACTCCACAATTTACACCAAAAAAGTTAACTTTTTTTCCCGCAATTTACACTAATCAAAATTAGGATTCATTCCCACAATTTGCGCATGATTCGATGTCAATTCAGCGAGAACAAATTCTTATACACTTTTAGTTTCCTTTTCAGTAATATTATCATTTATTCCCACTCTTCACACTAATAAAAGATAACACTCATTCCCACAATTTACACTAATAAAAATTAATTTTCCCTCCCACAATTTACACCAATAAAAATCAATTTTATTCCCGCCACTTACACTAATCAAAATTAAATTCATTCCCACAAATTGCGCATGATTCGACGTCAATTCAGCGAAAACAAATTGTTATACTCTTTTAGTTACTTTTTTCAGTTATATATACATTCATTCCCACAATTTACACTAATAAAAAATAACTTTTATTCCCGCAACTTACACTAATCAAAATTAGGATTCATTACCACAATTTAGACCAATAAAAATCAACTTTTATTCCCGCAACTTAAACTAATCAAAATTAAACTCATTCCAACAATTTGCGCATGATTCCACGTCAATTCAGCGAAAACAAATTGTTTTACACTTTTAGATACTGTTTTCAGTTATATAAACATTCATTCCCACAATTTACACTAATAAAAATTAACTTTTATTCCGGCAACTTACACTAATCAAAATTGGGATTCATTCCCACAATTTGCGCATGACTCCATGTCAATTCAGCGAAAACAAATTGTTAAGCACTTTTAGTTACTTTTTTGAGTAATATTAACATTCATTCCCACAATTTATTTAGATTCATTCCCACAATTTGCGCATGATTCCACGTCAATTCAGCCGGAACAAATTGTTATACACTTTTAGTTACTTTTTTCAGTAATATTAACATTCCTTCCCACTATTTACACTAATAAAAGATAACACTCATTCCCACAATTTACACTAATAAAAACTAATTTTCCCTCCCACAATGTGCACCAATAAAAATCAACTTTTATTCCCGCAAATTACACTAATCAAAATTAAATTCATTCTCAAAGTTTGCGCATTGTTCCACGTCAATTCAGCAAAAACAAATTGTTATACACTTTTAGTTACTTTTTTCAGTTATATAAACATTCATTCCCATAATTTACACTAATAAAAATTAACGTTTATTCCGGCAACTTACACTAATCAAAATTGGGATTCATTCCCACAATTTGCGCATGACTCCATGTCAATTCAGCGAAAACAAATTGTTAAGCACTTTTAGTTACTTTTTTGAGTAATATTAACATTCATTCCCACAATTTATTTAGATTCATTCCCACAAATTGCGCATGATTCCACGTCAATTCAGCCGGAACAAATTGTTATACACTTTTAGTTTCTTTTTTCAGTAATATTAACATTCTTTTCCACAATTTACAATAATAAAAGATAACACTCATTCCCACAATTTACACTAATAAAAATTAACTTTCATTCCCACAATTTACACCAATAAAAATCAACTTTTATTCCCGCAACTTACACTAATCAAGATTAGGATTCATTCCCACAATTTGCGCATGATTCGATGTCAATTCAGCGAAAACAAATTGTTATACACTTTTAATTACTTTTTTCAGTTATATAAACATTCATTCCCACAACTTACACTAATAAAAATGATCTTTTCTTCCCGCAACTTACACTAATCAAGATTAGGATTCATTCGCACAATTTGCGCATGATTCGATGTCAATTCGGGGAGAACAAATTGTTATACACTTTTAGTTACTTTTTTCAGTTATATAAACATTCATTCCCACAATTTACAGTAATAAAAATTAACTTTTATTCCCGCCACTTACACTAATCAAAACTAGGATTCATCTCCACAATTTGCGCTTGATTCCATGTCAATTCAGCGAGAACAAATTTTTATACACTTTTAGTTACTCTTTCCAGTTGCATTAACATTCATTCCCACAATTTACACCAAAAAAGTTAACTTTTTTTCCCGCAACCTACACTAATCAAAATTAGGATTCATTCCCACAATTTGCGCATGATTCGATGTCAATTCAGCGAGAACAAATTGCTATACACTTTTAGTTACTTTTTTCAGTTATATAAACATTCATTCCCACAATTTACAGTAATAAAAATTAACTTTTATTCCCGCAACTTACACTAATCAAAATTAGGATTCATTCCCACCATTTACACCAAAAAAATCAACTTTATTAATATTATCATTTATTCCCACTATTTACACTAATAAAAGATAACACTCATTCCTACAATTTACACTAATAAAAATTAATTTTCCCTCCCACATTTTACACCAATAAAAATCAACTTTTATTCCCGCAACTTACACTAATCAAAATTAAACTCATTCCCACAATTTGCGCATGGTTCCACGTCAATTCAGCGAAAACGAATTGTTATACAATTTAGTTACTTTTTTCAGTAATATCAACATTCATTCCCACAATTTACACTAATAAAAGATAACACTCATTCCCACAATTTACACGAATAAAAATTAACTTTTATTCCCGAAACTTACACTAATCAAAATTAACATTAATTCCCACAATTTTCGCATGATTCCACGTAAATTCAGCGAAAACTAATTGCTATGCACTTTTAATTTTTTTTTCAGTAATATTTACATTCATTCCCACAATTTACACTAATAAAAGATAACACTCATTCCCACAATTGACACTAATAAAAATTAACTTTCATTCCCACAATTTACACTAATAAAAATGATCTTTTATTCCCGCAACTTACACTAATCAAAATTGGGATTCATTGCCACAATTTGCGCATGATTCCACGTCAATTCAGCGAAAATAAATTGTTATACACTTTTAGTTACTTTTTTCAGTAATATTAACATTCATTCCCACAATTTCCACGAATAAAAGATAACACTCATTCCCACAATTTACACTAAAAAAACTAACTTTCACTCCACAATTTACACCAAAAAAGTTAACTTTTTTTCCCGAAACTTACACTAATCAAAATTAGGATTCATTCCCACAATTTGCGCATGATTCGATGTCAATTCAGCGAGAACAAATTCTTATACACTTTTAGTTTCATTTTCAGTAATATTGTCATTTATTCCCACTATTCACACTAATAAAAGATAACACTCATTCCCACAATTTACACTAATAAAAAATAACTTTTTTTCCCGCAATTTACACTAATCAAAATTAGGATTCATTCCCACAATTTGCGCATGATTCGATGTCAATTCGGCGAGAACAAATTGTTATACACTTTTAGTTACTTTTTTCAGTAATATTAACATTCCTTCCCACTATTTACACTAATAAAAGATAACACTCTTTCCCACAATTTAAACTAATAAAAATCAACTTTCATTCCCCCAATTTATCCCAATAAAAATCAACTTTTATTCCCGCAACTTACACTAATCAAAACTAGGATTCATTCCCACAATTTGCCCATGATTCGATGTCAATTCAGCGAGAACAAATTCTTATACACTTTTAGTTTCTTTTTCAGTAATATTATCATTTATTCCCACTATTCACACTAATAAAAGATAACACTCATTCCCACAATTTACACTAATAAAAATTAATTTTCCCTCCCACAATTTACACCAATAAAAATCAACTTTTATTCCCGCCACTTACACTAATCAAAATTAAATTCAATCCCACAAATTGCGCATGATTCGACGTCAATTCAGCGAAAACAAATTGTTATACACTTTTAGTTACTTTTTTCAGTTATATATACATTCATTCCCACAATTTACGCTAATAAAAAATAACTTTTATTCCCGCAACTTACACTAATCAAAATTGGGATTCATTGCCACAATTTGAGCATGATTCCACGTAAATTCAGCGAAAACAAATTGCTATGCACTTTTAATTTTTTTTTTCAGTAATATTTACATTCATTCCCACAATTTACACTAATAAAAGATAACACTCATTCCCACAATTGACACTAATAAAAATTAACTTTCATTCCCACAATTCACACCAATAAAAATTAACTTTTACTCCCGCAACTTACACTAATCAAAATTAACATTAATTCCCACAATTTGCGCATGATTCCACGTCAATTCAGCGAAAATAAATTGTTATATACTTTTAGTTATATTTTTCAGTAATATTAACATTCATTCCCACAATTTCCACGAATAAAAGATAACACTCATTCCCACAATTTACACTAAAAAAACTAACTTTCACTCCACAATTTACACCAAAAAAGTTAACTTTTTTTCCCGCAACTTACACTAATCAAAATTAGGATTCATTCCCACAATTTGCGCATGATTCGATGTCAATTCAGCGAGAACAAATTCTTATACACTTTTAGTTTCTTTTTCAGTAATATTATCATTTATTCCCACTCTTCACACTAATAAAAGATAACACTCATTCCCACAATTTACACCAATAAAAATCAATTTTATTCCCGCCACTTACACTAATCAAAATTAAATTCATTCCCACAAATTGCGCATGATTCGACGTCAATTCAGCGAAAACAAATTGTTATACTCTTTTAGTTACTTTTTTCAGTTATATATACATTCATTCCCACAATTTACACTAATAAAAAATAACTTTTATTCCCGCAACTTACACTAATCAAAATTAGGATTCATTCCCACAATTTAGACCAATAAAAATCAACTTTTATTCCCGCAACTTACACTAATCAAAATTAAACTCATTCCAACAATTTGCGCATGATTCCACGTCAATTCAGCGAAAACAAATTGTTTTACACTTTTAGATACTGTTTTCAGTTATATAAACATTCATTCCCATAATTTACACTAATAAAAATTAACTTTTATTCCGGCAACTTACACTAATCAAAATTGGGATTCATTCCCACAATTTGCGCATGACTCCATGTCAATTCAGCGAAAACAAATTGTTAAGCACTTTTAGTTACTTTTTTGAGTAATATTAACATTCATTCCCACAATTTATTTAGATTCATTCCCACAATTTGCGCATGATTCCACGTCAATTCAGCCGGAACAAATTGTTATACACTTTTAGTTACTTTTTTCAGTAATATTAACATTCCTTCCCACTATTTACACTAATAAAAGATAACACTCATTCCCACAATTTACACTAATAAAAACTAATTTTCCCTCCCACAATGTGCACCAATAAAAATCAACTTTTATTCCCGCAAATTACACTAATCAAAATTAAATTCATTCTCAAAGTTTGCGCATTGTTCCACGTCAATTCGGCAAAAACAAATTGTTATACACTTTTAGTTACTTTTTTCAGTTATATAAACATTCATTCCCATAATTTACACTAATAAAAATTATCTTTTATTCCCCCAACTTACACTAATCAAAATTAGGATTCATTCCCACAATTTGCACATGACTCCATGTCAATTCAGCGAAAACAAATTGTTATGCACTTTTAGTTACTTTTTTGAGTTATATTAACATTCATTCCCACAATTTATTTAGATTCATTCCCACAAATTGCGCATGATTCCACGTCAATTCAGCCGGAACAAATTGTTATACACTTTTAGTTTCTTTTTTCAGTAATATTAACATTCTTTTCCACAATTTACAATAATAAAAGATAACACTCATTCCCACAATTTACACTAATAAAAATTAACTTTCATTCCCACAATTTACACCAATAAAAATCAACTTTTATTCCCGCAACTTACACTAATCAAGATTAGGATTCATTCCCACAATTTGCGCATGATTCGATGTCAATTCAGCGAAAACAAATTGTTATACACTTTTAGTTACTTTTTTCAGTTATATAAACATTCATTCCCACAATTTACACTAATAAAAATGATCTTTTCTTCCCGCAACTTACACTAATCAAGATTAGGATTCATTCGCACAATTTGCGCATGATTCGATGTCAATTCGGCGAGAACAAATTGTTATACACTTTTAGTTACTTTTTTCAGTTATATAAACATTCATTCCCACAATTTACAGTAATAAAAATTAACTTTTATTCCCGCCACTTACACTAATCAAAACTAGGATTCATCTCCACAATTTGCGCTTGATTCCATGTCAATTCAGCGAGAACAAATTTTTATACACTTTTAGTTACTCTTTCCAGTTGCATTAACATTCATTCCCACAATTTACACCAAAAAAGTTAACTTTTTTTCCCGCAACCTACACTAATCAAAATTAGGATTCATTCCCACAATTTGCGCATGATTCGATGTCAATTCAGCGAGAACAAATTGCTATACACTTTTAGTTACTTTTTTCAGTTATATAAACATTCATTCCCACAAATTACAGTAAGAAAAATTAACTTTTATTCCCGCAACTTACACTAATCAAAATTAGGATTCATTCCCACCATTTACACCAAAAAAAATCAACTTTATTAATATTATCATTTATTCCCACTATTTACACAAATAAAAGATAACACTCATTCCTACAATTTACACTAATAAAAATTAATTTTTCCTCCCACATTTTACACCAATAAAAATCAACTTTTATTCCCGCAACTTACACTAATCAAAATTAAACTCATTCCCACAATTTGCGCATGGTTCCACGTCAATTCAGCGAAAACGAATTGTTATACAATTTAGTTACTTTTTTCAGTAATATCAACATTCATTCCCACAATTTACACTAATAAAAGATAACACTCATTCCCACAATTTACACGAATAAAAATTAACTTTTATTCCCGAAACTTACACTAATCAAAATTAACATTAATTCCCACAATTTTCGCATGATTCCACGTAAATTCAGCGAAAACAAATTGCTATGCACTTTTAATTATTTTTTCAGTAATATTTACATTCATTCCCACAATTTACACTAATAAAAGATAACACTCATTCCCACAATTGACACTAATAAAAATTAACTTTCATTCCCACAATTCACACCAATAAAAATTAACTTTTACTCCCGCAACTTACACTAATCAAAATTAACATTAATTCCCACAATTTGCGCATGATTCCACGTCAATTCAGCGAAAATAAATTGTTATACACTTTTAGTTACTTTTTTCAGTAATATTAACATTCATTCCCACAATTTCCACGAATAAAAGATAACACTCATTCCCACAATTTACACTAAAAAAACTAACTTTCACTCCACAATTTACACCAAAAAAGTTAACTTTTTTTCCCGCAACTTACACTAATCAAAATTAGGATTCATTCCCACAATTTGCGCATGATTCGATGTCAATTCAGCGAGAACAAATTCTTATACACTTTTAGTTTCTTTTTCAGTAATATTATCATTTATTCCCACTATTCACACTAATAAAAGATAACACTCATTCCCACAATTTACACTAATAAAAATGATCTTTTCTTCCCGCAACTTACACTAATCAAGATTAGGATTCATTCGCACAATTTGCGCATGATTCGATGTCAATTCGGCGAGAACAAATTGTTATACACTTTTAGTTACTTTTTTCAGTTATATAAACATTCATTCCCACAATTTACAGTAATAAAAATTAACTTTTATTCCCGCCACTTACACTAATCAAAACTAGGATTCATCTCCACAATTTGCGCTTGATTCCATGTCAATTCAGCGAGAACAAATTTTTATACACTTTTAGTTACTCTTTCCAGTTGCATTAACATTCATTCCCACAATTTACACCAAAAAAGTTAACTTTTTTTCCCGCAACCTACACTAATCAAAATTAGGATTCATTCCCACAATTTGCGCATGATTCGATGTCAATTCAGCGAGAACAAATTGCTATACACTTTTAGTTACTTTTTTCAGTTATATAAACATTCATTCCCACAAATTACATTAATAAAAATTAACTTTTATTCCCGCAACTTACACTAATCAAAATTAGGATTCATTCCCACCATTTACACCAAAAAAAATCAACTTTATTAATATTATCATTTATTCCCACTATTTACACAAATAAAAGATAACACTCATTCCTACAATTTACACTAATAAAAATTAATTTTTCCTCCCACATTTTACACCAATAAAAATCAACTTTTATTCCCGCAACTTACACTAATCAAAATTAAACTCATTCCCACAATTTGCGCATGGTTCCACGTCAATTCAGCGAAAACGAATTGTTATACAATTTAGTTACTTTTTTCAGTAATATCAACATTCATTCCCACAATTTACACTAATAAAAGATAACACTCATTCCCACAATTTACACGAATAAAAATTAACTTTTATTCCCGAAACTTACACTAATCAAAATTAACATTAATTCCCACAATTTTCGCATGATTCCACGTAAATTCAGCGAAAACAAATTGCTATGCACTTTTAATTTTTTTTTCAGTAATATTTACATTCATTCCCACAATTTACACTAATAAAAGATAACACTCATTCCCACAATTGACACTAATAAAATTAACTTTCATTCCCACAATTCACACCAATAAAAATTAACTTTTACTCCCGCAACTTACACTAATCAAAATTAACATTAATTCCCACAATTTGCGCATGATTCCACGTCAATTCAGCGAAAATAAATTGTTATACACTTTTAGTTACTTTTTTCAGTAATATTATCATTCATTCCCACAATTTCCACGAATAAAAGATAACACTCATTCCCACAATTTACACTAAAAAAACTAACTTTCACTCCACAATTTACACCAAAAAAGTTAACTTTTTTTCCCGCAACTTACACTAATCAAAATTAGGATTCATTCCCACAATTTGCGCATGATTCGATGTCAATTCAGCGAGAACAAATTCTTATACACTTTTAGTTTCTTTTTCAGTAATATTATCATTTATTCCCACTATTCACACTAATAAAAGATAACACTCATTCCCACAATTTACACTAATAAAAATTAACTTTTTTTCCCGCAATTTACACTAATCAAAATTAGGATTCATTCCCACAATTTGCGCATGATTCGATGTCAATTCGGCGAGAACAAATTGTTATACACTTTTAGTTACCTTTTTCAGTAATATTAACATTCCTTCCCACTATTTACACTAATAAAAGATAACACTCTTTCCCACAATTTAAACTAATAAAAATCAACTTTCATTCCCCCAATTTATCCCAATAAAAATCAACTTTTATTCCCGCAACTTACGCTAATCAAAACTAGGATTCATTCCCACAATTTGCCCATGATTCGATGTCAATTCAGCGAGAACAAATTGTTATACACTTTTAGTTACTTTTTTCAGTTATATAAACATTCATTCCCACAATTTACACTAATAAAAACTAACTTTTATTCCCGCAACTTACACTAATCAAAATTAGGATTCATTCCCACAATTTACACCAATAAAAATAAACTTTTATTCCCGCAACTTACACTAATCAAAACTAGGATTCATTCCCACAATTTGCGCTTGATTCCATGTCATTTCAGCGAGAACAAATTGTTATACACTTTTAGTTACTGTTTTCAGTTATATAAACATTCATTACCACAATTTCCACGAATAAAAGATAACACTCATTCCCACAATTTACACTAAAAAAACTAACTTTCACTCCACAATTTACACCAAAAAAGTTAACTTTTTTTCCCGCAACTTACACTAATCAAAATTAGGATTCATTCCCACAAATTGCGCATGATTCGACGTCAATTCAGCGAAAACAAATTGTTATACTCTTTTAGTTACTTTTTTCAGTTATATAAACATTCATTCCCACAATTTACAGTAATAAAAATTAACTTTTATTCCCGCCACTTACACTAATCAAAACTAGGATTCATCTCCACAATTTGCGCTTGATTCCATGTCAATTCAGCGAGAACAAATTTTTATACACTTTTAGTTACTCTTTCCAGTTGCATTAACATTCATTCCCACAATTTACACCAAAAAAGTTAACTTTTTTTCCCGCAACCTACACTAATCAAAATTAGGATTCATTCCCACAATTTGCGCATGATTCGATGTCAATTCAGCGAGAACAAATTGCTATACACTTTTAGTTACTTTTTTCAGTTATATAAACATTCATTCCCACAAATTACAGTAATAAAAATTAACTTTTATTCCCGCAACTTACACTAATCAAAATTAGGATTCATTCCCACCATTTACACCAAAAAAAATCAACTTTATTAATATTATCATTTATTCCCACTATTTACACAAATAAAAGATAACACTCATTCCTACAATTTACACTAATAAAAATTAATTTTTCCTCCCACATTTTACACCAATAAAAATCAACTTTTATTCCCGCAACTTACACTAATCAAAATTAAACTCATTCCCACAATTTGCGCATGGTTCCACGTCAATTCAGCGAAAACGAATTGTTATACAATTTAGTTACTTTTTTCAGTAATATCAACATTCATTCCCACAATTTACACTAATAAAAGATAACACTCATTCCCACAATTTACACGAATAAAAATTAACTTTTATTCCCGAAACTTACACTAATCAAAATTAACATTAATTCCCACAATTTTCGCATGATTCCACGTAAATTCAGCGAAAACAAATTGCTATGCACTTTTAATTTTTTTTTCAGTAATATTTACATTCATTCCCACAATTTACACTAATAAAAGATAACACTCATTCCCACAATTGACACTAATAAAATTAACTTTCATTCCCACAATTCACACCAATAAAAATTAACTTTTACTCCCGCAACTTACACTAATCAAAATTAACATTAATTCCCACAATTTGCGCATGATTCCACGTCAATTCAGCGAAAATAAATTGTTATACACTTTTAGTTACTTTTTTCAGTAATATTAACATTCATTCCCACAATTTCCACGAATAAAAGATAACACTCATTCCCACAATTTACACTAAAAAAACTAACTTTCACTCCACAATTTACACCAAAAAAGTTAACTTTTTTTCCCGCAACTTACACTAATCAAAATTAGGATTCATTCCCACAATTTGCGCATGATTCGATGTCAATTCAGCGAGAACAAATTCTTATACACTTTTAGTTTCTTTTTCAGTAATATTATCATTTATTCCCACTATTCACACTAATAAAAGATAACACTCATTCCCACAATTTACACTAATAAAAATTAACTTTTTTTCCCGCAATTTACACTAATCAAAATTAGGATTCATTCCCACAATTTGCGCATGATTCGATGTCAATTCGGCGAGAACAAATTGTTATACACTTTTAGTTACTTTTTTCAGTAATATTAACATTCCTTCCCACTATTTACACTAATAAAAGATAACACTTTTTCCCACAATTTAAACTAATAAAAATCAACTTTCATTCCCCCAATTTATCCCAATAAAAATCAACTTTTATTCCCGCAACTTACACTAATCAAAACTAGGATTCATTCCCACAATTTGCCCATGATTCGATGTCAATTCAGCGAGAACAAATTGTTATACACTTTTAGTTACTTTTTTCAGTTATATAAACATTCATTCCCACAATTTACACTAATAAAAACTAACTTTTATTCCCGCAACTTACACTAATCAAAATTAGGATTCATTCCCACAATTTACACCAATAAAAATAAACTTTTATTCCCGCAACTTACACTAATCAAAACTAGGATTCATTCCCACAATTTGCGCTTGATTCCATGTCATTTCAGCGAGAACAAATTGTTATACACTTTTAGTTACTGTTTTCAGTTATATAAACATTCATTACCACAATTTCCACGAATAAAAGATAACACTCATTCCCACAATTTACACTAAAAAAACTAACTTTCACTCCACAATTTACACCAAAAAAGTTAACTTTTTTTCCCGCAACTTACACTAATCAAAATTAGGATTCATTCCCACAAATTGCGCATGATTCGACGTCAATTCAGCGAAAACAAATTGTTATACTCTTTTAGTTACTTTTTTCAGTTATATATACATTCATTCCCACAATTTACACTAATAAAAAATAGCTTTTATTCCCGCAACTCACACTAATCAAAATTAAACTCATTCCAACAATTTGCGCATGATTCCACGTCAATTCAGCGAAAACAAATTGTTTTACACTTTTAGATACTGTTTTCAGTTATATAAACATTCATTCCCACAATTTACACTAATAAAAATTAACTTTTATTCCGGCAACTTACACTAATCAAAATTGGGATTCATTCCCACAATTTGCGCATGACTCCATGTCAATTCAGCGAAAACAAATTGTTAAGCACTTTTAGTTTCTTTTTCAGTAATATTATCATTTATTCCCACTATTCACACTAATAAAAGATAACACTCATTCCCACAATTTACACTAATAAAAATGATCTTTTCTTCCCGCAACTTACACTAATCAAGATTAGGATTCATTCGCACAATTTGCGCATGATTCGATGTCAATTCGGCGAGAACAAATTGTTATACACTTTTAGTTACTTTTTTCAGTTATATAAACATTCATTCCCACAATTTACAGTAATAAAAATTAACTTTTATTCCCGCCACTTACACTAATCAAAACTAGGATTCATCTCCACAATTTGCGCTTGATTCCATGTCAAGTCAGCGAGAACAAATTTTTATACACTTTTAGTTACTCTTTCCAGTTGCATTAACATTCATTCCCACAATTTACACCAAAAAAGTTATCTTTTTTTCCCGCAACCTACACTAATCAAAATTAGGATTCATTCCCACAATTTGCGCATGATTCGATGTCAATTCAGCGAGAACAAATTGCTATACACTTTTAGTTACTTTTTTCAGTTATATAAACATTCATTCCCACAAATTACAGTAATAAAAATTAACTTTTATTCCCGCAACTTACACTAATCAAAATTAGGATTCATTCCAACCATTTACACCAAAAAAAATCAACTTTATTAATATTATCATTTATTCCCACTATTTACACAAATAAAAGATAACACTCATTCCTACAATTTACACTAATAAAAATTAATTTTTCCTCCCACATTTTACACCAATAAAAATCAACTTTTATTCCCGCAACTTACACTAATCAAAATTAAACTCATTCCCACAATTTGCGCATGGTTCCACGTCAATTCAGCGAAAACGAATTGTTATACAATTTAGTTACTTTTTTCAGTAATATCAACATTCATTCCCACAATTTACACTAATAAAAGATAACACTCATTCCCACAATTTACACGAATAAAAATTAACTTTTATTCCCGAAACTTACACTAATCAAAATTAACATTAATTCCCACAATTTTCGCATGATTCCACGTAAATTCAGCGAAAACAAATTGCTATGCACTTTTAATTTTTTTTTCAGTAATATTTACATTCATTCCCACAATTTACACTAATAAAAGATAACACTCATTCCCACAATTGACACTAATAAAATTAACTTTCATTCCCACAATTCACACCAATAAAAATTAACTTTTACTCCCGCAACTTACACTAATCAAAATTAACATTAATTCCCACAATTTGCGCATGATTCCACGTCAATTCAGCGAAAATAAATTGTTATACACTTTTAGTTACTTTTTTCAGTAATATTAACATTCATTCCCACAATTTCCACGAATAAAAGATAACACTCATTCCCACAATTTACACTAAAAAAACTAACTTTCACTCCACAATTTACACCAAAAAAGTTAACTTTTTTTCCCGCAACTTACACTAATCAAAATTAGGATTCATTCCCACAATTTGCGCATGATTCGATGTCAATTCAGCGAGAACAAATTCTTATACACTTTTAGTTTCTTTTTCAGTAATATTATCATTTATTCCCACTATTCACACTAATAAAAGATAACACTCATTCCCACAATTTACACTAATAAAAATTAACTTTTTTTCCCGCAATTTACACTAATCAAAATTAGGATTCATTCCCACAATTTGCGCATGATTCGATGTCAATTCGGCGAGAACAAATTGTTATACACTTTTAGTTACCTTTTTCAGTAATATTAACATTCCTTCCCACTATTTACACTAATAAAAGATAACACTCTTTCCCACAATTTAAACTAATAAAAATCAACTTTCATTCCCCCAATTTATCCCAATAAAAATCAACTTTTATTCCCGCAACTTACACTAATCAAAACTAGGATTCATTCCCACAATTTGCCCATGATTCGATGTCAATTCAGCGAGAACAAATTGTTATACACTTTTAGTTACTTTTTTCAGTTATATAAACATTCATTCCCACAATTTACACTAATAAAAACTAACTTTTATTCCCGCAACTTACACTAATCAAAATTAGGATTCATTCCCACAATTTACACCAATAAAAATAAACTTTTATTCCCGCAACTTACACTAATCAAAACTAGGATTCATTCCCACAATTTGCGCTTGATTCCATGTCATTTCAGCGAGAACAAATTGTTATACACTTTTAGTTACTGTTTTCAGTTATATAAACATTCATTACCACAATTTCCACGAATAAAAGATAACACTCATTCCCACAATTTACACTAAAAAAACTAACTTTCACTCCACAATTTACACCAAAAAAGTTAACTTTTTTTCCCGCAACTTACACTAATCAAAATTAGGATTCATTCCCACAAATTGCGCATGATTCGACGTCAATTCAGCGAAAACAAATTGTTATACTCTTTTAGTTACTTTTTTCAGTTATATAAACATTCATTCCCACAATTTACAGTAATAAAAATTAACTTTTATTCCCGCCACTTACACTAATCAAAACTAGGATTCATCTCCACAATTTGCGCTTGATTCCATGTCAATTCAGCGAGAACAAATTTTTATACACTTTTAGTTACTCTTTCCAGTTGCATTAACATTCATTCCCACAATTTACACCAAAAAAGTTAACTTTTTTTCCCGCAACCTACACTAATCAAAATTAGGATTCATTCCCACAATTTGCGCATGATTCGATGTCAATTCAGCGAGAACAAATTGCTATACACTTTTAGTTACTTTTTTCAGTTATATAAACATTCATTCCCACAAATTACAGTAATAAAAATTAACTTTTATTCCCGCAACTTACACTAATCAAAATTAGGATTCATTCCCACCATTTACACCAAAAAAAATCAACTTTATTAATATTATCATTTATTCCCACTATTTACACAAATAAAAGATAACACTCATTCCTACAATTTACACTAATAAAAATTAATTTTTCCTCCCACATTTTACACCAATAAAAATCAACTTTTATTCCCGCAACTTACACTAATCAAAATTAAACTCATTCCCACAATTTGCGCATGGTTCCACGTCAATTCAGCGAAAACGAATTGTTATACAATTTAGTTACTTTTTTCAGTAATATCAACATTCATTCCCACAATTTACACTAATAAAAGATAACACTCATTCCCACAATTTACACGAATAAAAATTAACTTTTATTCCCGAAACTTACACTAATCAAAATTAACATTAATTCCCACAATTTTCGCATGATTCCACGTAAATTCAGCGAAAACAAATTGCTATGCACTTTTAATTTTTTTTTCAGTAATATTTACATTCATTCCCACAATTTACACTAATAAAAGATAACACTCATTCCCACAATTGACACTAATAAAATTAACTTTCATTCCCACAATTCACACCAATAAAAATTAACTTTTACTCCCGCAACTTACACTAATCAAAATTAACATTAATTCCCACAATTTGCGCATGATTCCACGTCAATTCAGCGAAAATAAATTGTTATACACTTTTAGTTACTTTTTTCAGTAATATTAACATTCATTCCCACAATTTCCACGAATAAAAGATAACACTCATTCCCACAATTTACACTAAAAAAACTAACTTTCACTCCACAATTTACACCAAAAAAGTTAACTTTTTTTCCCGCAACTTACACTAATCGAAATTAGGATTCATTCCCACAATTTGCGCATGATTCGATGTCAATTCAGCGAGAACAAATTCTTATACACTTTTAGTTTCTTTTTCAGTAATATTATCATTTATTCCCACTATTCACACTAATAAAAGATAACACTCATTCCCACAATTTACACTAATAAAAATTAACTTTTTTTCCCGCAATTTACACTAATCAAAATTAGGATTCATTCCCACAATTTGCGCATGATTCGATGTCAATTCGGCGAGAACAAATTGTTATACACTTTTAGTTACTTTTTTCAGTAATATTAACATTCCTTCCCACTATTTACACTAATAAAAGATAACACTCTTTCCCACAATTTAAACTAATAAAAATCAACTTTCATTCCCCCAATTTATCCCAATAAAAATCAACTTTTATTCCCGCAACTTACACTAATCAAAACTAGGATTCATTCCCACAATTTGCCCATGATTCGATGTCAATTCAGCGAGAACAAATTGTTATACACTTTTAGTTACTTTTTTCAGTTATATAAACATTCATTCCCACAATTTACACTAATAAAAACTAACTTTTATTCCCGCAACTTACACTAATCAAAATTAGGATTCATTCCCACAATTTACACCAATAAAAATAAACTTTTATTCCCGCAACTTACACTAATCAAAACTAGGATTCATTCCCACAATTTGCGCTTGATTCCATGTCATTTCAGCGAGAACAAATTGTTATACACTTTTAGTTACTGTTTTCAGTTATATAAACATTCATTACCACAATTTCCACGAATAAAAGATAACACTCATTCCCACAATTTACACTAAAAAAACTAACTTTCACTCCACAATTTACACCAAAAAAGTTAACTTTTTTTCCCGCAACTTACACTAATCAAAATTAGGATTCATTCCCACAAATTGCGCATGATTCGACGTCAATTCAGCGAAAACAAATTGTTATACTCTTTTAGTTACTTTTTTCAGTTATATATACATTCATTCCCACAATTTACACTAATAAAAAATAGCTTTTATTCCCGCAAAACACACTAATCAAAATTAGGATTCATTCCCACAATTTAGACCAATAAAAATCAACTTTTATTCCAGCAACTTACACTAATCAAAATTAAACTCATTCCAACAATTTGCGCATGATTCCACGTCAATTCAGCGAAAACAAATTGTTTTACACTTTTAGATACTGTTTTCAGTTATATAAACATTCATTCCCACAATTTACACTAATAAAAATTAACTTTTATTCCGGCAACTTACACTAATCAAAATTGGGATTCATTCCCACAATTTGCGCATGACTCCATGTCAATTCAGCGAAAACAAATTGTTAAGCACTTTTAGTTACTTTTTTGAGTAATATTAACATTCATTCCCACAATTTATTTAGATTCATTCCCACAATTTGCGCATGATTCCACGTCAATTCAGCCGGAACAAATTGTTATACACTTTTAGTTACTTTTTTCAGTAATATTAACATTCCTTCCCACTATTTACACTAATAAAAGATAACACTCATTCCCACAATTTACACTAATAAAAACTAATTTTCCCTCCCACAATGTGCACCAATAAAAATCAACTTTTATTCCCGCAAATTACACTAATCAAAATTAAATTCATTCTCAAAGTTTGCGCATTGTTCCACGTCAATTCAGCAAAAACAAATTGTTATACACTTTTAGTTACTTTTTTCAGTTATATAAACATTCATTCCCATAATTTACACTAATAAAAATTAACTTTTATTCCCGCAACTTACACTAATCAAAATTAGGATTCATTCCCACAATTTGCGCATGACTCCATGTCAATTCAGCGAAAACAAATTGTTATGCACTTTTAGTTACTTTTTTGAGTTATATTAACATTCATTCCCACAATTTATTTAGATTCATTCCCACAAATTGCGCATGATTCCACGTCAATTCAGCCGGAACAAATTGTTATACACTTTTAGTTTCTTTTTTCAGTAATATTAACATTCTTTTCCACAATTTACAATAATAAAAGATAACACTCATTCCCACAATTGACACTAATAAAAATTAACTTTCATTCCCACAATTTACACCAATAAAAATCAACTTTTATTCCCGCAACTTACACTAATCAAGATTAGGATTCATTCCCACAATTTGCGCATGATTCGATGTCAATTCAGCGAAAACAAATTGTTATACACTTTTAGTTACTTTTTTCAGTTATGTAAACATTCATTCCCACAATTTACACTAATAAAAATGATCTTTTCTTCCCGCAACTTACACTAATCAAGATTAGGATTCATTCGCACAATTTGCGCATGATTCGATGTCAATTCGGCGAGAACAAATTGTTATACACTTTTAGTTACTTTTTTCAGTTATATAAACATTCATTCCCACAATTTACAGTAATAAAAATTAACTTTTATTCCCGCCACTTACACTAATCAAAACTAGGATTCATCTCCACAATTTGCGCTTGATTCCATGTCAATTCAGCGAGAACAAATTTTTATACACTTTTAGTTACTCTTTCCAGTTGCATTAACATTCATTCCCACAATTTACACCAAAAAAGTTAACTTTTTTTCCCGCAACCTACACTGATCAAAATTAGGATTCGTTCCCACTATTTGCGCATGATTCCACGTCAATTCAGCGAAAACAAATTGTTATACACTTTTAGTTACTTTTTTCAGTAATATTAACATTCATTCCCACAATTTCCAGGAATAAAAGATAACACTCATTCCCACAATTTACACTAATAAAAGAAAACACTCATTCCCACAATTTACAGCAAAAAAAATAACTTTTATTCCCTAAGATTGGGACTTTTATTCTTTTTACCTTTTATTCCCTAAGATTAGGACTCATTCCTACAATTTGCGCACGTCAATACAGCGAAAGCAAATTCTTATACACTTTTAGTTACTTTTTTTAGTAATATTAAAATTGATTCCCACAATTTACACTAATAAAAGATAACACTCATTCCCACAATTGACAATAATAAAAATTAACTTTCATTCCCACAATTTACACCAATAAAAATTAACTTTTACTCCCGCAACTTACACTAGTCAAAATTAGGATTCATTCCCACAATTTGCGCATGATTCCACGACTATTCCGCGAAAACAAATTGTTATACACTTTTAGTTACTTTGTTCAGTAATATTAACATTCATTCCCACAATTTCCACGAATAAAAGATAACACTCATTCCCACAGTTTACACTAATAAAAACTAACTTTCACTCCTACAATTTACACCAATAAAAAATAACTTTTATTCCCGCAACTTACACTAATCAAAATTAACATTTATTCCCACATTTTGCGCATGATTCCACGTCAATTCAGCGAAAACATATTGTTGTGCACTTTTAGTTACTTTTTTTCAGTAATATTAACATTCATTCCCACAATTTACGCTAATAAAAGATAACACTTATTCCTACAATTCACACCAACAAAAATTTACTTTTCTTCCCGCAACCTACACAAATCAAAATGAAGATTCATTGCCACAATTTGCGCATGATTCCACGTCAATTCAGCGAAAACAAATTGTTATGCACTTTTAGTTACTCTTTTCAGTAATATTAACATTCATTCCCACAATTTACACCAATAAAAGATAACACTCATTCCCACAATTTACACCAATAAAAATTTAACATTTACTCCCGCAACTTACACTAATCGAAATTAACATTCATTCCCACAATTTGCGCATGGTTCCACGTCAATTCATCGAAAGCAAATTGTTATACACTTTTAGTTACTTTTTTCAGTAATATTAATATTGATTCCCACAATTTACACTAATAAAAGATAACACTCATTCCCATAATTTACACCAAAAAAATTAACTTTTATTCCCGCAACTCACACAAATCAAAATTAAGATTCATTCCCACAATTGGCGCATGATTTCACGTCAATTCTGCGAAAACAATTTGTTATACACTTTTAGTTACTTTTTTCAGTAATATTAACATTCATTCCCAAAATTTCCACGAATAAAAGATAACACTCATTCCCACAATTTACACTAATAAAACATAACACTCATTCCCACAATTTACACCAAAAAAAATTAACTTTTTTTCCCGCAACTTACATTAATCAAAATTAAGATTCATTCCCACAATTGGCGCATGATTCCACGTCAATTCAGCGAAAACAAATTGCTATACACTTTTAGTTACTTTTTTCAGTAATATTAACATTCATTCCCAAAATTTCCACGAATAAAAGATAACACTCATTCCCACAATTTACACTAATAAAACATAACACTCATTCCCACAATTTACACCAATAAAAGTTAACTTTTATTCCCGAAACTTACACTAATCAAAATCAACATTAATTCCCACAATTTGCGCATGATTCCACGTCAATTCAGCGAAAACAAATTGTTATACATTTTTAGTTACTTGTTTCAGTTATATAAACATTCATTCCCACAATTTACACCAATAAAAATTAACTTTTATTCCCGCAACTTACATTAATCAAAATTAGGATTCATTCCCACAATTTGCGCATGATTCCACGTCTATTCTGCGAAAACAAATTGTTATACACTTTTAGTTACTTTTTTCAGTAATATTAATATTCATTCCCACAATTTCCACGAATAAAAGATAACACTCATTTCCACAGTTTACACTAATAAAAACTAACTTTCACTCCTACAATTTACACCAATAAAAATTAACTTTTGTCCCCGCAACTTACACTGATCAAAATTAGGATTCGTTCCCACTATTTGCGCATGATTCCACGTCAATTCAGCGAAAACAAATTGTTATACACTTTTAGTTACTTTTTTCAGTAATATTAACATTCATTCCCACAATTTCCGGGAATAAAAGATAACACTCATTCCCACAATTTACACTAATAAAAGAAAACTCTCATTCCCACAATTTACAGCAAAAAAATAACTTTTATTCCCTAAGATTGGGACTTTTATTCTTTTTACCTTTTATTCCCTAAGATTAGGACTCATTCCTACAATTTGCGCACGTCAATTCAGCGAAAGCAAATTCTTATACACTTTTAGTTACTTTTTTTAGTAATATTAAAATTGATTCCCACAATTTACACTAATAAAAGATAACACTCATTCCCACAATTTACACTAATAAAAGATAACACTGATTCCCGCAATTTACACAAATAAAAATTAACTTTTATCCCCGCAACTTAAACTAATCAAAATTAGCATTCATTCCTACAATTTGCGCATTGTTCCACGTCAATTCAGCGAAAACAATTTGTTATACACTTTTAGTTACTTTTTTCAGTAATATTAATATTCATTCCCACAATTTCCACGAATAAAAGATAACACTCATTTCCACAGTTTACACTAATAAAAACTAACTTTCACTCCTACAATTTACACCAATAAAAATTAACTTTTGTCCCCGCAACTTACACTGATCAAAATTAGGATTCGTTCCCACTATTTGCGCATGATTCCACGTCAATTCAGCGAAAACAAATTGTTATACACTTTTAGTTTCTTTTTTTTGTAATATTAACATTGATTCCCACAATTTACACTAATAAAAGATAACACTCATTCCCACAATTGACACTAATAAAAATTAACTTTCATTCCCACAATTTACACCAATAAAAATTAACTTTTATTCCCGCAACTTACACTAATCAAAATTAACATTTATTCCCACATTTTGCGCATGATTCCACGTCAATTCAGCGAAAACATATTGTTGTGCACTTTTAGTTACTTTTTTTCAGTAATATTAACATTCATTCCCACAATTTACGCTGATAAAAGATAACACTTATTCCTACAATTCACACCAACAAAAATTTACTTTTCTTCCCGCAACCTACACAAATCAAAATGAAGATTCATGGCCACAATTTGCGCATGATTCCACGTCAATTCAGCGAAAACAAATTGTTATGCACTTTTAGTTACTCTTTTCAGTAATAATAACATTCATTCCCACAATTTACACTAATAAAACATAACACTCATTCCCACAATTTACACCAATAAAAATTTAACATTTACTCCCGCAACTTACACTAATCAAAATTGACATTCATTCCCGAAATTTGCGCATGATTCCGCGTCAATTCAGCGAAAGTAAATTGTTATGCACTTTTAGTTACCTTTTTCATTCATATCAACATTCATTCCCACAATTTACACTAATAAAGGATAACACTCATTCCCACAATTTACACCAATGAAAATTACCTTTTATTTCCGCAACTTACACTAATCAAAATTAACATTTATTCCCACATTTTGCGCATGATTTCACGTCAATTCAGCGACAACAAATTGTTGTGCACTTTTAGTTATTTTTTTTTCAGTAATATTAACATTCATTCCCACAATTTACACTAATAAAAGATAACACTCATTCCCACAATTTACACCAACAAAAATTTACTTTTCTTCCCGCAACCTACACAAATCAAAATGAAGATTCATTGCCACAATTTGCGCATGATTCCACGTAAATTCAGCGAAAACACATTGTTATGCACTTTTAGTTACCTTTTTCTTTCATATTAACATTCATTCCCACAATTTACACTAATAAAAGATAACACTCATTCCCACAATTTACACCAATGAAAAATACCTTTTATTTCCGCAACTTACACTAATCAAAATTAACATTTATTCCCACATTTTGCGCATGATTCCACGTCAATTCAGCGAAAGCAAATTGTTGTGCACTTTTAGTTACTTTTTTTCAGTAATATTAACATTCATTCCTACAATTTACACTAATAAAAGATAACACTCATTCCCACAATTTAAACCAAAACAAAAATTTACTTTTCTTCCCCCAACCTACACAAATCAAAATGAAGATTCATTGCCACAATTTGCGCATGATTCCACGTCAATTCAGCGAAAACAAATTGTTATGCACTTTTAGTTACTCTTTTCAGTAATATTAACATTCATTCCCACAATTTACACTAATAAAAGATAACACTCATTCCCACAATTTACACCAATAAAAATTTAACATTTACTCCCGCAACTTACACTAATCGAAATTAACATTCATTCCCACAATTTGCGCATGGTTCCACGTCAATTCATCGAAAGCAAATTGTTATACACTTTTAGTTACTTTTTTCAGTAATATTAATATTGATTCCCACAATTTACACTAATAAAAGATAACACTCATTCCCACAATTTACACCAAAAAAATTAACTTTTATTCCCGCAACTCACACAAATCAAAATTAAGATTCATTCCCACAATTGGCGCATGATTTCACGTCAATTCTGCGAAAACAATTTGTTATACACTTTTAGTTACTTTTTTCAGTAATATTAACATTCATTCCCACAATTTCCACGAATAAAAGATAACACTCATTCCCACAATTTACACTAATAAAACATAACACTCATCCCCACAATTTACACCAAAAAAAATTAACTTTTTTTCCCGCAACTTACATTAATCAAAATTAAGATTCATTCCCACAATTGGCGCATGATTCCACGTCAATTCAGCGAAAACAAATTGCTATACACTTTTAGTTACTTTTTTCAGTAATATTAACATTCATTACCACAATTTACACTAATAAAAGATAACACTCATTCCCACAATTTACACCAATAAAAGGTAACTTTTATTCCCGAAACTTACACTAATCAAAATCAACATTAATTCCCACAATTTGAGCATGATTCCACGTCAATTCAGCGAAAACAAATTGTTATACATTTTTAGTTACTTGTTTCAGTTATATAAACATTCATTCCCACAATTTACACCAATAAAAATTAACTTTTATTCCCGCAACTTACATTAATCAAAATTAGGATTCATTCCCACAATTTGCGCATGATTCCACGTCTATTCTGCGAAAACAAATTGTTATACACTTTTAGTTACTTTTTCAGTAATATTAATATTCATTCCCACAATTTCCACGAATAAAAGATAACACTCATTTCCACAGTTTACACTAATAAAAACTAACTTTCACTCCTACAATTTACACCAATAAAAATTAACTTTTGTCCCCGCAACTTACACTGATCAAAATTAGGATTCGTTCCCACTATTTGCGCATGATTCCACGTCAATTCAGCGAAAACAAATTGTTATACACTTTTAGTTACTTTTTTCAGTAATATTAACATTCATTCCCACAATTTCCAGGAATAAAAGATAACACTCATTCCCACAATTTACACTAATAAAAGAAAACACCCATTCCCACAATTTACAGCAAAAAAATAACTTTTATTCCCTAAGATTGGGACTTTTATTCTTTTTACCTTTTATTCCCTAAGATTAGGACTCATTCCTACAATTTGCGCACGTCAATTCAGCGAAAGCAAATTCTTATACACTTTTAGTTACTTTTTTTAGTAATATTAAAATTGATTACCACAATTTACACTAATAAAAGATAACACTCAATCCCACAATTTACACCAATGAAAATTACCTTTTATTTCCGCAGCTTACACTAATCAAAATTAACATTTATTCCCACATTTTGCGCACGATTCCACGTCAATTCAGCGAAAACAAATTGTTGTGCACTTTTAGTTACCTTTTTTCAGTAATATGAGCATTAATTCCCACAATTTACACTAATAAATGATAACACTCATTTCCACAGTTTACACTAATAAAAACTAACTTTCACTCCTACAATTTACACCAATAAAAATTAACTTTTGTCCCCGCAACTTACACTGATCAAAATTAGGATTCGTTCCCACTAATTGCGCATGATTCCACGTCAATTCAGCGAAAACAAAATGTTATACACTTTTAGTTACTTTTTTCAGTAATATTAACATTCATTCCCACAATTTACACTAATAAAAGATAACACTGATTCCCGCAATTTACATTAATCAAAATTAGGATTCATTCCGACATTTTGCCCATGATGCCACGTCATTTCAGGGAAAACAAATTGTTATACACTTTTAGTTACTTTTTCAGTAATATTAACATTCATTCCCACAATTTCCAGGAATAAAAGATAACACTCATTCCCACAATTTAGACTAATAAAAGAAAACACTCATTCCCACAATTTACAGCAAAAAAAATAACTTTTATTCCCTAAGATTGGGACTTTTATTCTTTTTACCTTTTATTCCCTAAGATTAAGACTCATTCCTACAATTTGCGCACGTCAATTCAGCGAAAGCAAATTCTTATACACTTTTAGTTACTTTTTTTAGTAATATTAAAATTGATTCCCACAATTTACACTAATAAAAGATAACACTCATTCCCACAATTAACACGAATAAAAATTAACTTTTATTCCCGAAACTTACACTAATCAAAATTAAGATTCATTCCCACAATTTGCGCATGATTCCACGTCTATTCTGCGAAAACAAATTGTTATACACTTTTAGTTACTTTTTTCAGTAATATTAATATTGATTCCCACAATTTCCACGAATAAAAGATAACACTCATTTCCACAGTTTACACTAATAAAAATTAACTTTCACTCCTACAATTTACAGCAATAAAAATTAACTTTTATTCCCGCAACTTACACTGATCAAGATTAGGACTCATTCCTACAATTTGCGCATGATTCCACGTCAATTCTGCGAAAACAAACTCTTATACACTTTTAGTTACTTTTTCTGTAATATTAACATTCATTCCCACAATTTCCACGAATAAAAGATAACACTCATTCCCACAATTTACACTAATAAAAACTAACTTTCACTCCTACAATTGACACCAATAAAAATTAACTTTTATTCCAGCAACTTACACTGATCAAGATTAGGACTCATTCCCACAATTTGCGGATGATTCCACGTCAATTCAGCGAAAACAAATTGTTATACATATTTAGTTACTTTTTTCAGTTATTTTAACATTCATTCCCACAATTTACACTAATAAAAGATAACACTCATTCCCACAATTGACACTAATAAAAATTAAGTTTCATTCCCACAATTTACACCAATAAAAATTGACTTTTATTCCCGCAACTTACACTGATCAAGATTAGGACTCATTCCCACAATTTGCGCATGATTCCACGTCAATTCAGCGAAAACAAATTGTTATACACTTTTAGTTACTTTTTTCAGTTATTTTAACATTCATTCCCACAATTTACACTAATAAAAGATAACACTCATTCCCACAATTTACACCAATGAAAATTTAACATTTGCTCGCGCAACTGAGACTAATCAAAATTAGCTTTCCTTCCCATAATTTGCGCATGATTCCACGTCAATTCAGCGAAAAGAAATTATTATACACTTTTAGTTACTTTTTTCAATAATATTAACACTCATTGCCACAATTTACACTAATAAAAGATAACACTCATTTCCACAATTTACACCATTGATAATTTAACATTTACTCCCGCAACTGACACTAATCAAAATTAGTTTTCCTTCCCACAATTTGCGCAAGATTCCACGTAAATTCAGCGAAAAGAAATTGTTATACACTTTTAGTTACTTTTTTCAGAAAAATTTACATTCATTCCCAAAATTTACACTAATAAAAGATAACACTCATTCCCACAATTTACACCAATGAAAATTACCTTTTATTTCCGCAACGTACACAAATCGAAATTAACATTCATTCCCACAATTTGCGCATGGTTCCACGTCAATTCAGCGAAAGCAAATTGTTATACACTTTTAGTTACTTTTTTCAGTAATATTAATATTCATTCCCACAATTTCCACGAATAAAAGATAACACTCATTTCCACAGTTTACACTAATAAAAACTAACTTTCACTCCTACAATTTACAGCAATAAAAATTAACTTTTATTCCCGCAACTTACACTGATCAAGATTAGGACTCATTCCTACAATTTGCGCATGATTCCACGTCAATTCTGCGAAAACAATTTGTTTTACAATTCTAGTTACTTTTCTTAGTAAAATTAACATTCCTTCCCACAATTTGCGCATGGTTCCACGTCAATTCAGCGAAAGCAAATTCTTATACACTTTTAGTTACTTTTTTCAGTAATATTAACATTCATTCCCACAATTTACACTAATAAAAGATAACACTGATTCCCGCAATTTACACAAATAAAAATTAACTTTTATCCCCGCAACTTAAACTAATCAAAATTAGCATTCATTGCTACAATTTGCGCATTGTTCCACGTCAATTCAGCGAAAACAATTGGTTTTACATTTTTAAATACTTTTCTCAGTAATATTAACATTAATTCTCACAATTTCCACGAATTTGCGCATGATTCCACGTCAATTCAGCGAAAGCAAATTGTTATACACTTTTAGTTTCTTTTTTTTGTAATATTAACATTGATTCCCACAATTTACACTAATAAAAGATAACACTCATTCCCACAATTGACACTAATAAAAATTAACTTTCATTCCCACAATTTACACCAATAAAAATTAACTTTTACTCCCGCAACTTACACTAGTCAAAATTAGGATTCATTCCCACAATTTGCGCATGATTCCACGACTATTCAGCGAAAACAAATTGTTATACACTTTTAGTTACTTTGTTCAGTAATATTAACATTCATTCCCACAATTTCCACGAATAAAAGATAACACTCATTCCCACAGTTTACACTAATAAAAACTAACTTTCACTCCTACAATTTACACCAATAAAAAATAACTTTTATTCCTGCAACTTACACTGATCAAAATTAAGATTCATTCCCACAATTTGCGCATGATTCCACGTCAATTCAGCGAAAACAAACTCTTATACACTTTTAGTTACTTTTTCTGTAATATTAACATTCATTCCCACAATTTCCACGAATAAAAGATAACACTCATTCCCACAATTTACACTAATAAAAACTAACTTTCACTCCTACAATTGACACCAATAAAAATTAACTTTTATTCCAGCAACTTACACTGATCAAGATTAGGACTCATTCCCACAATTTGCGGATGATTCCACGTCAATTCAGCGAAAACAAATTGTTATACATATTTAGTTACTTTTTTCAGTTATTTTAACATTCATTCCCACAATTTACACTAATAAAAGATAACACTCATTCCCACAATTGACACTAATAAAAATTAAGTTTCATTCCCACAATTTACACCAATAAAAATTGACTTTTATTCCCGCAACTTACACTGATCAAGATTAGGACTCATTCCCACAATTTGCGCATGATTCCACGTCAATTCAGCGAAAACAAATTGTTATACACTTTTAGTTACTTTTTTCAGTTATTTTAACATTCATTCCCACAATTTACACTAATAAAAGATAACACTCATTCCCACAATTTACACCAATGAAAATTTAACATTTGCTCGCGCAACTGACACTAATCAAAATTAGCTTTCCTTCCCATAATTTGCGCATGATTCCACGTCAATTCAGCGAAAAGAAATTATTATACACTTTTAGTTACTTTTTTCAATAATATTAACACTCATTGCCACAATTTACACTAATAAAAGATAACACTCATTCCCACAATTTACACCAATGATAATTTAACATTTACTCCCGCAACTGACACTAATCAAAATTAGTTTTCCTTCCCACAATTTGCGCAAGATTCCACGTAAATTCAGCGAAAAGAAATTGTTATACACTTTTAGTTACTTTTTTCAGAAAAATTTACATTCATTCCCAAAATTTACACTAATAAAAGATAACACTCATTCCCACAATTTACACCAATGAAACTTACCTTTTATTTCCGCAACGTACACAAATCGAAATTAACATTCATTCCCACAATTTGCGCATGGTTCCACGTCAATTCAGCGAAAGCAAATTGTTATACACTTTTAGTTACTTCTTTCAGTAATATTAATATTCATTCCCACAATTTCCACGAATAAAAGATAACACTCATTTCCACAGTTTACACTAATAAAAACTAACTTTCACTCCTACAATTTACAGCAATAAAAATTAACTTTTATTCCCGCAACTTACACTGATCAAGATTAGGACTCATTCCTACAATTTGCGCATGATTCCACGTCAATTCTGCGAAAACAATTTGTTTTACAATTCTAGTTACTTTTCTTAGTAAAATTAACATTCCTTCCCACAATTTGCGCATGGTTCCACGTCAATTCAGCGAAAGCAAATTCTTATACACTTTTAGTTACTTTTTTCAGTAATATTAACATTCATTCCCACAATTTACACTAATAAAAGATAACACTGATTCCCGCAATTTACACAAATAAAAATTAACTTTTATCCCCGCAACTTAAACTAATCAAAATTAGCATTCATTGCTACAATTTGCGCATTGTTCCACGTCAATTCAGCGAAAACAATTGGTTATACATTTTTAAATACTTTTCTCAGTAATATTAACATTAATTCTCACAATTTCCACGAATTTGCGCATGATTCCACGTCAATTCAGCGAAAGCAAATTGTTATACACTTTTAGTTTCTTTTTTTTGTAATATTAACATTGATTCCCACAATTTACACTAATAAAAGATAACACTCATTCCCACAATTGACACTAATAAAAATTAACTTTCATTCCCACAATTTACACCAATAAAAATTAACTTTTACTCCCGAAACTTACACTAGTCAAAATTAGGATTCATTCCCACAATTTGCGCATGATTCCACGACTATTCAGCGAAAACAAATGGTTATACACTTTTAGTTACTTTGTTCAGTAATATTAACATTCATTCCCACAATTTCCACGAATAAAAGATAACACTCATTCCCACAGTTTACACTAATAAAAACTAACTTTCACTCCTACAATTTACACCAATAAAAAATAACTTTTATTCCCGCAACTTACACTGATCAAAATTAAGATTCATTCCCACAATTTGCGCATGATTCCACGTCAATTCAGCGAAAACAAACTCTTATACACTTTTAGTTACTTTTTCTGTAATATTAACATTCATTCCCACAATTTCCACGAATAAAAGATAACACTCATTCCACAATTTACACTAATAAAAACTAACTTTCACTCCTACAATTGACACCAATAAAAATTAACTTTTATTCCAGCAACTTACACTGATCAAGATTAGGACTCATTCCCACAATTTGCGGATGATTCCACGTCAATTCAGCGAAAACAAATTGTTATACATATTTAGTTACTTTTTTCAGTTATTTTAACATTCATTCCCACAATTTACACTAATAAAAGATAACACTCATTCCCACAATTGACACTAATAAAAATTAAGTTTCATTCCCACAATTTACACCAATAAAAATTGACTTTTATTCCCGCAACTTACACTGATCAAGATTAGGACTCATTTCCACAATTTGCGCATGATTCCACGTCAATTCAGCGATAACAAATTGTTATACACTTTTAGTTACTTTTTTCAGTTATTTTAACATTCATTCCCACAATTTACACTAATAAAAGATAACACTCATTCCCACAATTTACACCAATGAAAATTTAACATTTGCTCGCGCAACTGACACTAATCAAAATTAGCTTTCCTTCCCATAATTTGCGCATGATTCCACGTCAATTCAGCGAAAAGAAATTATTATACACTTTTAGTTACTTTTTTCAAGAATATTAACACTCATTGCCACAATTTACACTAATAAAAGATAACACTCATTCCCACAATTTACACCAATGATAATTTAACATTTACTCCCGCAACTGACACTAATCAAAATTAGTTTTCCTTCCCACAATTTGCGCAAGATTCCACGTAAATTCAGCGAAAAGAAATTGTTATACACTTTTAGTTACTTTTTTCAGAAAAATTTACATTCATTCCCGAAATTTACACTAATAAAAGATAACACTCATTCCCACAATTTACACCAATGAAAATTACCTTTTATTTCCGCAGCTTTCACTAATCAAAATTAACATTTATTCCCACATTTTGCGCATGATTCCACGTCAATTCAGCGAAAACAAATTGTTGTGCACTTTTAGTTACTTTTTTTCAGTAATATTAACATTAATTCCCACAATTTACACTAATAAATGATAACACTCATTCCCACAATTTACACCAATGATAATTTCACATTTACTCCCGCAACTGACACTAATCAAAATTAGCTTTCCTTCCCACAATATGCGCATGATTCCACGTCAATTCAGAGAAAACAAACTGTTATACACTTTTAGTTACTTTTTTCAGTAATATTAACATTCATTCCCACAATTTACACTAATAAAAGATAACACTCATTCCCACAATTTACACCAATGATAATTTCACATTTACTCCCGCAACCTACACAAATCAAAATGAAGATTCATTGCCACAATTTGCGCATGATTCCACGGCAATTCAGCGAAAACACATTGTTATGCACTTTTAGTTACATCTTTCAGTAATATTAACACTCATTGCCACAATTTACACTAATAAAAGATAACACTCATTCCCACAATTTACACGAATGAAAATTAATTCTCATTCCCGCAACTTACACTGATAAAAATTAACATTCATTCCAACAATTTGCGCATGATTCCACGTCAATTCAGCGAAAACAAATTGTTATACACTTTTAGTTACTCTTTTCAGTAATATTAACATTCATTTCCAAAATTTGCGCATGATTCCGCGTCAATTCAGCGAAAGCAAATTGTTATGCACTTTTAGTTACCTTTTTTATTCATATTAACATTCATTCCCACAATTTACACTAATAAAAGATAACACTCATTCCCACAATTTACACCAATGAAAATTACCTTTTATTTCCGCAACTTACACTAATCAAAATTAACATTTATTCCCACATTTTGCGCATGATTTCACGTCAATTCAGCGACAACAAATTGTTGTGCACTTTTAGTTATTTTTTTTCAGTAATACTAACATTCATTCCCACAATTTACACTAATAAAAGATAACACGCATTCCCACAATTTACACCAACAAAAATTTACTTTTCTTCCCGCAACCTACACAAATCAAAATGAAGATTCATTGCCACAATTTGCGCATGATTCCACGTAAATTCAGCGAAAGCACATTGTTATGCACTTTTAGTTACCTTTTTCATTCATATTAACATTCATTCCCACAATTTACACTAATGAAAGATAACACTCATTTCCACAATTTACACCAACAAAAATTTACTTTTATTCCCGCAACTTACACCAATCAAAATTAGCTTTCCTTCCCCCAATTTGCGCATGATTCCACGTCAATTCAGCGAAAAAAAAATTCTTATACACTTTTAGTTACCCTTTTCAGTAATATTAACATTCATTCCCACAATTTACACTAATAAAAGATAACACTCATTCTCACAATTTACAGAATAAAAATTAACTTTTATTCCCGCAACTTACACTAATCAAAGTTAACATTCATTCCCACAATTTGCGCAAGATTCCACGTCAATTCAGCGAAAACAAATTGTTTTGCACATTTAGTTACTTTTTTCAGTAATATTAACATTCATTCCCACAATTTACACTAATAAAAGATAACACTCATTCCCACAATTTACACCAATGAAAATTACCTTTTATTTCCGCAGCTTACACTAATCAAAATTAGCATTTATTCCCACATTTTGCGCATGATTCCACGTCAATTCAGCGAAAAGAAATTCTTATACACTTTTAGTTACCCTTTTCAGTAATATTAACATTCATTCCCACAATTTACACTAATAAAGGATAACACTCATTCTCACAATTTACAGCAATAAAAATTAACTTTTGTTCCCGCAACTTACACTAATCAAAGTTAACATTCATTCCCACAATTTGCGCATGATTCCGCGTCAATTTACCTAAAACAAATTGTCATACATTTTTAGTTACTCTTTTCAGTAATATTAACATTCATTCCCACAATTTACACTAATAAAAGATAACACTCATTCCCACAATTTACACCAATAAAAATTTAACATTTACTCCCGCAACTTACACTAATCAAAATTGACATTCATTCGCACAATTTGCGCATGATTCCACGTCAATTCAGCGAAAACAATTTGTTATGCATTTTTAATTACTTTTCCCAGTAATATTAACATTAATTTTCACAATTTCCACGAATAAAAGATAACGCTCATTCCCGCAACTTACACTAATCAAAATTAACATTCATTGCAACAATTTGCGCATGATTCAACGTCAATTCAGCGAAAACAAATTTGTTATGCACTTTTAGTTACTTTTTTCAGTCATATTACCATTCATTCCCACAATTTACACTAATAAATGATAACACTCATTCCCACAATTTACACCAATAATAATTTAACATATACTCCCGCAACTTACACTAATCAAAATTGACATTAATTCCCACAATTTGCGCATGATTCCGCGTCAATTCAACGAAAACAAATTGTTATCCACCTTTAGTTACTTTATTCAGTCATATTACCATTCATTCCCACAATTTACACTAATAAAAGATAACACTCATTCCCACAATTTACACCAACAAAAATTTACTTTTCTTCCCGCAACCTACACTAATCAAAATTAACATTTATTCCCACATTTTGCGCATGATTTCACGTCAATTTACCTAAAACAAATTGTCATACACTTTTAGTTACTTTTTTCAGTAATATTTACATTCATTCCCACAATTTACACTAATAAAAGATAACACTCATTCCCACAATTTCCACCAATGAAAATTACCTTTTATTTCCGCAGCTTACACTAATGAAATTAGCATTTATTCCCACATTTTGCGCATGATTCCACGTCAATTCAGCGACAACAAATTGTTGTGCACTTTTAGTTATTTTTTTTTCAGTAATATTTACATTCATTCCCACAATTTACACTAATAAAAGATAACACTCATTCCACAATTTACACCAACAAAATTTACTTTTCTTCCCGCAACCTACACAAATCAAAATGAAGATTCATTGCCACAATTTGCGCATGATTCCACGTAAATTCAGCGAAAACACATTGTTATGCACTTTTAGTTACCTTTTTCATTCATATTAACATTCATTCCCACAATTTACACTAATGAAAGATAACACTCATTTCCACAATTTACACCAACAAAAATTAACTTTTATTCCCGCAACTTACACCAATCAAAATTAGCTTTCCTTCCCCCAATTTGCGCATTATTCCACGTCAATTTACCTAAAACAAATTGTCATACACTTTTAGTTACTTTTTTCAGTAATATTTACATTCATTCCCACAATTTACACTAATAAAAGGTAACACTCATTCCCACAATTTACACCAATGAAAATTACCTTTTATTTCCGCAACTTACACTAATCAAAATTAACATTCATTCCCACAATTTGCGCATGATTCCACGTCAATTTACCTAAAACAAATTGTCATACACTTTTAGTTACTTTTTTCAGTAATATTTACATTCATTCCCACAATTTACACTAATAAAAGATAACACTCATTCCCACAATTTACACCAATGAAAATTACCTTTTATTTCCGCAGCTTACACTAATAACATTAGCATTTATTCCCACATTTTGCGCATGATTCCACGTCAATTCAGCGAAAACAAATTCTTGTGCACGTTTAGTTACTTTTTTTCAGTAATATTAACATTCATTCCCACAATTTACACTAATAAAAGATAATACTCATTCCCACAATTTACACCAACAAAAATTTACTTTTCTTCCCGCAACCTACACAAATCAAATGAAGATTCATTGCAACAATTTGCGGCATGATTCCACGTAAATTCAGCGAAAAAACATTGTTATGCACTTTTAGTTACATCTTTCAGTAATATTAACACTCATTGCCACAATTTACACTAATAAAAGATAACACTCATTTCCACAATTTACACCAATGAAATTAATTCTCATTCCCGCAACTTATACTGATAAAAATTAACATTCATTCCAACAATTTGCGCATGATTCCACGTCAATTCAGCGAAAACAAATTGTTATACACTTTTAGTTACTCTTTTCAGTAATATTAACATTCATTCCCACAATTTACACTAATAAAAAATAACACTCATTCCCACAATTTACACCAATAAAAATTTAACATTTACTCCCGCAACTTACACTAATCAAATTAAAATTTATTCCCACATTTTGCGCATGATTCCACGTCAATCCAGCGAAAACAAATTGTTGTGCACATTTAGTTACTCTTTTCAGTAATATTAACATTCATTCCCACAATTTACACTAATAAAAAATAACACTCATTCCCACAATTTACACCAATAAAAATTTAACATTTACTCCCGCAACTTACACTAATCAAAATTAACATTTATTCCCACATTTTGCGCATGATTCCACGTCAATCCAGCGAAAACAAATTGTTGTGCACATTTAGTTACTTTTTTCAGTAATATTAACATTCATTCCCACAGTTTACACTAATAAAAGATAACACTCATTCCCACAATTTACACCAATAAAAATTTAACATTTACTCCCGCAACTTACACTAATCAAAATTGACATTCATTCAAGAAATTTGCGCATGATTCCGCGTCAATTCAGCCAAAGCAAATTTTTATGCACTTTTAGTTACCTTTTTCATTCATATTAACATTCATTCCCACAATTTACACTAATAAAGGATAACACTCATTCCCACAATTTACACCAACAAAAATTTACTTTTCTTCCCGCAACCTACACAAATCAAAATGAAGATTCATTGCCACAATTTGCGCATGATTCCACGTCAATTCAGCGAAAACAAATTGTTATACACTTTTAGTTACTCTTTTCAGTAATATTAACATTCATTCCCACAATTTACACTAATAAAACATAACACTCATTCCCACAATTTACACCAATAAAATTTAACATTTACTCCCGCAACTTACACTAATCAAAATTGACATTCATTCACGAAATTTGCGCATGATTCCGCGTCAATTCAGCCAAAGCAAATTTTTATGCACTTTTAGTTACCTTTTTCATTCATATTAACATTCATTCCCACAATTTACACCAATAAAAATTAACTTTTATTCCCGCAACTTACACTAATCAAAATTGACATTCATTCCCACATTTTGCGCATGATTTCACTTCAATTCAGCGACAACAAATTGTTGTGCACTTTTAGTTATTTTTTTTTCAGTAATATTAACATTCATTCCCACAATTTACACTATAAAAGATAACACTCATTCCCACAATTTACACCAACAAAATTTACTTTTCTTCCCGCAACCTACACAAATCAAAATGAAGATTCATTGCCACAATTTGCGCATGATTCCACGTAAATTCAGCGAAAACACATTGTTATGCACTTTTAGTTACCTTTTTCATTCATATTAACATTCATTCCCACAATTTACACTAATGAAAGATAACACTCATTTCCACAATTTACACCAACAAAATTTACATTTATTCCCGCAACTTACACCAATCAAAATTAGCTTTCCTTCCCCCAATTTGCGCATGATTCACGTCAATTCAGCGAAAAGAAATTCTTATACACTTTTAGTTACCCTTTTCAGTAATATTAACATTCATTCCACAATTTGCACTAATAAAAGATAACACTCATTCTCACAATTTACAGCAATAAAATTAACTTTTATTCCCGCAACTTACACTAATCAAAGTTAACATTCATTCCCACAATTGCGCAAGATTCCATGTCAATTCAGCGAAAACAAATTGTTGTGCACATTTAGTTACTTTTTTTCAGTAATATTAACGTTCATTCTCACAATTTACACTAATAAAAGATAACACTCATTCCCACAATTACACCAATGAAAATTACCTTTTATTTCCGCAGCTTACACTAATAAAATTAGCATTTATTCCCACATTTTGCGCATGATTCCACGTCAATTCAGCGAAAACAAATTCTTGTGCACGTTTAGTTACTTTTTTTCAGTAATATTAACATTCATTCCCACAATTTACACTAATAAAAATAACACTCATTCCCACAATTTACACCAACAAAAATTTACTTTTCTTCCCGCAACCTACACAATCAAAATGAAGATTCATTGCCACAATTTGCGCATGATTCCACGTAAATTCAGCGAAAACACATTGTTATGCACTTTTAGTTACCTTTTTCATTCATATTAACATTCATTCCCACAATTTACACTAATGAAAGATAACACTCATTTCCACAATTTACACCAATAAAAATTTACATTTATTCCCGCAACTTACACCAATCAAAATTAGCTTTCCTTCCCCCAATTTGCGCATGCTTCCACGTCAATTCAGCGAAAAGAAATTCTTATACACTTTTAGTTACCCTTTTCAGTAATATTAACATTCATTCCCACAATTTACACTAATAAAAGATAACACACATTCTCACAATTTACAGCAATAAAAATTAACTTTTATTCCCGCAACTTACACTAATCAAAATTAACAATCATTCCCACAATTTGCGCAAGATTCCACGTCAATTCAGCGAAAACAAATTGTTATGCACTTTTAGTTACCTTTTTCATTCATATTAACATTCATTCCCACAATTTACACTAATGAAAGATAACACTCATTCCCACAATTTACACCAATGAAAATTACCTTTTATTTCCGCAACTTACACTAATCAAAATTAACATTCATTCCCACAATTTGCGCATGATTCCACGTCAATTTACCTAAAACAAATTGTCATACACCTTTAGTTACTTTTTTCAGTAATATTTACATTCATTCCCACAATTTACACTAATAAAAGATAACACTCATTCCCACAATTTACACCAATGAAAATTACCTTTTATTTCCGCAGCTTACACTAATAAAATTAGCATTTATTCCCACATTTTGCGCATGATTCCACGTCAATTCAGCGAAAACAAATTCTTGTGCACGTTTAGTTACTTTTTTTCAGTAATATTAACATTCATTCCCACAATTTACACCAATGAAAGATAACACTCATTTCCCCAATTTACACCAACAAAAATTTACTTTTATTCCCGCAACTTACACTAATCAAAGTTAAGATTAAAAATTATTATTTTTATTATTTTTTGCCATGTATCACAGAGCCATTGCTGCCTTTATTCACCAACATGCTGCTAGAATCGCAAAGTTGAGCAACATAGAAAAGTTGATGGGGGAAAATAAGATTAGGTTTGAGTTTGACGCATTGAAAGAACAATTAAATAGCCAAGCATACTTCCTTGCAACATGAAATATTCAAGGTTTGAAGGTGTGAAGATGATACCTTGAATATAGTAATTGCCATTTTACATTAACCTCGGTTTGAACTATGGACAACAAACCTTGTGTTGGCATATAATGGAGTTAAGGAAACTTACACATATATAATGGAGTTAAGGAGACGTACTTCGTTTGTCATTTTCTGTACCAAACCTACACGTCCACATCTTCGCTATCGTTAACTATAATTGAAATAAACATGAATCTCTTTGAATTATTCGAAATTGTTCGTCTCGACTAGCGCGGTATATAGATTGGATGCTTGGTCACAATCTGTTGAAGCGGCAAATGCGATGTCCTCGAGGGCTTCAGGTGGCGATGCATCGGCAGAGGGTGTACTGGAACCAAGACTGTCCGGGACGAGTCTTTTTTCGCTGGTTCCCACCTATCACTGGGAGTGTTGCTGGCACCCACCTATTGCTGGTGTGTCGGGATGCGGTTCTCGACAGTAATAAAAACATTCATTGAGAACAAACATTGAGAATTTGTTTTCGCTGAAATGACGTGGAATCATGGGAATGAATCCTAATTTCGAACGTTACCAAAATCAGTTGGCTGAGGAGACCTCAGATGTGAGGTGAAAGCTCCCAAAATTATTTAATTTAATATATCAATTTAGTTAGCGTGTGAGTGTTTAAAAATGAATGGCAATAGAGCAAAATGAAATGTAGTTTAGGATATAACACTCGGGAGTCAATAAGAATTTTAGCAGAATCTGCTAAAAAAAGAAAAATTAAGATTCATTCCCACAATTGGCGCATGATTACACGTCAATTCAGCGAAAACAAATTGTTATACACTTTTAGTTACTTTTTTCAGTAATATTAACATTCATTCCCACAACTTACACTAATAAAAGATAACACTCATTCCCACAATTTACACCAATAAAAATTAACTTTTATTCCCGAAACTTACAATAATCAAAATTAACATTCATTCCCACAATTTGCGCATGATTCCACGTCAATTCAGCGAAAACAATTTGTCATACACCTTTAGTTACTTTTTTCAGTAATATTAACATTCATTCCCACAATTTCCACGAATAAAAGATAACACTCATTCCTACAATTTACACCAATAGAAATTACCTTTTTTTCCCGCAACTTACACTAATCAAAATTAACATTCATTCCCACAATTTGCGCATGATTCCACGTCAATTCAGCGAAAACAATTTGTCATACACCTTTAGTTACTTTTTTCAGTAATATTAACATTCATTCCCACAATTTCCACGAATAAAAGATAACACTCATTCCCACAATTTACACCAATAGAAATTACCTTTTTTTCCCGCAACTTACACTAATCAAAATTAACATTCATTCCCACAATTTGCGCATGGTTCCACGTCAATTCAGCGAAAACAAACTGTTATACACTTTTAGTTACTTGTTTCAGTTATTTTAAAATTCATTCCCACAATTTACACTAATAAAAGACAACACTCATTCCCACAATTGACACTAATAAAAATTAACTTTCATTCCCACAATTTACACCAATAAAAATTAACATTTACTCCCGCAACTTACACTAATCAAAAATAGGATTCATTCCCACATTTTGCGCATGATTCCACGTCAACTCAGCGAAAACAATTTGTTATACACTTTTAGTTACTTTTTTCAGAAATATTAACATTCATTCCCACAATTTCCACGAATAAAAGATAACACTCATTCCACAGTTTACACTAATAAAAGCTAACTTTCACTCCTACAATTTACACCAATAAAAATTAACTTTTGTTCCCGCAACTTACACTAATCAAAATTAAGATTCATTCCCACAATTGGCGCATGATTCCACGTCAATTCAGAGAAAACAAATTGTTATACACTTTTAGTTACTTTTTTCCAGTAATATTAACATTCATTCCCACAATTTACACTAATAAAAGATAACACTCACTCCCACAATTTACACCATTAAAAATTAACTTTTATTCCCGAAACTTACACTAATCAAAATTAGGATTCATTCCCATGATTCCACATCATTTCAGCGAAAACAAATTCTTATACACTTTTATTTACTTTTTTCAGTAATATTAACATTCATTCCCACAATTTACACTAATAAAAGATAACACTCATTGCCACAGTTTACACTAATAAAAACTAACTTTCACTCCTACAATTTACACCAATAAAAATTAACTTTTGTTCCCGCAACTTTCACTAATCAAAATTAAGATTCATTCCCACAATTGGCGCATGATTCCACGTCAATTCAGCGAAAACACATTGTTATACACTTTTAGTTACTTTTTTCAGTAATATTAACATTCATTTCCACAATTTCCACGAATAAAAGATAACACTCATTCCCACAATTTACACTAATAAAAACTAACTTTCACACCCACAATTTACAGCAATAAAAATTAACTTTTGTTCCCGCAACTTACACTAATCAAAATTGACATTCATTCCCACAATTTGCGCATGATTCCGCGTCAATTCAGCGAAAGCAAATTGTTATGCACCTTTAGTTACCTTTTTCATTCATATTAACATTCATTCCCACAATTTACACTAATAAAAGATAACACTCATTCCCACAATTTACACCAATGAAAATTACCTTTTATTTCCGCAACTTACACTAATCAAAATTAACATTTATTCCCACATTTTGCGCATGATTCCACGTCAATTCAGCGAAAACAAATTGTTATGCACCTTTAGTTACTTTTTCAGTAATATTAACATTCATTCCCACAATTTCCACGAATAAAAGATAACACTCATTCCCACAATTTACACCAATAGAAATTACCTTTTTTTCCCGCAACTTACACTAATCAAAATTAACATTCATTCCCACAATTTGCGCATGATTCCACGTCAATTCAGCGAAAACAATTTGTCATACACCTTTAGTTACTTTTTTCAGTAATATTAACATTCATTCCCACAATTTCCACGAAAAAAAGATAACACTCATTCCCACAATTTACACCAATAGAAATTACCTCTTTTTCCCGCAACTTACACTAATCAAAATTAACATTCATTCCCACAATTTGCGCATGGTTCCACGTCAATTCAGCGAAAACAAACTGTTATACACTTTTAGTTACTTGTTTCAGTTATTTTAAAATTCATTCCCACAATTTACACTAATAAAAGACAACACTCATTCCCACAATTGACACTAATAAAAATTAACTTTCATTCCCACAATTTACACCAATAAAAATTAACTTTTACTCCCGCAACTTACACTAATCAAAATTAGGATTCATTCCCACATTTTGCGCATGATTCCACGTCAATTCAGCGAAAACAATTTGTTATACACTTTTAGTTATATTTTTCAGTAATATTAACATTCATTCCCACAATTTCCACGAATAAAAGATAACACTCATTCCCACAGTTTACACTAATAAAAGCTAACTTTCACTCCTACAATTTACACCAATAAAATTAACTTTTGTTCCCGCAACTTACACTAATCAAAATTAAGATTCATTCCCACAATTGGCTCATGATTCCACGTCAATTCAGAGAAAACAAATTGTTATACACATTTAGTTACTTTTTTCAGTAATATTAACATTCATTCCCACAATTTCCACGAATAAAAGATAACACTCATTCCCACAATTTACACTAATAAAAACTAACTTTCACACCCACAATTTACAGCAATAAAAATTAACTTTTGTTCCCGCAGCTTACACTAATCAAAATTGACATTCATTCCCACAATTTGCGCATGATTCCGCGTCAATTCAGCGAAAGCAAATTGTTATGCACCTTTAGTTACCTTTTTCATTCATATTAACATTCATTCCCACAATTTACACTAATAAAAGATAACACTCATTCCCACAATTTACACCAATGAAAATTACCTTTTATTTCCGCAACTTACACTAATCAAAATTAACATTTATTCCCACATTTTGCGCATGATTCCACGTCAATTCAGCGAAAACAAATTGTTATGCACCTTTAGTTACTTTTTCAGTAATATTAACCTAGATTCCCACAATTTACACTAATAAAAGATAACACTCATTCCCACAATTTACACCAAAAAAAATTAACTTTTATTCCCGCAACTTATACTAATCGAAATTAACATTCATTCCCACAATTTGCGCATGCTTCCACGTCAATTCAGCGAAAGCAAATTGTTATACACTTTTAGTTACTTTTTTTAGTAATTTTAATATTGATTCCCACAATTTACACTAATAGAAGATAACACTCATTCCCACAATTTATACCAAAAAAATTAACTGTTATTCCCGAAACTCACACAAATCAAAATTAAGGTTCATTCCCACAATTGGCGCATGATTCCACGTCAATTCAGGAAAACACATTGTTATACACTTTTAGTTACTTTTTTCAGTAATATTAACATTCATTCCCACAATTTACACTAATGAAAGATAACACTCATTCCCACAATTTCCACCAATAAAAATTAACTGTTATTCCCGAAACTTACAATAATCAAAATTAACATTCATTCCCACAATTGGCGCATGATTCCACGTCAATTCTGCGAAAACAATTTGTTATACCCTTTTAGTTACTTTTTTCAGTAATATTAACATTCATTCCCACAATTTCCAGGAATAAAATATAACACTCATTCCCCCAATTTACACTAATAAAAGATAACACTCGTTCCCACAATTTACACCAAATAAATTAACTGTTATTCTCGAAACTCACACAAATCAAAATTAAGGTTCATTCCCACAATTTGCGCATGATTCCACGTCAATTCAGCAAAAACAAACTGTTGTGCACTTTTAGTCACTTTTTTCAGTAATATTAACATTCATTCCCACAATTTCCACGAATAAAAGATAACACTCATTCCCAAAATTTACACCAAAAAATTAACTTTTATTCCCGAAACTCACACAAATCAAAATTAAGGTTCATTCCCACAATTGGCGCATGATTCCACGTCAATTCAGCGAAAACACATCGTTATACATTTTTAGTTACTTTTTTCAGTAATATTAACATTCATTCCCACAATTTACACTAATAAAAGATAACACTCACTCCCACAATTTACACCAATAAAAATTAACTTTTGTTCCCGAAACTTACAATAATCAAAATTAACATTCATTCCCAGAATTGGCGCATGATTCCACGTCAATTAGGCGAAAACAATTTGTTATACACTTTTAGTTACTTTTTTCAGTAATATTAACATTCATTTCCACAATTTCCACGAATAAAAGATAACACTCATTCCCACAATTTACACTAATAAAAGATAACACTCATTCCCACAATTTACACCAAAAAAAATTAACTTTTATTCCCGCAACTTACATTAATCAAAATTAAGATTCATTCCCGCAATTGGCGCATGATTCCACGTCAATTCAGCGAAAACAAATTGTTATACACTTTTAGTTACTTTTTTCAGTAATATTAACATTCATTCGCACAATTTAAACTAATAAAAGATAACACTCATTCCCACAATTTACACCAATAAAAATTAACTTCTATTCCCGAAACTTACAATAATCAAAATTAACATTCATTCCCACAATTTGCGCATGATTCCACGTCAATTCAGCGAAAACAATTTGTTATACACTTTTAGTTACTTTTTTCAGTAATATTAACATTCATTCCCACAATTTCCACGAATAAAAGATAACACTCATTCCCACAGTTTACACTAATAAAAGCTAACTTTCACTCCTACAATTTACACCAATAAAAAATAACTTTTGTTCCCGCAACTTACACTAATCAAAATTAAGATTCATTCCCACAATTGGCGCATGATTCCACGTCAATTCAGAGAAAACAAATTGTTATACACTTTTAGTTACTTTTTTCAGTAATATTAACATTCATTCCCACAATTTACACTAATAAGAGATAACACTCATTCCCACAATTTACACCAATAAAAATTAACTTTTATTCCCGAAACTTACACTAATCAAAATTAGGATTCATTCCCATGATTCCACATCATTTCAGCGAAAACAAATTCTTATACACTTTTAGTTACTTTTTTCAGTAATATTAACATTCATTCCCACAATTCACACTAATAAAAGATAACACTCATTGCCACAGTTTACACTAATAAAAACTAACTTTCACTCCTACAATTTACACCAATAAAAATTAACTTTTGTTCCCGCAACTTACACTAATCAAAACTAAAATTCATTCCCACAATTGGCGCATGATTCCACGTCAATTCAGCGAAAACACATTGTTATACACTTTTAGTTACTTTTTTCAGTAATATTAACATTCATTCCCACAATTTCCACGAATAAAAGATAACACTCATTCCCACAATTTACACTAATAAAAACTAACTTTCACACCCACAATTTACAGCAATAAAAATTAACTTTTGTTCCCGCAACTTACACTAATCAAAATTAGGATTCATTCCCATGATTCCACAACATTTCAGCGAAAACAAATTCTTATACACTTTTAGTTACTTTTTTCAGTAATTTTAACATTCATTCCCACAATTCACACTAATAAAAGATAACACTCATTGCCACAGTTTACACTAATAAAAACTAACTTTCACTCCTACAATTTACACCAATAAAAATTAACTTTTGTTCCCGCAACTTACACTAATCAAAACTAAAATTCATTCCCACAATTGGCGCATGATTCCACGTCAATTCAGCGAAAACACATTGTTATACACTTTTAGTTACTTTTTTCAGTAATATTAACATTCATTCCCACAATTTCCACGAATAAAAGATAACACTCATTCCCACAATTTACACTAATAAAAACTAACTTTCACACCCACAATTTACAGCAACAAAAATTAACTTTTGTTCCCGCAACTTACACTAATCAAAATTGACATTCATTCCCACAATTTGCGCATGATTCCGCGTCAATTCAGCGAAAGCAAATTGTTATGCACCTTTAGTTACCTTTTTCATTCATATTAACATTCATTCCCACAATTTACACTAATAAAAGATAACACTCATTCCCACAATTTACACCAATGAAAATTACCTTTTATTTCCGCAACTTACACTAATCAAAATTAACATTTATTCCCACATTTTGCGCATGATTCCACGTCAATTCAGCGAAAACAAATTGTTATGCACCTTTAGTTACTTTTTCAGTAATATTAACCTAGATTCCCACAATTTACACTAATAAAAGATAACACTCATTCCCACAATTTACACCAAAAAAAATTAACTTTTATTCCCGCAACTTATACTGCTCGAAATTAACATTCATTCCCACAATTTGCGCCTGATTCCACGTCAATTCAGCGAAAGCAAATTCTTATACACTTTTAGTTACTTTTTTCACTAATATTAACATTGTTTCTTACAATTTACACTAATAAAAGATAACACTCATTCCCACAATTTACACTAATTAAAATTAACTTTTTTTTCCGCAATTCACACTAATCATAATTAACATTCATTCCCACAATTTGCGCATGATTCCACGTCAGTTCAGCGAAAACAAATTGTTATGCACTTTTAGTTACTTTTTTCAGTAATATTAAATTTAATTACCACAATTTACACTAATAAAAGATAACACTGATTCCCACAATTTACACCAATAGAAATTACCTTTTTTTCCCGCAACGTACACAAATCGAAATTAACATTCATTCCCACAATTTGCGCATGGTTCCACGTCAATTCAGCGAAAGCAAATTGTTATACACTTTTAGTTACTTTTTTCAGTAATTTTAATATTGATTCCCACAATTTACACTAATAAAAGATAACACTCATTCCCACAATTTACACCAAAAAAATTAACTGTTATTCCCGAAACTCACACAAATCAAAATTAAGGTTCATTCCCACAATTGGCGCATTATTCCACGTCAATTCAGCGAAAACACATTGTTATACACTTTTAGTTACTTTTTTCAGTAATATTAACATTCATTCCCACAATTTACATTAATAAAAGATAACACTCATTCCCACAATTTCCACCAATAAAAATTAATTGCTATTCCCGAAACTTACAATAATCAAAATTAACATTCATTCCCACAATTGGCGCATGATTCCACGTCAATTTTGCGAAAACAATTTGTTATACCCTTTTAGTTACTTTTTTCAGTAATATTAACATTCATTCCCACAATTTCCAGGAATAAAATATAACACTCATTCCCCCAATTTACACTAATAAAAGATAACACTCATTCCCACAATTTACACCAAAAAAATTAACTGTTATTCCCGAAACTCACACAAATCAAAATTAAGGTTCATTCCCACAATTGGCGCACGATTCCACGTCAATTCAGCGAAAACACATTGTTAAACGCTTTTAGTTACTTTTTTCAGTAATATTAACATTCATTCCCACAATTTACACTAATAAAAGATAACACTCATTCCCACAATTTACACCAATAAAAGTTAACTTTTATTCCCGACACTTACACTAATCAAAATTAACATTAATTCCCACAATTTGCGTATGATTCCACGTCAATTCAGCAAAAACAAACTGTTGTGCACTTTTAGTTACTTTTTTCAGTAATATTAACATTCATTCCCACAATTTCCACGAATAAAAGATAACACTCATTCCCAAAATTTACACCAAAAAAATTAACTTTTATTCCCGAAACTCACACCAATCAAAATTAAGGTTCATTCCCACAATTGGCGCATGATTCCACGTCAATACTGCGAAAACAATTTGTTATACACTTTTAGTTACTTTTTTCAGTAATATTAACATTCATTGCCACAATTTCCACAAATGAAAGATAACACACATTCCCACAATTTACACTAATAAAAGATAACACTCATTCCCACAATTTACACCAAAAAAAATTAACTTTTATTCCCGCAACTTACATTAATCAAAATTAAGATTCATACCCGCAATTGGCGCATGATTCCACGTCAATTCAGCAAAAACAAACTGTTGTGCACTTTTAGTTACTTTTTTCAGTAATATTAACATTCATTCCCACAATTTCCACGAATAAAAGATAACACTCATTCCCAAAATTTACACCAAAAAAATTAACTTTTATTCCCGAAACTCACACAAATCAAAATTAAGGTTCATTCCCACAATTGGCGCATTATTCGACGTCAATTCAGCGAAAACACATTGTTATACACTTTTAGTTACTTTTTTCAGTAATATTAACATTCATTCCCACAATTTACATTAATAAAAGATAACACTCATTCCCACAATTTCCACCAATAAAAATTAATTGCTATTCCCGAAACTTACAATAATCAAAATTAACATTCATTCCCACAATTGGCGCATGATTCCACGTCAATTTTGCGAAAACAATTTGTTATACCCTTTTAGTTACTTTTTTCAGTAATATTAACATTCATTCCCACAATTTCCAGGAATAAAATATAACACTCATTCCCCCAATTTACACTAATAAAAGATAACACTCATTCCCACAATTTACACCAAAAAAATTAACTGTTATTCCCGAAACTCACACAAATCAAAATTAAGGTTCATTCCCACAATTGGCGCACGATTCCACGTCAATTCAGCGAAAACACATTGTTAAACGCTTTTAGTTACTTTTTTCAGTAATATTAACATTCATTCCCACAATTTACACTAATAAAAGATAACACTCATTCCCACAATTTACACCAATAAAAGTTAACTTTTATTCCCGAAACTTACACTAATCAAAATTAACATTAATTCCCACAATTTGCGTATGATTCCACGTCAATTCAGCAAAAACAAACTGTTGTGCACTTTTAGTTACTTTTTTCAGTAATATTAACATTCATTCCCACAATTTCCACGAATAAAAGATAACACTCATTCCCAAAATTTACACCAAAAAAATTAACTTTTATTCCCGAAACTCACACCAATCAAAATTAAGGTTCATTCCCACAATTGGCGCATGATTCCACGTCAATACTGCGAAAACAATTTGTTATACACTTTTAGTTACTTTTTTCAGTAATATTAACATTCATTGCCACAATTTCCACAAATCAAAGATAACACACATTCCCACAATTTACACTAATAAAAGATAACACTCATTCCCACAATTTACACCAAAAAAAATTAACTTTTATTCCCGCAACTTACATTAATCAAAATTAAGATTCATACCCGCAATTGGCGCATGATTCCACGTCAATTCAGCAAAAACAAACTGTTGTGCACTTTTAGTTACTTTTTTCAGTAATATTAACATTCATTCCCACAATTTCCACGAATAAAAGATAACATTCATTCCCAAAATTTGCGCATGATTCCACCTCAATTCAGCGAAAACAAACTGTTATACACTTTTAGTTACTTGTTTCAGTTATTTTAGCATTCATTCCCACAATTTACACTAATAACAGATAACACTAATTCCCACAATTGACACTAATAAAAATTAACTTTCATTCCCACAATTTACACCAATAAAATTTAACTTTTACTCCCGCAACTTACACTAATCAAAATTAGGATTCATTCCCACATTTTGCGCATGATTCCACGTCAATTCAGCGAAAACAATTTGTTATACACTTTTAGTTAATCTTTTCAGTAATATTAACATTCATTCCCACAATTTCCACGAATAAAGGATAACACTCATTCCCACAGTTTACACTAATAAAAACTAACTTTCACTCCTACAATTTACACCAATAAAAATTAACTTTTGTTCCCGCAACTTACACTAATCAAAATTAAGATTCATTCCCACAATTGGCGCATGATTCCACGTCAATTCAGCGAAAACAAATTGTTATACACTCTTAGTTACTTTTTTCAGTAATATTAACATTTATTCCCACAATTTACACTAATAGAAGATAACCCTCATTCCCACAATTTACACCAATAAAAATTAACTTTTATTCCCGAAACTTACACTAATCAAAATTAGGATTCATTCCCATGATTCCACGTCATTTCAGCGAAAACAAATTCTTATACACTTTTAGTTACTTTTTTCAGTAATATTAACATTCATCCCCACAAATTACACTAATAAAAGATAACACTCATTCCCACAGTTTACACTAATAAAAACTAACTTTCACTCCTACAATTTACACCAATAAAAATTAACTTTTGTTCCCGAAACTTACACTAATCAAAATTAAGATTCATTCCCACAATTGGCTCATGATTCCACGTCAATTCAGAGAAAACAAATTGTTATACACTTTTAGTTACTTTTTTCAGTAATATTAACATTCATTCCCACAATTTACACTAATAAAAGATAACATTCATTCCCACAATTTACACAAATAAAAATTAACTTTCATTAACACAACTTACACAAATAAAAATTAACTTTTGTTCCCGCCACTGACACTAATCAAAATTAACATCCATTCCCACAATTTACACATGATCCCACAATTTACACACGTCAATTCAGTGAAAAAAAATTGTTATACACTTTTAATTACTTTTTTCAGTAATATTTACATTCATTCCCCTCAATTTACACTAATAAAAGATAACACTCATTCCCACAGTTTACACTAATAAAAACTAACTTTCACTCCTACAATTTACACCAATAAAAATTAACTTTTATTCCCGCCACTGACACTAATCAAAATTAACATTTATTCCCACAATTTGCGCATGATTCCACGTCAATTCAGCGAAAACAATTTGTTATACACTTTTAGTTACTCTTTTCAGTTATATTAACATTCATTCCCACAATTTCCACGAATAAATGATAACACTCATTCCCTCAATTTACACCAATAAAAATTAACTTTTATTCCCGAAACTTACACTAATCAAAGTTAGGATTCATTCCCATGATTCCACATCATTTCAGCGAAAACAAATTCTTATACACTTTTAGTTACTTTTTCAGTAATATTAACATTCATTCCCACAAATTACACTAATAAAAGATAACATTCATTCCCACAATTTACACTAATAAAAATTAACTTTCATTAACACAACTTACACAAATAAAAATTAACTTTTGTTCCCGCCACTGACACTAATCAAAATTAACATTCATTCCCACAATTTGCACATGATTCCACGTCAATTCAGTGAAAAAAAATTGTTATACACTTTAAAATTACTTTTTTCAGTAATATTTACATTCATTCCCCTCAATTTACACTAATAAAAGATAACACTCATTCCCACAGTTTACACTAATAAAAACTAACTTTCATTAACACAACTTACACAAATAAAAATTAACGTTTGTTCCCGCCACTGACACTAATCAAAATTAACATTCATTCCCACATTTTGCGCATGATTCCACGTCAATTCAGCGAAAACAATTTGTTATACACTTTTAGTTACTCTTTTCAGTAATATTAACATTCATTCCCACAATTTCCACGAATAAAGGATAACACTCATTCCCACAGTTTACACTAATAAAAACTAACTTTCACTCCTACAATTTACACCAATAAAAATTAACTTTTATTCCCGCCACTGAGACTAATCAAACTTAACATTTATTCCCACAATTGGCTCATGATTCCACGTCAATTCCGAGAAAACAAATTGTTATACACTTTTAGTTACTTTTTTCAGTAATATTAACATTCATTCCCAAAATTTACACTAATAAATGATAACACTAATTCCCACAATTTACACCAATAAAAATTAATTTTTATTCCCGAAACTTACACTAATCAAAATTAGGATTCATTCCCATGATTCCACGTCATTTCAGCGAAAACAAATTCTTATACACTTTTAGTTACTTTTTTCAGTAATATTAACATTCATCCCCACAAATTACACTAATAAAAGATAACACTCATTCCCACAATTTACACTAATAAAAATTAACTTTCATTCCCACAACTTTCAGAAATAAAAATTAACTTTTGTTCCCGCCACTGACACTAATCAAAATTAGCATTCATTCCCACAATTTGCACATGATTCCACGTCAATTCAGCGAAAGCAAATTGTTATACACTTTTAATTACTTTTTTCAGTAACATTGATTCCCACAATTTACGCTAATAAATGATAACGCTCATTCCCACAGTTTACACTAATAAAAACTAACTTTCACTCCTACAATTTACACTAATAAAAATTAACTTTTGTTCCCGAAACTTACACTAATCAAAATTAAGATTCATTCCCACAATTGGCTCATGATTCCACGTCAATTCAGAGAAAACAAATTGTTATACACTTTTAGTTACTTTTTTCAGTAATATTAACATTCATTCCCACAATTTACACTAATAAATGATAACACTCATTCCCACAATTTACACCAATAAAAATTAAATTTTATTCCCGAAACTTACACTAATCAAAATTAGGATTCATTCCCATGATTCCACGTCATTTCAGCGAAAACAAATTCTTATACGCTTTTAGTTACTTTTTTCAGTAATATTAACATTCATCCCCACAAATTACACTAATAAAAGATAACACTCATTCCCACAATTTACACTAATAAAAATTAACCTTCTTTCCCACAACTTACACAAATAAAAATTAACTTTTGTTCCCGCCACTGACACTAATCAAAATTAACATTCATTCCCACAATTTGCGCATGATTCCACGTCAATTCAGCGAAAACGAACTGTTATACACTTTTAGTTACTTGTTTCAGTTATTTTAAAATTCATTCCCACAATTTAAACTAACAAAAGACAACACTCATTCCCACAATTGACACTAACAAAAATTAACTTTCATTCCCACAATTTACACCAATAAAAATTAACTTTTACTCCCGCAACTTACACTAAACAAAATTAGGATTCATTCCCACATTTTGCGCATGATTCCACATCAATTCAGCGAAAACAATTTGTTATACACTTTTAGTTACTTTTTTCAGTAATATTAACATTCATTCCCACAATTTCCACGAATAAAAGATAACACTCATTCCCACAGTTTACACTAATAAAAGCTAGCTTTCACTCCTACAATTTACACCAATAAAAATTAACTTTTGTTCCCGCAACTTACACTAATCAAAATTAAGATTCATTCCCGCAATTGGCGCATGATTCCACGTCAATTCAGAGAAAACAAACTGTTATACACTTTTAGTTACTTTTTTCAGTAATATTAACATTCATTCCCACAATTTACACTAATAAAAGATAACACTCATTCCCCCAATTTACACCAATAAAAATTAACTTTTATTCCCGAAACTTACACTAATCAAAATTAGGATTCATTCCCATGATTCCACATCATTTCAGCGAAAACAAATTCTTATACACTTTTAGTTATTTTTTTCAGTAATATTAACATTCATTCCCACAATTTACACTAATAAAAGAAAACATTCATTCCCACAATTTACACTAATAAAAATTAACTTTCATTAACACAACTGACACAAATAAAAATTAACTTTTGTTCCCGCCACTGACACTAATCAAAATTAACATTCATTCCCACAATTTGCACATGATTCCACGTCAATTCAGTGAAAACAAATTGTTATACACTTTTAATTACTTTTTTCAGTAATATTTACATTCATTCCCACAATTTACACTAATAAAAGATAACACTCATTGCCACAGTTTACACTAATAAAAACTAACTTCACTCCTACAATTTACACCAATAAAAATTAACTTTTCTTCCCGCAACTTACACTAATCAAAATTAAGATTCATTCCCACAATTGGCGCATGATTCCACGTCAATTCAGCGAAAACATATTGTTATACACTTTTAGTTACTTTTTTCAGTAATATTAACATTCATTCCCACAATTTCCACGAATAAAAGATAACACTCATTCCCACAATTTACACCAATAAAAACTAACTTTCACTCCCACAATTTACAGCAATAAAAATTAACTTTTATTCCCGCAACTTACACTAATCAAAATTAACATTCATTGCCACAATTTGCGCATGGTTGCACGTCAATTCAGCGAAAACAAACTGTTAATACACTTTTAGTTACTTATTTCAGTAATTTTAACACTCATTCCCACAATTTACACTAATAAAAGATAACACTCATTCCCACAATTGACACTAATAAAAATTAACTTTCATTCCCACAATTTACACCAATAGAAATTAACTTTTACTCCCGCAACTTACACTATTCAAAATTAACATTAATTCCCACAATTTGCGCATGATTCCAAGTCAATTCAGCGAAAATAAATTGTTATACACTTTCAGTTACCTTTTTCAGTAATGTTGACATTCATTCCCACAATTTACTCCAATTAAAATTAACTTTTGTTCCCGCAACTTACACTAATGAAAATTGACATTCATTCCCACAATTGGCGCATGATTCCACGTCAATTCAGCGAAAACACATTGTTATACACTTTTAGTTACTTTTTTCAGTAATATTAACATTCATTCCCACAATTTACACTAACAAAAGATAACACCCATTCCCACAATTTACACCAATAAAAATTAACTTTTATTCCCGAAACTTACAATAATCAAAATTAACATTCATTCCCACATTTTGCGCATGATTCCACATCAATTCAGCGAAAACAATTTGTTATACACTTTTAGTTACTTTTTTCAGTAATATTAACATTCATTCCCACAATTTCCACGAATAAAAGATAACACTCATTCCCACAGTTTACACTAATAAAAGCTAACTTTCACTCCTACAATTTACACCAATATAAATTAACTTTTGTTCCCGCAACTTACACTAATCAAAATTAAGATTCATTCCCGCAATTGGCGCATGATTCCACGTCAATTCAGAGAAAACAAATTCTTATACACTTTTAGTTACTTTTTTCAGTAATATTAACATTCATTCCCACAATTTACACTAATAAAAGATAACACTCATTCCCCCAATTTACACCAATAAAAATTAACTTTTATTCCCGAAACTTACACTAATCAAAATTAGGATTCATTCCCATGATTCCACATCATTTCAGCGAAAACAAATTCTTATACACTTTTAGTTACTTTTTTCAGTAATATTAACATTCATTCCCACAATTTACACTAATAAAAGAAAACATTCATTCCCACAATTTACACTAATAAAAATTAACTTTCATTAACACAACTGACACAAATAAAAATTAACTTTTGTTCCCGCCACTGACACTAATCAAAATTAACATTCATTCCCACAATTTGCACATGATTCCACGTCAATTCAGTGAAAACAAATTGTTATACACTTTTAATTACTTTTTTCAGTAATATTTACATTCATTCCCACAATTTACACTAATAAAAGATAACACTCATTCCCCCAATTTACACCAATAAAAATTAACTTTTATTCCCGAAACTTACACTAATCAAAATTAGGATTCATTCCCATGATTCCACATCATTTCAGCGAAAACAAATTCTTATACACTTTTAGTTATTTTTTTCAGTAATATTAACATTCATTCCCACAATTTACACTAATAAAAGAAAACATTCATTCCCACAATTTACACTAATAAAAATTAACTTTCATTAACACAACTGACACAAATAAAAATTAACTTTTGTTCCCGCCACTGACACTAATCAAAATTAACATTCATTCCCACAATTTGCACATGTTTCCACGTCAATTCAGTGAAAACAAATTGTTATACACCTTTAATTACTTTTTTCAGTAATATTTACATTCATTCCCACAATTTACACTAATAAAAGATAACACTCATTGCCACAGTTTACACTAATAAAAACTAACTTCACTCCTACAATTTACACCAATAAAAATTAACTTTTGTTCCCGCAACTTACACTAATCAAAATTAAGATTCATTCCCGCAATTGGCGCATGATTCCACGTCAATTCAGAGAAAACAAATTGTTATACACTTTTAGTTACTTTTTTCAGTAATATTAACATTCATTCCCACAATTTACACTAATAAAAGATAACACTCATTCCCCCAATTTACACCAATAAAAATTAACTTTTATTCCCGCAACTTACACTAATCAAAATTAGGATTCATTCCCATGATTCCACATCATTTCAGCGAAAACAAATTCTTATACACTTTTAGTTACTTTTTTCAGTAATATTAACATTCATTCCCACAATTTACACTAATAAAAGAAAACATTCATTCCCACAATTTACACTAATAAAAATTAACTTTCATTAACACAACTGACACAAATAAAAATTAACTTTTGTTCCCGCCACTGACACTAATCAAAATTAACATTCATTCCCACAATTTGCACATGATTCCACGTCAATTCAGTGAAAACAAATTGTTATACACTTTTAATTACTTTTTTCAGTAATATTTACATTCATTCCCACAATTTACACTAATAAAAGATAACACTCATTGCCACAGTTTACACTAATAAAAACTAACTTTCACTCCTACAATTTACACCAATAAAAATTAACTTTTGTTCCCGCAACTTACACTAATCAAAATTAAGATTCATTCCCGCAATTGGCGCATGATTCCACGTCAATTCAGAGAAAACAAACTGTTATACACTTTTAGTTACTTTTTTCAGTAATATTAACATTCATTCCCACAATTTACACTAATAAAAGATAACACTCATTCCCCCAATTTACACCAATAAAAATTAACTTTTATTCCCGAAACTTACACTAATCAAAATTAGGATTCATTCCCATGATTCCACATCATTTCAGCGAAAACAAATTCTTATACACTTTTAGTTATTTTTTTCAGTAATATTAACATTCATTCCCACAATTTACACTAATAAAAGAGAACATTCATTCCCACAATTTACACTAATAAAAATTAACTTTCATTAACACAACTGACACAAATAAAAATTAACTTTTGTTCCCGCCACTGACACTAATCAAAATTAACATTCATTCCCACAATTTGCACATGATTCCACGTCAATTCAGTGAAAACAAATTGCTATACACTTTTAATTACTTTTTTCAGTAATATTTACATTCATTCCCACAATTTACACTAATAAAAGATAACACTCATTGCCACAGTTTACACTAATAAAAACTAACTTCACTCCTACAATTTACACCAATAAAAATTAACTTTTGTTCCCGCAACTTACACTAACCAAAATTAAGATTCATTCCCACAATTGGCGCATGATTCCACGTCAATTCAGCGAAAACATATTGTTATACACTTTTAGTTACTTTTTTCAGTAATATTAACATTCATTCCCACAATTTCCACGAATAAAAGATAACACTCATTCCCACAATTTACACCAATAAAAACTAACTTTCACTCCCACAATTTACAGCAATAAAAATTAACTTTTATTCCCGCAACTTACACTAATCAAAATTAACATTCATTGCCACAATTTGCGCATGGTTGCACGTCAATTCAGCGAAAACAAACTGTTAATACACTTTTAGTTACTTATTTCAGTAATTTTAACACTCATTCCCACAATTTACACTAATAAAAGATAACACTCATTCCCACAATTGACACTAATAAAAATTAACTTTCATTCCCACAATTTACACCAATAGAAATTAACTTTTACTCCCGCAACTTACACTATTCAAAATTAACATTAATTCCCACAATTTGCGCATGATTCCAAGTCAATTCAGCGAAAATAAATTGTTATACACTTTCAGTTACCTTTTTCAGTAATGTTGACATTCATTCCCACAATTTACTCCAATTAAAATTAACTTTTGTTCCCGCAACTTACACTAATGAAAATTGACATTCATTCCCACAATTGGCGCATGATTCCACGTCAATTCAGCGAAAACACATTGTTATACACTTTTAGTTACTTTTTTCAGTAATATTAACATTCATTCCCACAATTTACACTAACAAAAGATAACACCCATTCCCACAATTTACACCAATAAAAATTAACTTTTATTCCCGAAACTTACAATAATCAAAATTAACATTCATTCCCACATTTTGCGCATGATTCCACATCAATTCAGCGAAAACAATTTGTTATACACTTTTAGTTACTTTTTTCAGTAATATTAACATTCATTCCCACAATTTCCACGAATAAAAGATAACACTCATTCCCACAGTTTACACTAATAAAAGCTAACTTTCACTCCTACAATTTACACCAATATAAATTAACTTTTGTTCCCGCAACTTACACTAATCAAAATTTAGATTCATTCCCGCAATTGGCGCATGATTCCACGTCAATTCAGAGAAAACAAATTCTTATACACTTTTAGTTACTTTTTTCAGTAATATTAACATTCATTCCCACAATTTACACTAATAAAAGATAACACTCATTCCCCCAATTTACACCAATAAAAATTAACTTTTATTCCCGAAACTTACACTAATCAAAATTAGGATTCATTCCCATGATTCCACATCATTTCAGCGAAAACAAATTCTTATACACTTTTAGTTACTTTTTTCAGTAATATTAACATTCATTCCCACAATTTACACTAATAAAAGAAAACATTCATTCCCACAATTTACACTAATAAAAATTAACTTTCATTAACACAACTGACACAAATAAAAATTAACTTTTGTTCCCGCCACTGACACTAATCAAAATTAACATTCATTCCCACAATTTGCACATGATTCCACGTCAATTCAGTGAAAACAAATTGTTATACACTTTTAATTACTTTTTTCAGTAATATTTACATTCATTCCCACAATTTACACTAATAAAAGATAACACTCATTCCCCCAATTTACACCAATAAAAATTAACTTTTATTCCCGAAACTTACACTAATCAAAATTAGGATTCATTCCCATGATTCCACATCATTTCAGCGAAAACAAATTCTTATACACTTTTAGTTATTTTTTTCAGTAATATTAACATTCATTCCCACAATTTACACTAATAAAAGAAAACATTCATTCCCACAATTTACACTAATAAAAATTAACTTTCATTAACACAACTGACACAAATAAAAATTAACTTTTGTTCCCGCCACTGACACTAATCAAAATTAACATTCATTCCCACAATTTGCACATGTTTCCACGTCAATTCAGTGAAAACAAATTGTTATACACCTTTAATTACTTTTTTCAGTAATATTTACATTCATTCCCACAATTTACACTAATAAAAGATAACACTCATTGCCACAGTTTACACTAATAAAAACTAACTTCACTCCTACAATTTACACCAATAAAAATTAACTTTTGTTCCCGCAACTTACACTAATCAAAATTAAGATTCATTCCCGCAATTGGCGCATGATTCCACGTCAATTCAGAGAAAACAAATTGTTATACACTTTTAGTTACTTTTTTCAGTAATATTAACATTCATTCCCACAATTTACACTAATAAAAGATAACACTCATTCCCCCAATTTACACCAATAAAATTAACTTTTATTCCCGCAACTTACACTAATCAAAATTAGGATTCATTCCCATGATTCCACATCATTTCAGCGAAAACAAATTCTTATACACTTTTAGTTACTTTTTTCAGTAATATTAACATTCATTCCCACAATTTACACTAATAAAAGAAAACATTCATTCCCACAATTTACACTAATAAAAATTAACTTTCATTAACACAACTGACACAAATAAAAATTAACTTTTGTTCCCGCCACTGACACTAATCAAAATTAACATTCATTCCCACAATTTGCACATGATTCCACGTCAATTCAGTGAAAACAAATTGTTATACACTTTTAATTACTTTTTTCAGTAATATTTACATTCATTCCCACAATTTACACTAATAAAAGATAACACTCATTGCCACAGTTTACACTAATAAAAACTAACTTTCACTCCTACAATTTACACCAATAAAAATTAACTTTTGTTCCCGCAACTTACACTAATCAAAATTAAGATTCATTCCCACAATTGGCGCATGATTCCACGTCAATTCAGCGAAAACACATTGTTATACACTTTTAGTTACTTTTTTCAGTAATATTAACATTCATTCCCACAATTTCCACGAATAAAAGATAACACTCATTCCCACAATTTACACCAAAGAAAACTAACTTTCACTCCCACAATTTACAGCAATAAAAATTAACTTTTATTCCCGCAACTTACACTAATCAAAATTAACATTCATTGCCACAATTTGCGCATGGTTGCACGTCAATTCAGCGAAAACAAACTGTTAATACACTTTTAGTTACTTATTTCAGTAATTTTAACATTCATTCCCACAATTTACACTAATAAAAGATAACACTCATTCCCACAATTGACACTAATAAAAATTAACTTTCATTCCCACAATTTACACCAATAGAAATTAACTTTTACTCCCGCAACTTACACTATTCAAAATTAACATTAATTCCCACAATTTGCGCATGATTCCAAGTCAATTCAGCGAAAATAAATTGTTATACACTTTCAGTTACCTTTTTCAGTAATGTTGACATTCATTCCGACAATTTACTCCAATTAAAATTAACTTTTGTTCCCGCAACTTACACTAATGAAAATTGACATTCATTCCCACAATTGGCGCATGATTCCACGTCAATTCAGCGAAAACACATTGTTATACACTTTTAGTTACTTTTTTCAGTAATATTAACATTCATTCCCACAATTTACACTAATAAAAGATAACACCCATTCCCACAATTTACACCAATAAAAATTAACTTTTATTCCCGAAACTTAAAATAATCAAAATTAACATTCATTCCCACAATTGGCGCATGATTCCACGTCAATTCTGCGAAAACAATTTGTTATACACTTTTAGTTACTTTTTTCAGTAATTTTAACATTCCTTCCCTCAATTTTCAGGAATAAAATATAACACTCATTCCCACAATTTACACTAATAAAAGATAATAATCATTCCCACAATTTACACCAAAAAAAATTAACTTTTATTCTCGCACATTACATTAATCAAAATTAAGATTCATTCCCGCAACTGGCGCATGATTCCACGTCAATTCAGCGAAAACAAATTGTTATACACATTTAATTACTTTTTTCAGTAATATTAACATTCATTCCCACAATTTACACTAATGAAAGATAACACTCATTCCCACAATTTACACCAATAAAAGTTAACTTTTATTCCCGAAACTTACACTAATCAAAATTAACATTTATTCCCACAATTTGCGCATGATTCCACGTCAATTCAGCGAAAACAAACTGTTGTGCACTTTTAGTTACTTTTTTCAGTAATATTAACATTCATTCCCACAATTTCCACGAATAAAAGATAACACTCATTCCCAAAATTTACACCAAAAAAATTAACTTTTATTCCCGAAACTCACACAAATCAAAATTAAGGTTCATTCCCACAATTGGCGCATGATTCCACGTCAATTCAGCGAAAACACATTGTTATACACTTTTAGTTACTTTTTTCAGTAATATTAACATTCATTCCCACAATTTACACTAATAAAAGATAACACTCATTCCCACAATTTACACCAATAAAAATTAACTTTTATTCCCGAAACTTACAATAATCAAAATTAACATTCATTCCCGCAATTGGCGCATGATGCCACGTGAATTCTGCGAAAACAATTTGTTATACACTTTTAGTTACTTTTTTCAGTAATATTAACATTCATTCCCACAATTTCCACGAATAAAAGATAACACTCATTCCCACAATTTACACTAATAAAAGATAACACTGATTCCACAATTTACACCAAAAAAAAATTAACTTTTATTCCCGCAACTTACATTAATCAAAATTGGGATTCATTCCCACAATTTGTGCATGATTCCACGTCTATTCAGCGAAACAAAATTGTTATACACTTTTAGTTACATTTTCAGTAATATTAACATTCATTCCCACAATTTCCACGAATAAAAGATAACACTCATTCCCACAGTTTACACTAATAAAAACTAACTTTCACTCCTACAATTTACACCGATAAAAAATAACTTTTATTCCCCCAACTTACACTGATCAAAATTAGGATTCATTCCCACAATTTGCGCATGATTCCAGGTCAATTCAGCGAAAACAAATTGTTATACACTTTTAGTTACTTTTCTCAGTAATATTAACATTCATTCCCACAATTTACACTAATAAAAGATAACACTGATTCCCACAATTTACACAAATAAAAATTAACTTTTATTCCCCCAACTTAAACTAATCAAAATTAGCATTCATTCCTTCAATTTGCGCATGGTTCCACGTCAATTCAGCGAAAACAAATTGTTATACAATTTAGTTACTTTTTTCAGTAATATCAACATTCATTCCCACAATTTACACTAATAAAAGATAACACTCATTCCCACAATTTACACGAATAAAAATTAACTCTTATTCCCGAAACTTACCCTAATCAAAATTAACATTAATTCCCACAATTTGCGCATGATTCCACGTCAATTCAGCGAAAACAATTTGTTATACACTTTTAGTTACTTTTCTCAGTAATATTAACATTCATTCCCACAATTTACACTAATAAAAGATAACACCCATTCCCACAATTTACACCAATAAAAATTAACTTTTATTCCCGAAACTTACACTAATCAAAATTAACATTTATTCCCACAATTTGCGCATGATTCCACGTCAATTCAGCGAAAACAAACTGTTGTGCACTTTTAGTTACTTTTTTCAGTAATATTAACATTACAATTTCCACGAATAAAAGATAACACTCATTCCCAAAATTTACACCAAAAAAATTAACTTTTATTCCCGAAACTCACACAAATCAAAATTAAGGTTCATTCCCACAATTGGCGCATGATTCCACGTCAATTCAGCGAAAACACATTGTTATACACTTTTAGTTACTTTTTTCAGTAATATTAACATTCATTCCCACAATTTACACTAATAAAAGATAACACTCATTCCCACAATTTACACCAATAAAAATTAACTTTTATTCCCGAAACTTACAATAATCAAAATTAACATTCATTCCCGCAATTGGCGCATGATGCCACGTGAATTGTGCGAAAACAATTTGTTATACACTTTTAGTTACTTTTTTCAGTAATATTAACATTCATTCCCACAATTTCCACGAATAAAAGATAACACTCATTCCCACAATTTACACTAATAAAAGATAACACTCATTCCCACAATTTACACAAAAAAAAAATTAACTTTTATTCCCGCAACTTACATTAATCAAAATTGGGATTCATTCCCACAATTTGCGCATGATTCCACGTCTATTCAGCGAAACAAAATTGTTATACACTTTTAGTTACATTTTCAGTAATATTAACATTCATTCCCACAATTTCCACGAATAAAAGATAACACTCATTCCCACAGTTTACACTAATAAAAACTAACTTTCACTCCTACAATTTACACCGATAAAAAATAACTTTTATTCCCCCAACTTACACTGATCAAAATTAGGATTCATTCCCACAATTTGCGCATGATTCCAGGTCTTTTCAGCGAAAACAAATTGTTATACACTTTTAGTTACTTTTTTCAGTAATATTAACATTCATTCCCACAATTTACACTAATGAAAGATAACACTCATTCCCACAATTTACACCAATAAAAGTTAACTTTTATTCCCGAAACTTACACTAATCAAAATTAACATTTATTCCCACAATTTGCGCATGATTCCACGTCAATTCAGCGAAAACAAACTGTTGTGCACTTTTAGTTACTTTTTTCAGTAATATTAACATTCATTCCCACAATTTCCACGAATAAAAGATAACACTCATTCCCAAAATTTACACCAAAAAAATTAACTTTTATTCCCGAAACTCACACAAATCAAAATTAAGGTTCATTCCCACAATTGGCGCATGATTCCACGTCAATTCAGCGAAAACACATTGTTATACACTTTTAGTTACTTTTTTCAGTAATATTAACATTCATTCCCACAATTTACACTAATAAAAGATAACACTCATTCCCACAATTTACACCAATAAAAATTAACTTTTATTCCCGAAACTTACAATAATCAAAATTAACATTCATTCCCGCAATTGGCGCATGATGCCACGTGAATTGTGCGAAAACAATTTGTTATACACTTTTAGTTACTTTTTTCAGTAATATTAACATTCATTCCCACAATTTCCACGAATAAAAGATAACACTCATTCCCACAATTTACACTAATAAAAGATAACACTCATTCCCACAATTTACACCAAAAAAAAATTAACTTTTATTCCCGCAACTTACATTAATCAAAATTGGGATTCATTCCCACAATTTGCGCATGATTCCACGTCTATTCAGCGAAACAAAATTGTTATACACTTTTAGTTACATTTTCAGTAATATTAACATTCATTCCCACAATTTCCACGAATAAAAGATAACACTCATTCCCATAGTTTACACTAATAAAAACTAACTTTCACTCCTACAATTTACACCGATAAAAAATAACTTTTATTCCCCCAACTTACACTGATCAAAATTAGGATTCATTCCCACAATTTGCGCATGATTCCAGGTCAATTCAGCGAAAACAAATTGTTATACACTTTTAGTTACTTTTCTCAGTAATATTAACATTCATTCCCACAATTTACACTAATAAAAGATAACACTGATTCCCACAATTTACACAAATAAAAATTAACTTTTATTCCCCCAACTTAAACTAATCAAAATTAGCATTCATTCCTTCAATTTGCGCATGGTTCCACGTCAATTCAGCGAAAACAAATTGTTATACAATTTAGTTACTTTTTTCAGTAATATCAACATTCATTCCCACAATTTACACTAATAAAAGATAACACTCATTCCCACAATTTACACGAATAAAAATTAACTCTTATTCCCGAAACTTACCCTAATCAAAATTAACATTAAATCCCACAATTTGCGCATGATTCCACGTCAATTCAGCGAAAACAATTTGTTATACACTTTTAGTTACTTTTCTCAGTAATATTAACATTCATTGCCACAATTTCCACGAATAAAAGATAACACTCATTCCCACAATTTACACTAATAAAAACTAACTTTTACTCCCACAATTTACAGCAATAAAAATTAACTTTTATTCCCGCAACTGATAGTAATCAAAATTAACATTCATTGCCACAATTTGCGCATGATTCCACGTAAAATCAGCGAAAACAAATTGCTATGCACTTTTAATTATTTTTTCAGTAATATTTACATTCATTCCCACAATTTACACTAATAAAAGATAACACTCATTCCCACAATTGACACTAATAAAAATTAACTTTCATTCCCACAATTCACACCAATAAAAATTAACTTTTACTCCCGCAACTTACACTAATCAAAATTAACATTAATTCCCACAATTTGCGCATGATTCCACGTCAATTCAGCGAAAATAAATTGTTATACACTTTTAGTTACTTTTTTCAGTTATATAAACATTCATTTCCACCATTTACACCAATAAAAATGAACTTTTATTCCCGCAACTTACACTAATCAAAACTGGGATTCATTCCCACAGTTTGCGCATGATTCGATGTCATTTCAGCGAGAACAAATCGTTATACACTTTTAGTTTTTTTTTCAGTAATAATATCATTTATTCCCACTATTTACAAATTCCTACAATTTACACTAATAAAAATTAACTTTCATTCCCACAATTTACACCAATAAAAATCAACTTTTATTCCCGCAACTTACACTAATCAAAACTGGGATTCATTCCCACAATTTGCGCATGATTCGATGTCATTTCAGCGAGAACAAATCGTTATACACTTTTAGTTTTTTTTTCAGTAATATTATCATTTATTCCCACTATTTACACTAATAAAAGATAACACTCATTCCCACAATTTACACTAATAAAAATTAATTTTCCCTCCCACAATTTACACCAATAAAAATCAACTTTTATTACCGCCACTTACACTAATCAAAATTAAATTCATTCCCACAATTTGCGCATGATTCGACGTCAATTCAGGGAAAACAAATTGTTATACACTTTTAGTTACTTTTTTCAGTTATATATACATTCATTCCCACAATTTACACTAATAAAAAATAACTTTTATTCCCGCAACTTACACTAATCAAAATTAGGATTCATTCCCACAATTTAGACCAATAAAAATCAACTTTTATTCCCGCAACTTACAGTAATCAAAATTAAACTCATTCCAACAATTTGCGCATGATTCCACGTCAATTCAGCGAAAACAAATTGTTTTACACTTTTAGTTACTCTTTTCAGTTATATAAACATTCATTACCACAATTTACACTAATAAAAATTAACTTTTATTCGCGCAACTTACACTAATCAAAATTGGGATTCATTCCCACAATTTGCGCATGACTCCATGTCAATTCAGCGAAAACAAATTGTTAAGCACTTTTAGTTACTTTTTTGAGTAATATTAACATTCATTCCCACAATTTATTTAGATTCATTCCCACAATTTGCGCATGATTCCACGTCAATTCAGCCGGAACAAATTGTTATACACTTTTAGTTACTTTTTTCAGTAATATTAACATTCCTTCCCACTATTTACACTAATAAAAGATAACACTCATTCCCACAATTTACACTAATAAAAATTAACTTTCATTCCCACAATTTACACCAATAAAAATCAACTTTTATTCCCGCAACTTACACTAATCAAGATTAGGATTCATTCCCACAATTTGCGCATGATTCGATGTCAATTCAGCGAAAACAAATTGTTATACACTTTTAGTTACTTTTTTCAGTTATATAAACATTCATTCCCACAATTTACACTAATAAAAATGATCTTTTATTCCCGCAACATACACTAATCAAGATTAGGATTCATTCGCACAATTTGCGCTTGATTCGATGTCAATTCGGCGAGAACAAATTGTTATACACTTTTAGTTACTTTTATCAGTTATATAAACATTCATTCCCACAATTTACAGTAATAAAAATTAACTTTTATTCCCGCAACTTACACTAATCAAAACTAGGATTCATCTCCACAATTTGCGCTTGATTCCATGTCAATTCAGCGAGAACAAATTTTTATACACTTTTAGTTTCTTGTTCCAGTTGCATTAACATTCATTCCCACAATTTATTTAGATTCATTCCCACAATTTGCGCATGATTCCACGTCAATTAAGCCGGAACAAATTGTTATACACTTTTAGTTACTTTTTTCACTAATATTAACATTCATTCCCACAATTTACAATTAGAAAGGATAACACTCATTCCCACAATTTACACTAATAAAAATTAACTTTCATTCCCACAATTTACACCAATAAAAATTAACTTTTACTCCCGCAACTTACACTAGTCAAAATTGGGATTCATTCCCACAATTTGCGCATGATTCCACGTCTATTCAGCGAAAAAAAATTGTTATACACTTTTAGCTACTTTTTTCAGTAATATTAACATTCATTCCCACAATTTCCACGAATAAAAGATAACACTAATTCCCACAGTTTACACTAATAAAAACTAACTTTCACTCCTACAATTTACACCGATAAAAATAACTTTTATTCCCCCAACTTACACTGATCAAAATTAGGATTCATTCCCACAATTTGCGCATGATTCCACGTCAATTCAGCGAAAACAAATTGTTATACACTTTTAGTTACTTTTCTCAGTGATATTAACATTCATTCCCACAATTTACACTAACAAAAGATAACACTGATTCCCACAATTTACACAAATAAAAATTAACTTTTATTCCCCCAACTTAAACTAATCAAAATTAGCATTCATTCCTTCAATTTGCGCCTGGTTCCACGTCAATTCAGCGAAAACAAATTGTTATACAATTTAGTTACTTTTTTCAGTAATATCAACATTCATTCCCACAATTTACACTAATAAAAGAGAACACTCATTCCCACAATTTACACGAATAAAAATTAACTTTTATTCCCGAAACTTACACTAATCAAATTAACATTAATTCCCACAATTTGCGCATGATTCCACGTCAATTCAGCGAAAACAATTTGTTATACACTTTTAGTTACTTTTCTCAGTAATATTAACATTCATTGCCACAATTTCCACGAATAAAAGATAACACACATTCCAACAATTTACACTAATAAAAACTAACTTTTACTCCCACAATTTACAGCAATAAAAATTAACTTTTATTCCCGCAACTGACAGTAATCAAAATTAACATTCATTGCCACAATTTGCGCATGATTCCACGTAAATTCAGCGAAAACAAATTGCTATGCAATTTTAATTATTTTTTCAGTAACATTTACATTCATTCCCACCATTTACACCAATAAAAATGAACTTTTATTCCCGCAACTTACACTAATCAAAACTGGGATTCATTCCCACAATTTAGACCAATAAAAATCAACTTTTATTCCCGCAACTTACACTAATCAAAATTAAAGTCATTCCAACAATTTGCGCATGATTCCAGGTCAATTCAGCGAAAACAAATTGTTTTACACTTTTAGTTACTGTTTTCAGTTATATAAACATTCATTCCCACAATTTACACTAATAAAAATTAACTTTTATTCCCCCAACTTAAACTAATCAAAATTAGCATTCATTCCTTCAATTTGCGCCTGGTTCCACGTCAATTCAGCGAAAACAAATTGTTTCACAATTTAGTTACTTTTTTCAGTAATATCAACATTCATTCCCACAATTTACACTAATAAAAGAGAACACTCATTCCCACAATTTACACGAATAAAAATTAACTTTTATTCCCGAAACTTACACTAATCAAAATTAACATTAATTCCCACAATTTGCGCATGATTCCACGTCAATTCAGCGAAAACAATTTGTTATACACTTTTAGTTACTTTTCTCAGTAATATTAACATTCATTGCCACAATTTCCACGAATAAAAGATAACACACATTCCCACAATTTACACTAATAAAAACTAACTTTTACTCCCACAATTTACAGCAATAAAAATTAACTTTTATTCCCGCAACTGACAGTAATCAAAATTAACATTCATTGCCACAATTTGCGCATGATTCCACGTAAATTCAGCGAAAACAAATTGCTATGCACTTTTAATTATTTTTTCAGTAATATTTACACTCATTCCCACCATTTACACCAATAAAAATGAACTTTTATTCCCGCAACTTACACTAATCAAAACTGGGATTCATTCCCACAATTTAGACCAATAAAAATCAACTTTTATTCCCGCAACTTACACTAATCAAAATTAAACTCATTCCAACAATTTGCGCATGATTCCACGTCAATTCAGCGAAAACAAATTGTTTTACACTTTTAGTTACTGTTTTCAGTTATATAAACATTCATTCCCACAATTTACACTAATAAAAATTAACTTTTATTCCCGCAACTTACACTAATCAAAATTGGGATTCATTCCCACAATTTGCGCTTGATTCGACGTCAATTCAGCGAAAGCAAATTGTTATACACTTTTAGTTACTTTTTTCAGTTATATAAACATTCATTCCCACAATTTACACCAAAAAAAATTAACTTTTTTTTCCGCAACTTACACTAATCAAATTTAGGATTCATTCCCACAATTTACACCAATAAAAATCAACTTTTATTCCCGCAACTTACACTAATCAAAACTAGGATTCATTCCCACAATTTGCGCTTGATTCCATGTCAATTCAGCGAGAACAAATTGCTATACACTTTTAGTTACTTTTTCCAGTAATATTAACATTCCTTCCAACTATTTACACTAACAAAAGATAACACTCATTCCCACAATTTACACTAATAAAAACTAATTTTCCTCCCATAATGTACACCAATAAAAATCAACTTTTTTTCCCGCAACTTACACTAATCAAAATTAAATTCATTCCCACAATTTGCGCATGATTCCACGTCAATTCAGCGAAAACAAATTGTTATACACTTTTAGTTACTTCTTTCAGTTATATAAACATTCATTCCCACAATTTACACTAACAAAAATTAACTTTTATTCCCGCAACTTACACTAATCAAATTTAGGATTCATTCCCACAATTTACACCAAAAAAAATTAACTTTTTTCCCGCAACTTACACTAATCAAAATTAGGATTCATTCCCACAATTTGCCCATGATTCGATGTCAATTCAGCGAGATCAAATTGTTATACACTTTTAGTTACTTTTTTCATTAATATTAACATTCATTTCTTGAATTTTTTTATATTCATTCCCACAATTTGCGCATGATTCCACGTCAATTCACCGAAAACAAATTGTTATACAATTTAGTTACTTTTTTCAGTAATATCAACATTCATTCCCACAATTTACACTAATAAAAGATAACACTCATTCCCACATTTGACACTAGTAAAAATTAACTTTCATTCCCACAATTTACACCAATGAAAATTACCTTTTATTTCCGCAACTTACACTAATCAAAATTAACATTTATTCCCACATTTCGCGCATGATTCCACGTCAATTCAGCGAAAACAAATTGTTATGCACTTTTAGTTACTCTTTTCTGTAATATTAACATTCATTCCCACAATTTACACTAATAAAAGATAACACTCATTCCCACAATTTACACCAATAAAAATTTAACATTTACTCCCGCAACTTACACTAATCGAAATTAACATTCATTCCCACAATTTGCGCATGGTTCCACGTCAATTCAGCGAAAGCAAATTGTTATACAATTTAGTTACTTTTTTCAGTAATATTAACATTCATTACCACAATTTAAACTAATAAATGATAATACTCATTTCCACAATTTACACCAATAAAAGTTAACTTTTATTCCCGAAACTTACACTAATCAAAATTAACATTAATTCCCACAATTTGCGCATGATTCCACGTATTTCAGGGAAAACAAATTGTTATACACTTTTAGTTACTTTTTTCAGTAATATTAACATTCATTCCCACAATTTCCCGGAATAAAAGATAACACTCATTCCCACAATTTACACTAATAAAAGAAAACACTCTTTCCCACAATTTACAGCAAAAAAAATAACTTTTATTCCCGCAACTCACACAAATCAAAAATAAGAGTCATTCCCACAATTGGCGCATGATTCCACGTCAATTCTGCGAAAACAATTTGTTATACACTTTTAGTTACTTTTTTCAGTAATATTAACATTCATTCCCACAATTTCCACGAATAAAAGATAACACTCATTCCCACAATTTACACTAATAAAAGAAAACACTGATTCCCACAATTTACACAAAAAAAAATTAACTTTTATTCCCGCAACTTACTTTAATCAAAATTAAGATTCATTCCCACAATTGGCGCATGATTCCACGTCAATTCAGCGAAAACAAATTGTTATACACTTTTAGTTACTTTTCTCAGTAATATTAACATTCATTCCCACAATTTACACTAATAAAAGATAACACTGATTCCCAGAACTTACACAAATAAAAATTATCTTTTATTCCCGCAACTTAAACTAATCAAAATTAGCATTCATTCCTACAATTTGCGCATTGTTCCACGTCAATTCAGCGAAAACAAATTGTTATACAATTTAGTTACTTTTTTCAGTAATATCAACATTCATTCCCACAATTTACACTAATAAAAGATAACACTCATTCCCACATTTGACACTAGTTAAAATTAACTTTCATTCCCACAATTTACACCAATTAAAATTAGCTTTTGTTCCCGCAACTTACACTAGTCAAAATTGACATTCATTCCCACAGCTTGCGCATGATTCCGCGTCAATTCAGCGAAAGCAAATTGTTATGCCCCTTTAGTTACCTTTTTTATTCATATTAACATTCACTCCCACAATTTACACCAATAAAAGTTAACTTTTACTCCCGAAACTTACACTAATCAAAATTAACATTAATTCCCACAATTTGCGCATGATTCCACGTCATTTCAGGGAAAACAAATTGTTATACACTTTTAGTTACTTTTTTCAGTAATATTAACATTCATTCCTACAATTTCCCGGAATAAAAGATAACACTCATTCCCACAATTTACACTAATAAAAGAAAACACTCTTTCCCACAATTTACAGCAAAAAAAATAACTTTTATTCCCGCAACTCACACAAATCAAAATTAAGAGTCATTCCCAAAATTGGCGCATGATTCCACGTCAATTCTGCGAAAACAATTTGTTATACACTTTTAGTTACTTTTTTCAGTAATATTAACATTCATTCCCACAATTTCCACGAATACAAGATAACACTCATTCCCACAATTTACACTAATAAAAGAAAACACTGATTCCCACAATTTACACAAAAAAAAATTAACTTTTATTCCCGCAACTTACTTTAATCAAAATTAAGATTCATTCCCACAATTGGCGCATGATTCCACGTCAATTCAGCGAAAACAAATTGTTATACACTTTTAGTTACTTTTCTCAGTATTATTAACATTCATTCCCACAATTTACACTAATAAAAGATAACACTGATTCCCAGAACTTACACAAATAAAAATTATCTTTTATTCCCGCAACTTAAACTAATCAAAATTAGCATTCATTCCTACAATTTGCGCATTGTTCCACGTCAATTCAGCGAAAACAAATTGTTATACAATTTAGTTACTTTTTTCAGTAATATCAATATTCATTCCCACAATTTACACTAATAAAAGATAACACTCATTCCCACATTTGACACTAGTAAAAATTAACTTTCATTCCCACAATTTACACCAATTAAAAATAGCTTTTGTTCCCGCAACTTACACTAGTCAAAATTGACATTCATTCCCACAGCTTGCGCATGATTCCGCGTCAATTCAGCGAAAGCAAATTGTTATGCCCCTTTAGTTACCTTTTTTATTCATATTAACATTCATTCCCATTATTTACACCAATAAAAGTTAACTTTTATTCCCGAAACTTTCACTAATCAAAACTAACATTAATTCCCACAATTTGCGCATGATTCCACATCATTTCAGGGAAAACAAATTGTTATACACTTTTAGCTACTTTTTTCAGTAATATTAACATTCATTCCCACAATTTCCCCGAATAAAAGATAACACTCATTCCCAGAATTTACACTAATAAAAGAAAACACTCTTTCCCACAATTTACAGCAAAAAAAATAACTTTTATTCCCGCAACTCACACAAATCAAAATTAAGAGTCATTCCCACAATTGGCGCATGATTCCACGTCAATTCTGCGAAAACAATTTGTTATACACTTTTAGTTACTTTTTTCAGTAATATTAACATTCATTCCCACAATTTCCACGAATAAAAGATAACACTCATTCCCACAATTTACACTAATAAAAGAAAACACTGATTCCCACAATTTACACAAAAAAAAATTAACTTTTATTCCCGCAACTTACTTTAATCAAAATTAAGATTCATTCCCACAATTGGCACATGATTCCACGTCAATTCAGCGAAAACAAATTGTTATACACTTTTAGTTACCTTTCTCAGTAATATTAACATTCATTCCCACAATTTACACTAATAAAAGATAACACTGATTCCCAGAACTTACACAAATAAAAATTATCTTTTATTCCCGCAACTTAAACTAATCAAAATTAGCATTCATTCCTACAATTTGCGCATTCTTCCACGTCAATTCAGCGAAAACAAATTGTTATACAATTTAGTTACTTTTTCAGTAATATCAACATTCATTCCCACAATTTACATTAATAAAAGATAACACTCATTCCCACATTTGACACTAGTAAAAATTAACTTTCATTCCCACAATTTACACCAATTAAAATTAGCTTTTGTTCCCGCAACTTACACTAGTCAAAATTGACATTCATTCCCACAGCTTGCGCATGATTCCGCGTCAATTCAGCGAAAGCAAATTGTTATGCCCCTTTAGTTACCTTTTTATTCATATTAACATTCATTCCCACAATTTACACTAATAAATAATAACACTCCTTCCCACAATTTACACCAATGAAAATTACCTTTTATTTCCGCAACTTACACTAATCAAAATTAACATTTATTCCCACATTTTGCGCATGATTCCACGTCAATTCAGCGAAAACAAATTGTTGTGCACTTTTAGTTACTTTTTTTCAGTAATATTAACATTCATTCCTACAATTTACACTAATAAAAGATAACACTCATTCCCACAATTTAAACCAAAACAAAAATTTACTTTTCTTCCCCCAACCTACACAAATCAAAATGAAGATTCATTGCCACAATTTGCGCATGATTCCATGTCAATTCAGCGAAAACAAATTGTTATGCACTTTTAGTTACTCCTTTCAGTAATATTAACATTCATTCCCACAATTTACACTAATAAAAGATAAGACTCATTCCCACAATTTACACCAATAAAAAGTTAACATTTACTCCCGCAACTTACACTAATCGAAATTAACATTCATTCCCACAATTTGCGCATGGTTCCACGTCAATTCAGCGAAAGCAAATTGTTATACACATTTAGTTACTTTTTTCAGTAATATTAATATTGATTCCCACAATTTACACTAATAAAAGATAACACTCATTCCCACAATTTACACCAAAAGAATTAACTTTTATTCCCGCAACTCACACAAATCAAAATTAAGATTCATTCCCACAATTGGCGCATGATTTCACGTCAATTCTGCGAAACAATTTGTTATACACTTTTAGTTACTTTTTTCAGTAATATTAACATTCATTCCCACAATTTCCACGAATAAAAGATAACATTCATTCCCACAATTTACACTAATAAACATAACACTCATTCCCACAATTTACACCAAAAAAATTAACTTTTATTCCCGCAACTTACAATAATCAAAATTAAGATTCATTCCCACAATTGGCGCATGATTCCACGTCAATTCAGCGAAAACAAATTGTTATACACTTTTAGTTACTTTTTTCAGTAATATTAACATTCATTACCACAATTTACACTAATAAAAGATAACACTCATTCCCACAATTTACACCAATAAAGTTAACTTTTATTCCCGAAACTTACACTAATCAAAATTAACATTAATTCCCACAATTTGCGCATGATTCCACGTCAATTCAGCGAAAACAAATTGTTATACATTTTTAGTTACTTGTTTCAGTTATATAAACATTCATCCCACAATTTACACCAATAAAAATTAACTTTTCTTCCCGCAACTTACATTAATCAAATTAGGATTCATTCCCACATTTTGGCCATGATTCCACGTCATTTCAGGGAAAACAAATTGCTTTACACTTTTAGTTACTTTTTTCAGTAATATTAACATTCATTCCCACAATTTCCACGAATAAAAGATAACATTCATTTCCACAGTTTACACTAATAAAAACTAACTTCACTCCTACAATTTACAGCAATAAAAATTAATTTTTATTCCCGCAACTTACACTGATCAAGATTAGGACTCATTCCTACAATTTGCGCATGATTCCACGTCAATTCAGCGAAAACAATTTGTTTTACAATTCTAGTTACTTTCTTAGTAAAATTAACATTCCTTCCCACAATTTGCGCATGGTTCCACGTCAATCAGCGAAAGCAAATTCTTATACACTTTTAGTTACTTTTTTTATCATATTAACATTCATTCCACAATTTACACTAATAAAAGATAACACTCATTCCCACAATTTACACCAATAAAAATTTAACATTTACCCCCGCAACTTACACTAATCGAAATTAACATTCATTCCCACAATTGCGCATGATTCCACGTCAATTCAGCGAAAACAAATTTTTATG
>RQOL01000418.1:0-78417 GCA_013076295.1 Sanderia malayensis | reverse complement strand
GGGGATACTGTAATGGCTGTAGAGCTACATTACGTAGTTGAATTAAAAAAAAACTCGAGCAAATATATGGCAATCAAAATACTAATATATGTAACTAAGAATATGAGAACAAGAATGAATAAAAATGAATCAATACAATTGACAAAGCTATTTATACTATACAAGATTGACATGAACACGTGATTACAATAATTACATGAATACAAGGCTATGTGATAATAGAATGTAATCCTGTTACAGCCTACCCTTTCTACCGAAAAAAATGACGAAGTTATTTTTTTTTGTTAAAGATACGACACATGACAACAAACGTTAAAATAGGATATAAAGATGATAAATTGGCTATTGGGTACGATATATATGATAATTAAAAATTTTGTGTGTGTGTTAGTGTTAGTTAATAGCAGCAAAAGCTAGTAAATTAAGTCAAAGGAGAAGAGTGTTTAGAGAACAAGTCAGAGTTTAGTGACATGACATATGTTCCACCATGTGTACCACCATCCAATTGCAGATATGAAAAGCTTTGACGAGTCCTCAAAGTCTGTCATGAGTAACTAAGAGTTGTCTTGCAGCTGGAAGGTGTTCATAGACTAACTTACAAGCTTGAGATGAAATAGCAGATTTAGAAGGGAGGGAATTGAGATATTTTCCACATTCATAAGCAACAAGAGCGAGGTCTGGCATGGGAGTAGAGGTTTGGGGTGAGGCTGGTTGAGAAGGCTCAGCTTTGTGTCTGCAGGGGCGCGTAAGTCAGAAGAATCCTTACGGAAAAATACGATTTTGCCTCTTGGACGTGTATATCACGTGATGATGAGCGGTATAGTTCTCTCTGGCGATGACGAAGGTCCGATTTGATGCGAGAAAACTGTGTATGGGCATCTTTCATGTTTTTGAGCAAAGGATGTGCGTAATGGTCAGCTGGGAGAGGGTGAGGTGGAAGCTGAAGAGACAAAGTCTCTGGCGAAGGGCGTCACATCAGAAGACAAGAGAAAATGGAGTGATGTCTGAACTTCCTGAAATAGGAGAGGTATTGTGTGCATAGACAGCAGGTTGTAGGAATTCTTCCCAGCTAGCTTGATGTTGTTTGCAATAGATGCCAATTGCGGAATTAAGAAAGCGATGTACTCGTTCAGTAGCACCGTTTAGGCGTGGCTGAAAACCAGATGTGAAGAAATGTTTGATGCTAAAGAAGGAAGTAAGGCGATGCATGATAGCATGAGAAATTTGCCATCGCAATCCCTTTGTAAAACGGCGGGAATTCCAAAGGGCAATAGGACTTCATGTAAAAGTGCGCGAGCTGTGGTGGGTGCGGTTTTATCGGGGACAGGAATAGTGCGAAGAAAATTAGAGTAGGGACAAACTGCAGTGAAAATCCATTTGTTGCCGTACGCAGAAAGAGGCAGCTCCCCAACGTAATTGATACCGAGGGGATGAAACGGATGCTGGTAGAAGCCGATTTGCCTAGGCCTGTGAGGCTGACTGAGGGATGTGAACCTTATGCAATGATGACAACGGCGAATCCAATTTCGGAATGCTTAGATAAATTGCGCCAATAGAAATTCTGAGAGATGACATTATATGTGGCATCGCGGCCACGATGCATGCCTAATGGGGAGTCGTGATAAGCTTGTAAAAGATGACGTTGTAGAGTGACGTCCGATGGAACAAAAATGCAAGGTTGAGATGGCTGATCCATGAATTCATCAGAACAGAAAAGGAGGCCATCTATCATTTTTGTACCTTTGGCTATGGCAAGTATCCACTTATGGAGTTTTAAATCGTAATGCGATAAAACCTGTTTGGAACTGTCATTGAGAAGAAATGTAGCTAGGGGGCCCAGCCGTGGGTCAGAGCGCTGTTTCCCGCAAGTTGTAGACGGTTGACATTTAAAGGATGGAACAATTGCAAATCAGGGGGCAATTGTGAGGAGGAGAGCATGCCTTGTATATCAGGTGAATCGGACGAATGCAAAAGGGGAGTGATTGGAGCACAAGGGTGGTATTTGGCTCATGTTGATTAGGGGGGACGAAGTGGCTTGGTGGGACAGATAATAGACTAGTAGAACAAGCCAAACCTAGTAAAGAAGTGAATGTGGAGTTAGTGGATGGCAAAGGAGAACCTTGGTCAGTAAGATCTAATCGCAGGGTGGCATGAAAATGTGCCACGACTTCAGGAGGAGTGAAGACAGGAACATCTGGGGTGTTGTGGGTGGGAGCCAGTGGAGCACGGCTGAGAGTGTCCGGAATAAAATTGTCCTTTCCAGGGCGGTGTTCTATGGTGAAATCATATTCGGCTAATGATAAACACCAACGAGCTAATTTAGAATTTTGTGGGGCAATGGAAGCAAGAAATTTAAGATTTGTGTGGTCGGTGATAACTTTGCATTTGCGACCAATGATGTAATGACGAAATAGTTCGAGAGCCCATTTGACCACAAAAAATTCTTGATGAAATGTAGGCCAGTGTGATTCTGTGGGGCTAAAGGATCGAGATGCAAATCGAACAGGGCGAAGAATATCATTGTGACGTTGTGCAAGCATCGCACCACAGCCATTTTTGCTGGCATCGGTGTGGACTTCGAACCCTGCATCCCAATCAGGACGAGTAAGGATTATGTCCGGAGAAAGAAGGGCCGATTTTAAATCACAATATTCCTGCTGATGGGCCTCAGACCAAACGAAAGGAACTTTTTGAGGGAGAAGGGAGCGTAAATGTTTACAACGTCGAGATAAGTTTGGAATATAATCTCGAGAATAGTCAACCATTCCTAAGAAACGTTTGAGTTGAGTAGCTGACGAAGTTGTGAAAGTTCTGAAACTGCTTCAGTGACCTTTTCTGAAGGAAAACGACCTTTTGGTCTGATACGATGACAAAGCACGTGTAAATCAGTAAAAAAAATGTGCATTTGGAAGGTTTAAACTGAAGGCCAAACTTAACTGCACGAGCAAGGATCTGTTCATAGTGAGTTAAAGCCTCAGCGAAGGAGGCAGACCAAGTGACGCAATCATTGATGTAGATGATGAACCATTGCTACAAGAAATCAGAAAAAACGGTGTTCAAAATACGTTGAAATGTCTGAGGCGCAGTTTTCAAACCAAATGGCATGGGAAAAAACTCATAAAGTCAGAGATGAGTGGCAAAAGCTGTTTTGTGTTGGTGTTGAGGGTTGACTCGAATTTGCTAATATCCAGAAGCAAGATCAAGTTTTGCGAAATATTTGCCACCACTGATGGCATCCAAAACATCAGAAACATTTGGAATAGGATAGCCATCACCCTTTGCAACTGTATTAAGACCACAATAATCAACAACAAAGCGGGGGGTTGAGGTTTGCCTTTTCCTAAGGGCTTACATACTAAATGCAGGGTGCCCCCCATGCCGAGTGACTTGGTTGGATAATGCGAAGGCGCAGCATGCGTTCCAATTCTGTTTTAATGGCTTTGAGCTCTGCGGGGCTCTTACGATAAGGAAGTCAATAAACTGGATGAGCGTCACCGGTATCAATATTTTGATGAAAGCCATGAACTGTGGATAAAGGAGAGTTAAGCAGATAAAAGGCTTCCGAGTAGCGTTTGATTAATTGTTTGGATGCATCAATAACGTGTGGCGGAACATGTGGGTAAATTGGTGTGTCAAGCTCTAAGGCCTGAAAGAGAAGTTGTAAATATTCTGCGGAGGTATAAGGAAGAAGTTTATCCAGTGTGGCAGAAAGGGATTGGTCATGTTTGTCTAGCCTAGAGTTATTTTGGTCTAAAAATAGAGACAAAATATCAGAGGATTGGGTGGCAGTGACGTCTGTTGGCAATGAAACAAGGAAATTAAAAGGTATTGAATCAGTTTGAGCAGCAGGGGAGGGAAGGTGACGATGCCATGACTCAGAGAGATGATGGAATGTATGTGTGACGGCCTCTTCGAAATCGGAGATATCACTGTGTTGTGGCGTACAAATTTGCCCAAGGGACACATTGTGAGGTAAGTGAGCTGACCCTTTCACCGAATGAATTATCACGTTAGTGAAATAAACACGGTCAAACATTGAATTTTGGCAAGTATGTTGTATGGGTCCTTGTTAACTACAATTGTTTTCTTGTATTTTACACGTATTTGTTTACAGTATTGTTTAGTATGAGCGTGGTTGGCTGGTGCACCCGCTTGAAAATGTGAAGGCGTGTGCCAATCCACACTAGGGTCCCAGGTGCACAAAAATGGAGCACCATGTCACCACGTTTGTTTTGATCATTACCGTGAAGTTAAATAGAGAAAAATGAGCAGTTTAAGATTCAGAGAGTAAACAGTTTGAAGACCAGTGGTACAGTGGCGGCCTTCGGATCAGCCGTACCGCACCGCAAAAAGTTTGTTGTCTTTATTGCGTCAAACCTTAGCGGAATCACCACCATCGCAAGCAAGACATCGCCTACCGAACTTCTGACTACCCTCCCCAGCTCTAGGGGGAATTCGAACAGAAACACCTCATGACAAATTGAAATTCAATGTCCTCATTGAAAATTTAATCTCTGAGGTTGACAAGAATAGCTAACCTATATAATTATTTAATTACAAATATGACTAATTAAAATTAACAAAATTTCTCTCGCTGACTTAATAATGCTTACTCAACTTTTCTCAAATTTTCTAATACATCTGAAGGGCATTAATCTGATCGTTTCGTGGAGACCCATGCTATTCGTCTGGATGTTTCGTCAAGACGGATCTTTTGTCGTATATCGATCCTTCTCTGATCGCTTCATTGCTTTTTCTGTGATCGTTTCGTCGAGGACCCACACTGGCCATCAATTTGTTGTGGCGGTGTGGTACGGCTGTGTGGTACGGCTGACCCGAAGGCCCCACTGTACCACTGGTCTTCAGACTCTCTAACTTAAACTGCTCATTTCACTCTACTCCTTTACTCTACTTATGTTCACAATAATAATCAAAACAAGTGTGGTGACATGGTGCTCCATTTTGTGCACCTGGGACCCTAGTGTGGATTGGCATGCGCCTTCACACTTTACGTATTCTGTGGACTGGCATGCGCCATAAACCAATACATGTAAAATACAAGAAAACAATTGTAGTTAACAACGACCCACACAACAAGTATCACCTTGAGAAACCAAATATGCGGAGCATACATGTTCTTGTGGGGGGAGAGGGCGACTAGGGCGGCACTTGGAATATGAAAACTGGGCGGGGAAAGGATAATGTGAGGACCCAAAACAAGTTGTTTGTTGGATTGACGCGAAATCGATAGGACCACTCAGGATTTGTAGGCCAGGGGAGAAACAGTGCCTTCAAGCCTTGAAGTGACAATACAGGCGTGCTTATCAGAGAGCTGGCTACGAAAAGGCATACAGGGATGATATTAAACCCTCGAGATAATGTAATGTTGTTTTGATCAGAAACCTATGAAAATTGTGAAAATGAAGGGGTCAATAAACAGGTGAAATTGGCCACAGAACCCTGGGGAGGACGAGTGGTCGCTGGGACATGGGTGAGAAAGACGGCTAGAGAATTAGAATAGTGGCATGGTATGGAAAAGTTCATATCATGTGCGGCGAAAAATACCTTCAGGGTTTGGACTGAATGTGTGCGTCTGTCATACGCAAATGATTCTGACCAATTATATTGATTTGATTTTACAGGTGATGTCGATGAAGAATATTATAGGAAAAATCTTAGGCTTAAAGTAGAAAGAAATTAAGAATATTAGGGCTTGAAAAAAATTAGGTATTCTTATAAAAAAGTGTGTATGTAAAGTAGATTTGTGAAAAAGAGTGAGGCTGAAAATTTTGGGGAGAGGGAGGTAAAGTTTCTGTTTCCTGAGTACGGAATTTTTGGATGAAATAAAAGCATAACATGCTGTAATAATTATGCTGAAAAAGGAAACTGTCAAAATTACTGTCCATTGGTATTAATTTGTTAATTTATACTGATCACCAAGTTTGCCGAGTTGACCTTACAAGATTTGCCTGTTTTGCCGGAGATTCTCCCCAAACACACAGACCGCGCCTCCTGCTAATGTAAGTGGCAAAAGTTTAATTTAAGGTACCAATAAACTTTTGAAGCTAAAGCTTTATCCAAGCTCAACACTCACTTCCTATAGGTACTCAAATTGAAGGAAGAATCAATGAAGGATCTTGAAAATACTGCAATCAAAACTCAATAAATTTGCAGATGGTAGATCATGAAAAATGGCTTAAAGATTTGCTGAATCTTGCACAGGGTATGGATAGTATTTTTAGCAGAGCCGCAATGGTGATGGAGATTAAGATTGATTAATCCCTGAAAAACTTAAAAGCACATAAATGATGTGGATGAGAATTTTCTAGAAAATCCAAAAACCAACTGAACTTTACCTTTGTTAACTCTAACTTAAAACGGCTTTGAATTATAACATTACATAGCCCATGGGCCTTTTTAGCCATGACACAACTGGAAAGACCAACAATGAATATGTAAAGTTTTCATTGTGTCAACACTATTGTCAATGACAAGGGTAGAGGGATACTAAGACTTTAGATGAGTTGATTCAAAGCGATCTCCACCGCAGTACACAAATTATTTTCACGAACAGTTATTTTCAATTTGTTATATTTGTTTCAATTAAAGGTATCTATTTTGTGGAACATATTTGCAATAATTTTGCTCAACATATTTGTTCATTTTCTGTAGCCAAAACTGAATCTGTGAGTTGATGTAGATCACACAGTCGCATGAAACAGTATTGCCTAACTACTGCAGACCTTGTTGCTCTCGATGCACTACCTCCAGAGATTTAGCTTCCACATTGGCAACATAAAAAGCTTGATATTTAGTATGCTGCAACGTTAAGTGCAAAGAGACCAAAAGAAATCCGGTGAAGCTGAAGACAATGAAAAAAAAGTGCTGAACTGGCAAACGGAGCTGGGTTTGCCTGAAGCAGAGACAGTCCAGTCTTTAAAATCGAAAATTATATTGTTGTTGTGGTATGCAATTTACGCAAAACACCTATCTTTAGAAAATGTTATGGTTAATGCAAAGAAAGTTTCAGGTAAGACATTGTTTTCAAGGAAATCAATTAGGCGATATCTGGAAGAATTCACATTTTGAACTTTACAGTTTTGTACATTGCTTACGACGAGCATAATCGCTCATTAGACTCCAGCAAAGAATATGCATGGTTACAAACAAATTCCAGGAAAGTTAAGGGAGAAATAAAAAATTTTATCGCGCTTTAAAATGAATTGGCTTCTGATCTGCAAAAGACTTCTATTGATCTTAATAACTTTGCTCAAGATCTACTATCCACCTGTAATTCGTCTGCAGGTGTGTAGAAAGAGAGTGGACAATTTAAAAATCAAAACCGCTATTACATGATTAATCCTCTCAAATAAGTCTACTTTTTCAGTATCGAGTTTTGAATGGGTGGAATTAGGCACAATTAGTACGCTAACAGAACACCATAACTCCTTGAATCCTCCCCCCCCCGAGAAAGGTCCTCTCTTCGGCCTATACAAATTGTTGACAAGCCCCCTCAAAAAGCCCCCACCCCCAATATCTCGTTTTTTTGAAACAGTATAGATCATATACAATATTTTATGAAATGACGTATTGAAAATTAGTTTTTATGTACTGTTTAAGATAATTAGTACATAAAAACATAAGCCTCCGTTAAGTACATAAAGCCTCCCTCGAATAACCTCTCCCCCATCAAAGAAGCCTGCATCCAAAATGTGAACAATAATTTAGTCCCAGGGGCTAATTCCAGAATTTACTGTATCTAAAAATTTCAAAAAATTATCCTTTTCAGCATCCATTTAGATATTTTGGAAGCCATTTAGCATATCAAGATACAGCCGTTTGTACGTTTTTCTTGATCCCAAATTTTTGATCTTGCCCTGAACCAAACTATATAACTACAAGTGCAATAATTAACGTTTTAATGAATAATCAACCTCATTTCATTTTAAAAAGTTTCATATTATGCAAACAACACATAGTCGATAGATTATTGTTTAATGAAAGGTGTCTAGAAGAGATAGAATTCATCAAAAAGAAAAATCAAGCTATTTGAAATATTACGCAGATTCCATCCTAGGAACTTTAGAAAGAAAAAAGGATTCCGGCGTTAAAATTCTGCAGAAATCACGACAAGCAGGTATTGTGTATTGTATTGCTTTTCAGATTTCTTTTTGATTGATAAAGATATACAGATCATTTTGAACATGATAACGCAAGTTTTGCTAAAGGCCCTTATTGCTTGTAATTATCACCATAGACTCAAGATACTGTACTGACAGTATTGCCCCCATGGAAACTAGAAACTGTGAAACAATTGAGGTAATTCTACAGTTCAGAATACACTAAGGTTTCCACTTTATTAATATTTTTGAAAAGCAAAATTGGCAACCCCCTCTCCAGTGAAGTTCAACCACAGATAGGCCAGTCTAACAAGTTTTGGCCGTTAGCAAAGATAACAATTAACAACCGTGAATAATACTCACCATGTTGCTCATAATTTTGTTGTAGACAATTTCCAATAAATATCAATTACAACATTTGATGGATGATGATGTGGCCAATGGTATCCGTGCACTAATAAACAAACCAATCAATTTTGTGAAATCGATGTTATGGCAAGGCTATGAATCCTTTGAAATCTCGACAACACGGCAAACTGCAATGCCATCAACGTCTTCTTCTGTGGGTCCTTGTTTGGTCGGTGCTCCTGAAGTCGAATCGGATTTATCTGATCATGAAAATGATTATGCTTGCGCCAATTTAGCTGATATGGGAGATCCAGATATGTAGGAGGAGTGAGAAGATGATGAAGATGATGATATTTCTGTTGGTTTTAACAACATACCATCAACATGAAAATTGAAAAGTTCCCTTTCTTTGTCAATTTTAATGACAATGAATTGAACAGGGATGGTTGTATGATCCTGTACAATGAACTCGAGTGTAAACGAATTTATCGAGGGCATCATGCGCTTTGCGATGCAGCAGGGGAACATTTTCTATGACTGTTACAGAAAGAGTTTGCCAGATCGGTATTGTTCAATTGCTGAAGTGTGTGCTCAACTAAAAAACGTCTGTCTGTTTATTGTTAGAGAAGAACTGTCTGGTCCTTGAAAGATGAATATCACTTACCGACGCTGAAAGGCCAATTAGACCTCCAAAGGAGATCCGGGAAGGAATTTTGTCTCATATTGACTTCTGATGAGAAAACATCAATATTTTCTTACGATGAAGAGGCTCTTGCTTTCATAGACACACATACAGATATGTTTAAGAGAAATATGGTAGGTGCTATTTATGTCTCCGTGAAGAAGAATATGGACAGATTCTTGGAAACAGTAACATCTATCATGGCCTATCCTGAATACAGAAACTTAAGTTTCATACATTTCAAGTAAAATTTTTGGTCTTAATATTCTTTCTTTATCTATTACCTTAATAATAATAATAATAATAATCAATATTTATACAGGAAACAACCTTGCCTTTTCCCTTGACTTGCATTCATAGTTTATTTTTTGCATCAAAATTTGCCGCTGTTGCAAAATAGATGTGGATAGGTTTTGATTTTCTTTTAATGTTATCCACAAGCAAACGTAATCCAGTGACACAACCATAAAAGAACAAAATCTGCAAGTTTCCATACATACATATACTATCCACAATAGACCTCCGTATGCACGCATTTTCAAAATTGAAGCGAAATACACAATTCCCATGAAACTTCTTATCATAACACGTAGCATATTGCAGCCTATAAAATGGATCACACTTTATAGCCATCAAAAATGCTAAAACTCTAGGGACGTGGAGCATGAGGACGCCAGCCTCTCTAGTGTTTATCTATAATTGATAAGCTTTACATTGATTGGCTTGTTTATGCTTGAAGAGAATTCAATGAATAATGAGACAGCGTAGCTTAATCGTATTTCATTAACAAAATTTTTCCTGATCTTTGAAAGGGTAGTTCTAATCGCTGGACCCCACGACTCGAGGACTCTCGGACGCACGACTATACGACCTAGGGAAATACGACCCATGTCTTTAAGACTGCCAAATTTGCATTATTTTCACTGTAATTATTGTAGTGAAGTCAAAGGCACTGTTTTGAAGTATGAAACACAGTTTGGTGAGCATAGGAACAGAAATAAATGCTTTTCGAGCAAGCAATTTTGTCGCAAAAAGCACGCTGTCGTTGCAAATCACTGAGGTTTTCATATCGTAAGCAAGGAAACTGTGGTGGCAGTAATCGAATTCCTGTGGAGCCACGACATTGACATTGGCACCGTAATCAAAATTCCACCCTTTTCAGAAGCGTTGTGCAATCTGAAACCACCGGTAGTAAGAGAGAACAATTTTAAAGCATTTCATATAAATGCAGAAAGACTATTCTGCTATTGTAACGTCTGTGTTTGTTATCATCCATCAAATATAGCAACAAAATATGAATATATCACAACATAACAACAGCTAAAGCAACGAAACATGGAAACCTTATCAACGTCATCATGCTCGTCATTATGATCATGATCATTTTTATTATTATTGCACCCTGCACTGCGCAGGTATATTGAGTTTTTTACCGCTAGAAAACACTTGCAAAGTTTTCTATGGGATGCAAAAGGGCGTTAGTTACCCGAGGTTCGAGTTACTCCTGGCCCGACTTATCATGATTTTGCTGTTTTTATGAATATTATTTCTTTTGGAGTTTACTTCATTTATCTTTGTCAAGTAAGAACACTACCCATCTTTGAAAATGTTTGAACACATTTTGTTTGGGCAAGAAGTATATTTCTCTCACTCTAAAAAACCATGGCTGTTAGGAGCCGAAGCTCGACATCTGAGGTTGTAAACTGCACAAATTTTTACGGCAACAAATCCAACAGGAACTTCTTTGCCTTCCATATCTGCCTCTTCTCCCGCAGCCAAGACCTGGCCATCAACTATGTATGAAACGGCTACAGAGGTAAGTACACATAAAACACTCACAACAGTAATGGCAAAAAAAGCAATAAACAAAATTCAAATATCCAGAAACAAAGCAACTAATCATGCATGCATCTTACAAGTCTGGGTAGTTGAAGCTGGAATTGATGCAGAAGCTGAAACAAAAATGATAGTTGTAGTTAATGTTATCTCAAGAAATTGGGCGTTAAGCATACCGGCCCGGATTGCTTGAGTAGGAATAAGCTTTTGCGGTCAGTGATACCGATTTGCTGTGCAAATTTCGGCCGATACACCTGGCAGTAATAACCAGACTGGTTAAACTGCAAACTAATGACTGAAATCATAATTTAAAATCAAACAAACAATAAAAGAGGACATGGTGGGTGGGAAAAGTCAATCCTTGTTCCATGCGCTAGGCCTTAGATTGAGTAAGGAAGTTGTCTAAGGAACATAAAAAGGCACACAAAAAAATAAATTGATGTATTTGTTTTTTTCATCTGATAATAAAGGTCTTATTTATTTAATTACACCCAAACAGAAATAAATAAATTACATGGTATACCCACAAAGCAATAGATCAAATAACAATTAATCTTGATGAAAAGTATCTAAAAGGTCCCCTAGCCTGCAACTTGACCCCAACTCGTTCCTTAGCTTTAAATTAAATTCCACTGAAATTAATAAACAATTAAATAAAAATTACTCTTCCTTTGCTGGCATATGGTATAAGTATTAACACAAGGAAGCAATGATTTATCAAAATATGGCCTGGTCATATCGCATTTGTAAGATGTTACTAATTGGGATTTTCTGAGTTTCAGCAGTCTCGTTTGTGTGGCACGAGTACAAGGCTATATTGGGTAATCTGCAAACGGGCCTAAAATCAAATGGAGCAATGCATTGGCCTAAAAGTCTAAGTGCATAATGTAAGTTCCCTCGTTTCTTCCTGAAAATTTGAAGTAAAGTTTTATGTTTACCACTGGAGATGAAACAATGCACTTTATCTAAAATTGGTGATGACTTGGCATTGTTGTGCTGTTTATGGTTGTTCAAATACTACGCGGAGGAAAGTGCAGTGGAAGAATAAGTGCAAAGTGAAAAATCCTAAGCAACCATGCACACTTCATGAAAGAACATACCCTGAACTGTCGAGGGTCGACTTTCATCCGTTCCCGGACGATAAGGACCAGAAATCAAAATGGTTTAATTTATGCAAACGTAAGGGCATTACCCTCAAAGATATCACGAGGAATTACACTGTTTGTTCAGTTCATTTTGAGGGTGGGGCAGGATGCACAAAAATGTATCCAGTACCTATTCATCATTCTCCAGAGTCACCACTATATGTAACGCCACCAAACCAAAGGAAGTCAGTATTGAACCGTGTAAAGAATAAAAGAGAAAACCACCACCAATCATGTGAGTCTTCCAGACAAAAGAAACCAAGAGTAGCAATAAGATCTCTGGACCTTAATGTTCCTGCAATTGCCAATGCCGCCAGTGAAACAAAAGTGAAAAAAGAGCATTTGGAAGGTGTGGAAAATACATTTATTGAACACGATAAAAGTCCTAATATGCCTTCTAAAGAAGTTAAATTTTGGCATACTGGTCATAATTACAGCAATGCATCTTTCACAACTGAATTTGGAAATAATATTGGCACACAGACTCAGGTAAGCTTTACACAGTTTGGAGAAGCCAAAAATGAACAATGCAAAGGTGATCTTTTTACAAAACAAGTGTTAAAAGATGATGCTTCAGTTCATTTCTACACAGGATTTCCCAATGTGAAACTTTTGTTAACCATTTTGGACATACTGAGCCCATTAATTGACAAAATGAAATATTATAGTAGATCGAAGAAGAATACAGCGAACTCTTACATGCATCTTCGTGAAAAAAATAAACCAGGTCCTCCGAGAAAGTTGCCAGTGATTCAGGAATTTATTTTAACTCTGGTAAAATTAAGATTAGACATGCCAGAACAATTTTTTGCAGATACATTTGAAGTTGCAATCAGTATTGTGTCAAATATAATAAACACATGGCTTAATTTGCTGTATTACGAGCTACAATTTTCAATAAAGTGGCCCTCAAGAGAGCAAATTGCCATGAACTTACCACAAGCTTTTAAAAAGTTCCCTAAAACTGGAGTCATTATTGACTAGCTGGGGGCGCTCGCGTACGCTTGCTTCCCGGAGAGGGGCAAGTGAAAAAAACTTAATTTGGTTGGCGCACTTCGTGCGCTGCATTCGCTAACGCTCATGCCCCTTTCAACCCCACGTACAATGGGTTAGCTCGCTGCGCTCGCCTGTCTATATGTTATGAAGAAACATTGACTGATAGGGCGCACTTCGTGCGCTGCATTCGCTCCCGCTCATGCCTACTGCACTTACAATAGTTTGGCAAGGAAAGTGTGTCATCACGTGACTCCGCAGAATATATATATTAGACTAGGGGTCATCACTCGCTTCACTCGTTCGCCCCAGCCCGTCAAGTAAAAGAAGCATAATCTGGTTGGCGCACTTCGTGCGCTGCATTCGCTTCGCTCATGCCTCTTTCAACCCCACGTACAATGGGTTAGCTCGCTGCGCTCGCCTGTCTATCTATTATCAAGAAACATTGACTGATAGGGCGCATTTCGTGCGCTGCATTCGCTTCGCTGATGCCTCTTTCAACCCCACGTACAATGGGCTAGCTCGCTGCGCTCGCCTGTCTATCTATTATCAAGAAACATTGATTGATAGGGCGCACTTCGTGCGCTGCATTCGCTTCGCTCATGCCCCTTTCAACCCCACGTACAATGGGTTAGCTCGCTGCGCTCGCCTGTCTATCTATTATCAAGAAACATTGACTAATAGGGCGCACTTCGTGTGCTGCATTCGCTTCGCTCATGCCCCTTTCAACCCCACGTACAATGGGTTAGCTCGCTGCGCTCGCCTGTCTATCTATTATCAAGAAACATTGATTGATAGGGCGCACTTCGTGCGCTGCATTCGCTTCGCTCATGCCCCTTTCAACCCCACGTGCAATGGGTTTGCTCGCTGCGCTCGCCTGTCTATCTATTATCAAGAAACATTGATTGATAGGGCGCACTTCGTGCGCTGCATTCGCTTCGCTCATGCCTCTTTCAGCCCAACGTACAATGGGCTAGCTCGCTGCGCTCGCCTGTCTATCTATTATCAAGAAACATTGATTGATAGGGCGCACTTCGTGCGCTGCATTCGCTTCGCTCATGCCCCTTTCAACCCCACGTACAATGGGTTAGCTCGCTGCGCTCGCCTGTCTATCTTTTATCAAGAAACATTGACTGATAGGGCGCACTTCGTGCGCTGCATTCGCTTCGCTCATGCCTCTTTCAACGAACCCCACATACAATGGGTTAGCTCGCTGCGCTCGCCTGTCTATCTATTATCAAGAAACATTGACTGATAGGGCGTACTTCGTGCGCTGCATTCGCTTACGCTCATGCCTCTGCCTACTCCTCTTGCAACAGTTTGGCTCGCTTCGCTCGCCTGATAACCCCTTATCATAATTTGTTTGTTAAAGCTTTGGGCTTGTTTCAATTAGGCCTAAGCGTCGCAAACATGCCGAAGCAACAATGGCGGTCGCCTACTACCTAAACTACAACTACCTCACTCGAAAAACAAAACAAAGCTATCACCTGTGTTCTCAATTGTTTCCTGTAATTTTCCAGAGGTCTCTCAAACAATTAGCAAGTCTTTACAAAGATAATTCAGGTCGAAAAACACTTTGAAAGGCGCCCAGTTATCCTTTGTGTTGAAAACAAAAACACGCGTCTTTTCCAAAAGTACCTGCTGTTCAACCCGAGGGCAAATTTGCATGATAACGAAATACGCGTGATTTTTCACGTGAAGTCGCGAAAGAGCCAATCAACTTGCAGCAAAAAGCGAAACGGGTCACGTGAAGAGCGAACACTCTGTTCGAAAATGGAGTTCGCTACGCGAATTTGGAAGTTTCGCCAGCGTAAAGCGTAGTTTTTTCGTGATAGCACAATGAGCAGAATAATTAGTGGAATAATTCAATAATTTGGGAGAAAATCGAAAAACAAAATCCATTACCCTGGTTAAATTAATAAACTAAGGATTCAGTGTGAATTTCATTGCCATATATCCACATACAAAAAAGCCTTTGTGATTACACGGTTTGCCGTTTCGGCCCATTGTTTTTGGGCGTTCGACCTATTGTTTCGGGTCGAATCTATTGTTTTTGGCAGGGAATATGCGTCATCACGTGACATCACAGAATATATATATTAGACTGTACAGAGTATTACATCCAAAAGCCACAGTCTCCTGAAGCCCAGAGCCAGTCATGGAGTGATTATAAGCACTCAAACACTTTTAAACAGCTAATTGGAATTTCACCAAATGGTGCTTTCACATTTTGTGTCGCAGCTGTATTCTGGACTTATATAGACAGGGAAGTCACTGAGAAGTCTGGTTTTTTCAATAAGCTAACCCCAGGAGATGATGTGATGGCAGACCGTGGATTCACAATAAGAGACCTACTTGCCCTTAATTGATGCACTCTGAACATACCTCCTTTTACAAAGGGTACGCCATTGTCAAAATGCCAAACCACACGTACAAGACGTATTGCAATAGCCAGAATAGATGTCGAGAGAGCTATCGGACGCTTGAAAAATTTTAAGATTCTTGATGGAGTGATCCCCCTAGCCATCAAATCATCAATTGACCAAATTACTGTTGTTTGTGCAGCAATTTGTAATTTGAACAATAAAATTGTCACATCATGATTATTCGAGATCATTTGCCAGTTAAATCAAACAAAAAATTCATTCAGTGAAGTTTCAATCTGATATATATGTTATTAGCTGAGGCCTGTTTACAGAAATTTTGGTAGAATAATTTGAAACCAAAATTCTGTAAGGTTGTGTTTAATATTTTCAATGAATGTTTGGTCCTTCTTCACTGTAACTTGACAAATTCCACAGTTACTGTATATAACTAAAACTGCAGCACTGGAATTAAGACACTCAATCTCCATTTGAATCTGAGTGAACCAGGCCACCGATTTCTCCAATGCCCACAAGTTCCAAAACACCATCACCAGTTTCAACAAACTTCCCTGATTTTACTGCAGCTTCTACTGGGTTCATACTTCTGCTGCTGTAGAGGCATTTGATTTCAATTGGTGACAATTCAGAACAACAGTCACAACTAATTATTCCATCAGGGCTTGCACCTAAGAAAATTATATCTTTAAAGACATGTAAATAAAACAATGTAAACAGGGCCCACTGTAAATAAAAATTGGGTGTTATGAATCGTAGGTCACTATTTACAACAAATATATACATATATAAATACTTCTAATAAATAAATGTACACTAAAATAAATAAATATACACTAAAAGTCATAAATGAATATAAAAGTCTAGTTCAGAGTGCATTTTTGAATTGAAGCAAGCTATTTAACTTCGTTGTGGATGCCAGTAAACTGTTCCATATTTGAATAGCCCTTGCTCGGAATGTTCTAACTTCTCAGGTGTTTCTTTTTTGAGAAACATGTAACTTTTTACATGTTGCTGATCTTGTATTTTACTTATGGACGTCGGTTGAATACTGGAAACCTTGCTTTAGGTACTTTGGAGTAAGATCGTTCAAACTTTTAAATGTCATTGTTGCTATATTTTTCTGTATTTTCTCAAGTAGGCTTTTCTCTCTGTGATCACAATTTTTTCCTCGCAGGTCTTGAGATTTATTGAATTGCTTCGCAAGTCTTTTTAAACATGTCTTGCTAGCAGAAGACCAAACTTCACTGCAGTAGTTGAAATACGGTATTACGAGGTTTTGGATAAGGAGCTTCTTTGTGAGACATGTTAGATGGGGTAGAGCTCTCTCCATTCTTCTAAGTTTGACGCTAACTTTTGCACTTGTTCTTTTAACATATTCTTTCCAGCTAAGTTGACTGTCGAAATGAACCCCTAAGTATTTGTAGTTTTCTGCTCTTTTGATCTGCTCTGTTCCTATGCGGATGTTAAGTTCATTTAATCTCTTCAATTTTCTCTTGTTTCCGAAGATCATGTACATTGTTTTCTTGATGTTAAATGTCAGCTTGTTGTTAGAAAGCCAAATTTGTGCCTTACTAAATTCGATATTTAGCATGTTTTCAAGATTTTCAGCACTCCTCTCTGCTATGATCATAACTGTATCATCTGCATAAAGATGGCTTTTACAATTTATGGCATCGGTAATGTCATTTACGTGTATCAAAAATAATAGAGGACCTAACACAGACCCTTGAGGTACACCATAAGGATCTTCATCTAAAAAATCTGATTTCACATTATTCAACTTAGTGAACTGTTTTCGTTTGCTTAAAAATGACTCAAACCATCTATTTTCAGTCCCGCAAATTCCGTAGCAGCTAAGTTTATGATGGAGAGTACCATGGTGGACGCAATCAAAGGCTTTTGCCAGGTCCAGAAAGATAGCTCCTACATGATACCCTGAGCCAATCTTTTCGTGGATATAATCAGATACATCTATTACAGCTGTGGCAGTCGAGTGAGACTTCCGAAAGCCAGATTGGTACGAACTGAAGAGATTCAACCTCGTTAAATATTTCTGTAACTGCTCATTTACAACTTGCTCCAAAACCTTGAGTGGTATTGGCTGAAGAATAATAATAGAATAGATAATAGATAATAATAATAGCTGAAGAATAGAATAATACACGAAAAAGAGTTACCGGGGTAACAAAAAAAGAATGACTGTTCAAGTAATTCAAGTAGTCTTTGAAGTGTTTATTACTTGGTGTAAGCTTACTTACGAGGTTTTGGGCAACACTAGTAAAAAAGTTGTTAAACTCATTCGCCACTGGTTTAGCATCTGAAATCAGCCTACGATTTATGTTTAATTTAATTTTCTGAGAATTTTTGGACTTATTTCGACTAAGGAGATTATTTATTCAACTATTCAGAGATCAACTGGAGTGCATGCACCATACCATGGAATGAAGACCATAGAGCAACTAAATTTCTTGAATGCATTAAAGATTGTTTTCTGCTGCAAAATGTGTCTTTCCCAAACCACCACAGAGCTGACCAGTCAGCAAACATTCTTGATCTTGTATTTACAAATGAGGAAACCATGATTGAAAGTGTTGATCAAACTGCCCCCCCTTGGAAAAAGTCACCACAGTGGTCTAAGTTTTATATTCAATTGCTACAGTGTCCAAGAGTCGACAACTACATTCAAATCATTATACAACAAAGGAGATTACGATAAGATCAGGGAAGAATTTAAAAGAATTTAATGGAAAAAAGAACTAGAAGGAAAAGATTCCGAAGAAATGTTCTCACAAATAAAACTGAAGACAGAGGAAAGCGTTTCGAAACATGTGCCAATCAGCAAAGGCAAACGTGGTGGTAAACGTAAGCCACTATGGATGAACGGCAAATGTTTGACAAAGATGAAACAAAAGCATCAAGGTTATAAAGAAATCTTAATACCAAAGAGGGGAGAGATTACATGGAGTATACAAAAGTAAGAAACCAAGCCAAAAATTAAATTCGTAAAGTGAAAAAAGAATTCGAGCAGGAAATTGCCAGAAACTCTAAAGTAAACCCAAAGTCTTTCTAAAAGTATGCTAACTCAAAATCTAAAACTCGTTCAGGCATTCCAAATTTAATGAAAGAAGATGTAACAACAACGCAAAATGACAAAGAAAAGGCAGAGGAAGTAAATGCTTTTTCTGCAAGCGTGTTCATGAAATATAATCTTGCCGACTTACCGTTATTCAGAGCAAGGCTAATGATGTTAATAATGATGGCTGATGGCTAATAATGATGTTATATTAGAAGACATTGGCATATACGAACAAGATGTTGATGAAATTTTGAAACCCAGGTAAATCCCCTGGTCCGGACGGTATTCATCTAATATTATTAAAGGAGTCAAGGAACGAACTGAAGAAGCCACTCGTGATCCTGTTTAGGAAATGTATAGAAGAAGGAGCAATACCTAGTGAATGGAAAGAAGCACATGTTACCCCTATCTATAAGAAGGGGAAAAAGGACAAGAGCAATAATTACAGACCCGTAAATCTGACATCCATTGTTTGCAAAGGACTTGAGAAGACTGTCAGAAAGCATTGCATAACACATCTTTGTCACGATTTATCACAACATATCAGCATGGTTTTGTAGAGGGCTGCTCCTGTGTAACACAGTTTTTGAATACAATCGATATATGGACAAAGCTTCTTGACGATGGTATACCAATTGATGCGGTATACCTAGATTTTGCGAAGGGCTTCAACCCAGTACCTCATAAAATGCTTTTACTCAAGCTGGAAAGCTATGGCATCAAAGGGAATATTTTGAAATTTATAACTGAATTCTTATGACGAAGAGGACAGAGAGTAGTAGTGAATGGCTCATTGTCACGCTGGACAAACGTCGAGAGTGGAATTCCTCAAGGCAGTGTCCTTGGACCTCTTTTGTTTATAGCTTACATCAACGATATGCCAGAAGCTTTAAATCACATGTTAAGATTATTTGCTGATGACGCAAAGATTTTCACTGGGTGTAGAGGACAACAGGAAAGAGAAATACTGCAACAAGATTTGACATCCCTGCAAGAATGGTCCAAATTATGGCAACTGCACTTTAACACAGAAAAGTGTAAGGTCATCCATCTGGGAAAAATGGAGTTGTTATTCTAAACGAAACTAAGTGTGAAAAAGACCTTGGAGTTTATGTTGATACTGAATTGCATTTCCAGTCCCATGTGGACCAAGCTGCTAGCAAAGCAAACAGTATTCTGGTGCTGGCAAGGCGATCCTTTGAGTATATGGACAAGAACATGTTTATATCAGTATTTGTCTGCCTAGCGAGGCCTCACTTGGAATACGCTAATGCCGTGTGGGCACCATTCTTCAAGAAAGACATAAGAACTATTGAAAAGGTACAGAGAAAAGGAACCAGGATGATACCTGAATTAAGAAACTTGGATTACGAGAGGCGGTTGAAAAGGTTACAGCTGCCAAGTCTTCTTTTGTCGCAGATTTCATGGAGATATGATCCCAACGTATAAATACTTGCACGGTTTTTACGATGTTGACCCTGTGATGATGCTAGAGGTGTACGAGAAGACCAGAGGGCATGGACTCAAGTTACATAAGAACATTTTTAATAAGATGGTGCGACAGAGATTTTTTAGTACGAGGGTTTTGAATAGCTGGAACAGTCTTCCAAAAGCAATCGCAGAAGCTGCATCATGAAATATATTCAAGAACAAGCTTGGCAATCATATCGGAAACTTAAAGTATTCAACTGATATTGACAGATTTTATTAGAATTTATTTTTACCTATTTTTACTTTCATGGACCTGTTTAAAGGCTCTAAGCCTACTAACAGTAATTGGTATAGTATAGTAGTATGGTACACCTGATGCCTTCATACAGCTCAGGCCAAAGTCCTGATGTCTTCATAGAGCTCATGCCAAAGTCCTGATGGCTTCATACAACTCATGCCAAAGTCCCGATGGCTTCATACAGCCTGTGGCAAAACACGTGAGTTATGCTTTGCCATGTTCCTTTATATTGCATAGGGGAACATGGATTTAATTTCTCTCTGTGCAATCTGCCATTATCCCCAATGATACGTCCATGCCAATATGGATCAATAACCTAACTCCCTTTAAGTATCCTTTATAACGATCAATTAAATATCAAGTACTACCAGGATGGCAGCTTTCAGTCACAAAAAAGGAAACCTCAAACAATGGATGTTTGACGTGGTGTTTGAGCTTTTAACTGATCCATCCAGCAATGCCACTAATTTTTCTTTACAGCCTGGACCAGCAATCACATCACCAACAGGGAAGACGTCCATCTATCAATTTCACCTGGTAAGTAAAATTTCCCTACATTTACATATACATTACGTGTCCCACGAAGATCGACCTTATCAAAATTTCATTACCCTCCTTTACAACCATTTACTGGGCGTGTCCCACGAAGGCTCGTCTCATGGGAACAACATCAAGTTTAATTAGAACTAACTGCTTAACGTGTCCGCCGGCTTTGGATAACTCCATATTAGACCAGGGTCTGGTAGCCTTTAACCTGGCTGTAAAGCTAACCAATTTATTGTCACATTTGGACGATCTATGCTAATGGCAGTTATTGGAAATGGATGTGTGGCAGATTTTGAGTTGTGGGTGTGGTCAGAATGTGGGGAAAAGGGTGCCCCCTCATTGAGCTAGAGTGGGTAAACAGCTAACCTGATGATTCTCATTCCATCATTTAAGGTACTATCAAAAGTGTCTGAAACACACATTGCCAGATATTTCTGATGGTGGGGCAGCCCCCCAGATGCAGGTAATCAATGCCCCTGCTCAAGTGAGATAAATAAGCTAAACAGCTAGCCAGGTTTCTGAACAGCTAACTAATTTAACCGCAACTGATCCAGGTATGTAGAAAAAACATTGGCAGACATTGTTATTGTTGGTAAGCTACTGCCAGACGTTGCAATTTATACCCACCCATGGAGAAGTTCAAGACAAAATTATACATCTTATACTAAATTAGCTTGGCAGTTAACAACTATAAATTTGTAAGCAATAGATAGAGCAACTTAAGATAACAAAAACAGACAAATCGCTCTGTTATACATGTTACTTATTATGCAGCAGAATAATGGAAAGAGTTATTCTGAAATTTTTCTTCATAAGAACAAATACTTTTAATAACTCAACCAAACATTTTATATTGATGTTCAACATGGGAAATACTGCTAACTTTAGTTATACTTGTGTTCATGATCACAATCTGAATCCGAGTCTTCAAACCAAGCGTCGTTGTCTGACTCTCCCATCGTTTCGTTTATGGACTCATCCGACTCAGTGTCCAATTCAGTGTTGGAATCAGAAAAAAATTGTTTGGTATCGATCGCATTCATGACAACCAACCAGTGCTGCAAATTGTGATAACTATGGTGGACAATCCCCAAATATTTCCATTCATTGAACAAACATTTTGCCCTTCAGACATATGAACGGTATAGGTACATTAGTGTTGATTTTGAAAACGATAGGATTGATAGACTTAAATTTTTGCTTGGCTCAAATGCAAAGTCCGGAATAAGTATAGCACCACGAGGGGCATTTTTCTTGCGTTGGCTATGGAGCACACCTCATGGTTGTCACCTGAAATGGTCCCGTGGATCCAGCTACTAATGTTGCGGATATCATTCTACCTTATTACCTTAGTGAGGGAGTTTTGTCCGATGAAAATGTTGCAAAATGTGGGACACGATCAATCATGACAACAGAAACGAAGATTTTGTCCCAAGATTATGTTGCTGAGGTGGGGACACGATGAAGCATGATTGAAAATATCAGAAAAATGCTCCGACAGAAATTTTGTCCCAGGAATACAGATCAGAACTATTTTGTTACCGTGTTCTGGGGATAACTTTTTACTTTATGCTTGCTTTTTGCATACCCTAAACCAAATATTTTCCATCCTGAAGCCTTTTCCTAATTAATGAACTAACGAATGAACTGTTTGATATTTCCAGTCATCTGTATCAACTTGTTGTAACGTGCCTTGTTGACATCTTGAATTCCTTTTGTCTATTTTGTAGGGAGTGTTTAGCGTGCTTAAGAGCCCCATGCTCCTTGACGTGATGTTTGAGCTTTTAATGGACTTGTTCAAGTCTCTCTGCACTCCGGGGGAGGAGGGAAGAAGAAAGGAGGAGGGAAAATGCGGAGAGACTTGTTTCCTCTGTGATGCTATTTATATTTCAAAACGCAAACGAGGCTGTCTTCAATGGATGGAGCATTCAACATTTCCGGGGGTTTAACGATGAATATAAAATGGTGCCTTAAGTTACTGGCACATAAGAAATCTGTACTCAATATTCAGAATGGTAGCATTTTAAAATGAGCCGGTACTGTTTAGATACAATTAGAAAACCTCCTGTAAAATTGTATTTGGGGAAGGCCAGTCTTGACAGAAGCAAGGACAAGCAACCACCAAGCAACAAACACTGGCTGTTTGCCCCGCTTGAAAAGTAAACATGGCAGGAACAACTCCAACAAAAGTCGTAGAATGTTTGTCTCCAAGCTTGTGGATGATATGCATTGTATGTGGAATTGATGTGAAGAAAAAATATGTTCGCCCAATCGAAATGAAAATTAATCTTTGGGATAGGCCCAAGAAGAACACGGAGACAGAGGGGTACAATAAAACCACAGCATGCAAAAAATTAGAAATATTTTTTGATACGAAAATAGAAGCCCACAAGGACTTTCGAATAATTTGCAAATGTTGCTATCGCAGCATCACGAACGCAGTCGACCTCAAAGAAGAAAAGGAAAAGTTATTCCGTGCAACTCGTTCAGATATTAGATCACGGTATATCAAGAAATTGACGAAAAGATCGGTCCCATCAGATGTATCATCATCTATGATGCCTAAACCAAAACGAAGACTTGCATTTGATAAAACAACGATGGAATCTGATGAACGTAGCCAAATAGACGAGGAGAGTTGTATGTTGGGTATATCAACTTCCATATTCAAAGACCAAGGGGAAATGGGAGTTGATACTACAACGAATAAAGTATCGGTAAGTGCAACTCTATCATTACCTTCCAACATTTTATATTTTATATAGCTAGGTAGTTTGAAAGATTGCAAAAATGGATTTGTTTTTAGAATTGTCTTAAACGTTAAAAAGTTGTTTAAATATAAGATATATATATACAGTATGGACTGGCTGACTTTCTTGCTCTAGCTCTTTTCCAAAACAAACTTTGGAAAAAATTGATAATATAAATAAAAGCAACCAGAGAGCGGCGAGACTTGAACAAGTCCAGATACAATGGAAGTTGGATAATAGTAACATGTCATGAATTGATGGTCTTAAATACTAAATAAAACAGAAATATATAAAAATACCAAACAATAATAAAAAAATAAGAATGGAAGCTTTCATAGTAATAGCATGACAATAAATATATATATAATAATATTATTAAGGATAAACTAAAGTTAGAAAGCAATCAGTTTTGGTTTCGATATTTATAATTCTTTCCTTTTTCAGGCAATTTTCATGTCCCATGGATGCAAAACTCGCCTTCAAATTCCATCTAAATGGGGATCATTGGTTCAAAACCTTGCAGCCAACAATACTAAAGCAGTGGCAAATATTATTTTGGATGATGCGGAAAGGCAAGGACTTCATGTAAGAATATCCTAAGGCCCTGAAATATATATCGGAAGAACCATATATGGTACTACCATGTATATGTATGGTATAGTATAGTATAGTAGTATAGTACCTGTATACTACTTTAGTATACCGATACGTCCCAGTTATCCTAGTTGTCCTAGCTGTCCTAGTTGTCCTAGCTGTCCTAGTTATCCTAACTGTTCTAGTTATCCTAGTTATCCTAGCTGTCCTAGTTGTCCTAGTTATCCTAGCTGTCCTAGTTATCCTAGTTGTCCTAGCTGTCCTAGCTGTCCTAGCTGTCCTAGTTATCCTAGCTGTCCTAGTTGTCCTAGTTATCCTAGCTGTCCTAGCTGTCCTAGTTATCCTAGTTGTCCTAACTGTCCTAGTTATCCTAGCTGTCCTAGCTGTCCTAGTTATCCTAGCTGTCCTAGTTGTCCTAGCTGTCCTAGATATCCTAGCTGTCCTAGTTATCCTAACTGTCCTAGTTGTCCTAGCTGTCCTAGTTGTCCTAGTTGTCCTAGTTATCCTAACTGTCCTAGTTATCCTAACTGTCCTAGTTGTCCTAGCTGTCCTAACTGTCCTAGTTGTCCTAGCTGTCCTAGTTGTCCTAGCTGTCCTAGTTATCCTAACTGTCCTAGTTATCCTAGTTGTCCTAACTGTCCTAGTTGTCCTAGTTATCCTAGCTGTCCTAGTTATCCTAGTTGTCCTAGCTGTCCTAGCTGTCCTAGTTATCCTAGCTGTCCTAGTTGTCCTAGTTATCCTAGCTGTCCTAGTTATCCTAGTTGTCCTAACTGTCCTAGTTATCCTAGCTGTCCTAGCTGTCCTAGCTGTCCTAGTTGTCCTAGCTGTCCTAGATATCCTAGCTGTCCTAGTTATCCTAACTGTCCTAGTTGTCCTAGCTGTCCTAACTGTCCTAGTTGTCCTAGTTGTCCTAGTTATCCTAACTGTCCTAGTTATCCTAACTGTCCTAGTTGTCCTAGCTGTCCTAACTGTCCTAGTTGTCCTAGCTGTCCTAGTTGTCCTAGCTGTCCTAGTTATCCTAACTGTCCTAGTTATCCTAGTTGTCCTAACTGTCCTAGTTGTCCTAGTTATCCTAGCTGTCCTAGTTATCCTAGTTGTCCTAGCTGTCCTAGCTGTCCTAGTTATCCTAGCTGTCCTAGTTGTCCTAGTTATCCTAGTTGTCCTAGCTGTCCTAGTTGTCCTAGTTGTCCTAGTTATCCTAACTGTCCTAGTTATCCTAGCTGTCCTAGTTATCCTAGTTGTCCTAACTGTCCTAGTTGTCCTAGTTATCCTAGCTGTCCTAACTGTCCTAGTTGTCCTAGCTGTCCTAGTTATCCTAGTTGTCCTAGTTATCCTAACTGTCCTAGCTGTCCTAGATATCCTAGCTGTCCTAGTTATCCTAGGTGTCCTAGTTGTCCTAGCTGTCCTAGTTGTCCTAGCTGTCCTAGTTGTCCTAGTTGTCCTAGCTGTCCTAGTTGTCCTAACTGTCCTAGTTGTCCTAGTTGTCCTAGTTATCCTAACTGTCCTAGTTATCCTAGCTGTCCTAGTTATCCTAGTTGTCCTAGTTATCCTAGCTGTCCTAGATATCCTAGCTGTCCTAGTTATCCTAACTGTCCTAGTTGTCCTAGTTGTCCTAGCTGTCCTAACTGTCCTAGTTGTCCTAGTTGTCCTAGTTATCATAACTGTCCTAGTTATCCTAGCTGTCCTAGTTATCCTAGCTGTCCTAGTTGTCCTAGTTATCCTAGCTGTCCTAGCTGTCCTAGTTATCCTAGCTGTCCTAGCTGTCCTAGTTATCCTAGTTGTCCTGGTTGTCCTAGTTGTCCTAACTGTCCTAGTTATCCTAGCTGTCCTAACTGTCTTAGTTGTCCTATAGCTATCCATTTTAAACATCTTGTTTAATTATTGTTTTGTTCTTGTTATTTCTAATTTTCAACGTTGTCAATTTTCAAAAAAAATCTCATAACAGTAGGTTTCGCGACCAGAAGTTTTGAAATCACAACTGCTCAAAAATAAGTCAATAAAATTACAAAACATCTTAGCACAAGATACCTTTTGAGCTAAATATTGTACAGTAGAAACCCCCGAAAGTTGTTTGTTAAGATCAATTTTGTATACAAAATTATATGTTCAAAGGGGTTACTTTTTTGGCCATTTTATCCAACTATCTATCAAATAAAGTACAAAACCCAAAATTTGGGTATTACGCACAATTTTGTTAGTAATTAGACGATAAAATATGTTACCTTTTAGGAAACTACATATTGCTGGAGATTACAAACGAAATGCAACTAGCTGATGCAATGGAGAGAAAATACTATGTTTTAAGTTTTGGAGTAAATGGTTATAATGGTTATAAAGTTTGTGATTGTAATGAGCATGGCTATTTACATGTAGATGTACATGTGAAATAATGCTGTAGAAATACCGGAGCTTTACCACAATGTGCAATGCGCGCGAAAAAGTGCATATAGCTATATTGAACATAAATTGTTGCAGGTCGTCACGACCGACCTGCAAATAAATATCACGACAAATACACATAGTAAAGATAAGACCTATATTCATTAATTGCTCCCGGTACTGACATAAACCCATTGATAATCAATACAGATTATAATCTATAAAAAGCAGACATTACACTATTCAGAAACTTTGTGTACAAGGCCCGGTGTCAATGCAATTGATGGAACCATTTTGCCTATGATGCAACTGAAACTAAAAGCCTTAAACTTTTCAGTGTAGGGCTAGATAACAGTTCAGTTTGGATATAAATCCAAAGCGCCCTTGCTAAACAAAAAAAAATGAACAAAAAAATAAACGTTGAATATCTTATTGAATTCCAAGAGCCTGTAATGAACACCTTTCAGTGGAATATCAGTAGAGAAACCAATGAATATCGTGCTAAAGCATAGACGTTCATTGGAAAATTATAATTTGATTCTCCATCTATGGGACACCAAGAAAAAGCCCAACGACCATGGGAATGGTGACCATTTATCACTCACTGAAATGCACTGTTTTGTGGTATCAGTAGCAAGGTTGTGATGAACAATAAGGAATGCTTTAGTAACGCAATGATTGGAACAAAGCACGTTCGTTACAACTCCGATTTCCCAAAGGTCACAGGGTATTTGCAAAGAAACACGGCAGCGGTAATTGGTTTCTTATTGAAACAGGACATGCAAAAGAAACTGGCTGCCTGCCTCTTTAACGTCCTCATTTGGCTAGCTTGACATACTTTTCATTAACGTTACGGCATCCCAAACTAACCAGTAACAAAATTGAACAATGTCATCTGTCAGGCACAAGAGATTCATGTAAAAAAACTACTCTCGTCTTGCGTTAGCCATTGTTAAACATAGTAACAAAACATAACAATGTAACAACATAATAATGATAGAGCGACAGAACACCCAAAGGGGTTAACAATTACGAGTAGCATTTAAGAACAGTTAAAGCAATGTCCAAAAAAGGAACTCCTTCCTGTAAGTTTACGCATGAACAGTATGCTCTTGGTCAATTCAACCGCATGCATGACAATTCCGACTCCGTTGAAATAAATAAGATATGCATTGCATGTAAATGTTGCAAGAAGAAACTGTCGGTAGATTGCATGTATTCTATTAGCAAATAACTTCTTACAGAAACCTTGTTTGTGGTTACAAATTGGAGCGGTGGTCCTCGAAATAATCAACGGCACAATTTGATTTGTGACACGCAGTAGTTAAACCCCCGAAACGGGGGAACATAATGTCATTTCATTGAGGGGTGGGGGGGTATACTACACCCATTGACGCCTTTTTCATTTGGAAAGAAAGGAGATTCACAGACTTGTATGCCCTCCCAAAAACAACTGCACTTCACCTCCAGCATTGTCAGACGCTCTGCAGCATATTAATAGCGCACATAAATACATCTGGCGTCGACTGGAAACGTGCATTCGAACCTGTTCAAAGATGCAGCAAGGTGGAAGCAACGATTGCAGTGACATGGAGATGAGTCAGGGCAGTCCGAAGCAAAGGAAAGAAAAGGAGGACAAATCCGACTGCACAGCACATCTTGTGGCTTTGGATGGCGAGATCGGTGTGCAAAAAGCAAACTATTTCGTTGCGTACACGAATTTCACAGTAAAAGTGATTGGCGTGGTAGAAAGAACAAACGGGGTGGTCGATGGATACATGACCGAAGTCTGCACGAAAGACATGAGTAACAAGTGGTAAGACGCATTGAAACACTAAGTATTTCACTTTCGTAGCCACAAAGATAAGATAAATTGATTGATAGAATGATTTAAAAAAATGCCACATTTGAAAACCAGACCCCGCACCTATTGCTTTCTAGAGAAGTAGCAATTGACGCTGCAGTATGTGCGGTGTGCAACTTCGCATTGATAATGTATGTTTATTTATGTAATTATCTCCGCTGAGCTTCTTAATACCCTATTTCTTGTATTCACTGCAGTGAACAACCATACTTCATAACCATGCGTGACATTTTCACGCAAAATGGTATTCTCGGTGTTCTTGGCTCAAGCAGACTATGGACGAGGCCAAGCAGAGAGCAATATCTGCCGATGTATTTTAAAATGTTGTGCGAGGAGTACAGGCAACTACCAGATCGCAAGCGCCTCTATCCAGTAACGGTTGGTGGCAAGGATCATCTTTATCTAGTTTCCATTTTCTCAAGCTCTACACTCCTGCATGTGCTTTATAAACCACTGTTTTGCAATGAAATAGCATTACGAGGGCCCCAATATTAAGAACATTTACCAACAGACTATCATACTCGTCTTAACTTGTTTCATTGCAGGAATTCGGCCTGCACACATACAGACATCAAGGTGCTAACAGAAATTTGTGGATCCTTTCCGGCAACGTGCAACTGGTAGAAGAAGGAGGAAGTCTGGCCGTTCTTCCCCCCCAGTGAATCCCCTTTCAAAGTAATAACGGACAAACAGCCCATTTTTCAGATGCCATTCCAAGGTGAAGGCTTATTGCTACTGTTCACTAATGCCTTAACCAACCATTCTCTAGTAGTTATTACTATTATCTATTAACTCAATAAATAGCCTTATATACATCTCCCAGCATTATATATAAATACCATTGTCGTATTACAAAGCACACTTACTGACGTAATGAAGATGAGTGGCAGCAAAGATTCAACAATATCTATTTACATTTATAGGTGATTTGGATAATGGTGAAGCCCTTGTGGCGATCCTGCAAATCCAGGAGAGAGTTGTAGGAAAGAACAATACCATATCCACTATCCTCATGCTTGGAGGCATTTGCTTGGGCATCCATTACAGCACTCTAGATATGGATGTTCCGCCAGTTTTGGCACTGGGGCATCAAGTCTCTGGTAAAAGTCGGGCAATGGAAGTGGGTATGGCACTGCTTGGTATGCTAGAGAGTGTTGGAGGTAATTTTATAGCAAAATATTTAATGGAACAATAAAATCTACAGGACCATGCCATATAAATTTACATGCTATACAAAGCAGTTACATTTTATACTATCCCTATTGCAGGTTGTACAGAAGCTGGCATGCTGAAACTTTTGGAAGAAAGCAAAATGCCCATCTTCTGGGATGACTGTGATGACCCAGCCATTCTTGAGAAAGTCACAGTGCATGTTTTCAACAAAGTATGCTTTCTATGCTGTATATTGTTTGATTAGTCGTTTGGGTATTTTCTGTTCTTTGGCTGTCTTTAATATACAGTGTCTTATTATCTAGGTTCAGCGTGTGGTGAAGAACAGCATGTCAAAAGCACAAACAACACATATCGTCACCATGAACCCCGATTCCTTAAAACTTGACCGCCTTGGTAAAGAAAAAATTGCCAGGTACATTGCTCACTTCATGTATAGATAATACCAATTTATTGTAGTGCTACCACTTGCTCAAAATTTGTTGCTAATTCGGGACCTGTAAGAAAAATACTAAATGTAGGATGTTATCTGATAAGAGCACAGATATCATATGGAATTATATTGATGCAAGAGTGTTGCTAATATGTTACTTCACCTCCTTCAGATTCTTCTCTCGTCTGGGTGTAATCCCATTCCTAAATGTTGAGGATAAAATGCCCTTGGCAGATGCCATGTCCCAGGAAAAGGATTTCCGAACAGCATTAAAGAAAGTCCACAAGTCTGCTAGTGTCATCCTGACATTGCATGATGAATTGCAGAATGCAGTGAACAATGACTGGTGGGCAACTGTCACAACCATGGTGGATGAAAGCATGCTTGCCAAAATGTATGACATCCGCACAAAATCCAATTATGTATTGCTTTTCTTTGCAGCTACATTGGTAAGTATGCTCAGTTCATAAAGATTCTGCAAAGCAATTAAAGGGATATTGCTGATGGTAAAAAGGAAATATCACATAATTATTATATTTTGTTGCAGATAATAGAGAAATGTGGAATGGATGTTGATGGCTTCCACACAGACCTATCCACGTGGGTGACACAGTTGCTGACACCATGTCTGGTTGAATGCAGAGGTGCAGAGCAATCTGCACAAGTTGATGATGATGAAGGCAACAAGGTTCTGTCATTGCTCCTTGAAAAAGCCCTCCATGATATAACAAAGGTACAACATGTGATTACCTGGCCAGTGTTATGTAAATGTTCCATAAATAATTTTGTATAACTCAATGTAGCAGTGAATATTTATACATACTAATTTACAGGCTAAAACTTTCATGCTCCTGGCGACCAATGTTGTGTCAAGGACAAAAAAAAGTGGCACCAGATGTCAGTGTAAAAAGGCAATGGCAATTTATGTGCCAGGTGCAGTCGAATTTCTGCTTCAATGTGGTGCTATCAAAAGTGAGATGGATAGCAAATGTGCCCTGAAAGCACTGGCAGAAAAATCAGACAAGGCTTGTGCCAGAGTGAAAGTTAATCTTCCACATCGGCAAGTGTGGGGTTGCCATTACTCGCATGACATTTTGCCAGTACAGCTGCTGGAAAAACTCAAGGATGGTAAGTTACCCAGCTATTCAAAGTGGAATCTTGCAGGAAGTTTTGGTAGTTTATTGTTTTTACTAATATTGCATTTTTAACACCTGTAGCGTGGTACACTTCTGGTGAACAACAGCCCAGCTTGCACGAGTCAAATGGAACGGCAGCTGGCAAAATACAACACTTGCCATTGTCAGCTGGAGGTGCTAAACCCGTGTCTGATTGCACAGGATTTCTGGTGACAGAGTCTGCAACAAAAGGTAGATAACTGATTGTGCTGCCATTCCCCTCTCTCCACGACATTCATATTCAGACACAATAGCCTTTTTGCATTGTATTCATCATGTAAACATTGTGTTGTGTGTTTAGAATTGACGGAGGAGGAAATGGCTGAAGTGCACTTCATCATGGATCTTGAAGAATCAAAAAATGACGCTGAAGAAGGTAAATATACCTTAATCAACAACACCTACCGTCCATATATTCTTGCCTTCAGCTATGTCAATTGTGACGTTTTAAGGAAAAAGTAGGCTTACTTGTTTTCCATCAACTTGGCTTCGGAGGTGGTTTGGTTTGGTGGATGGGTGGGGCGGTCACCAACGCGTTTTAGTATGCACCAAAAGCTATTGCTCAAGTGCAACCAATTTGTTTTGCAAGCAACATTTTCCAAACGTTCCAGTGAGCCGTGACGTTAACTCAATCTCAACTCGTTGTTTGCTTGTTATTAATTCCTTCATTCCTTCTCGCGCCAGGTAGCGACATCTGTATCGTTCAAGACCAACATGAAGAGTGTACAAAGCAAGCCAACAGTGAAAGTAAACCACGAAAGAAAGGTGCGCATTGTTCAAAATTGGTATAAACATGGACAGTATAGATTGGGATATATATCGATGCAATTAAGAGTAACATCATTCAATGTTATTGTTCATCATCTTGCAGGGAAACTGGAGACGCAGAGTCAGCTGAGCGATGGATTGACGGCATACTTTCAACCATCAAGACCGAGACGGCCAAAGGAAAAATAACAAAAATGTACGATTAAATATGAATGTTAGAACAAATCTCTTTGTTTTATTTTGCGTACACATTACAATACACTATATTTACGGACAACATTGTTTGGGGGAAGAGGTAGATACAACTTCTTAATCCTTATACTTCTTACATGACATCAGCTCGTCATGATGTTGCCGCAAAGTGTCGTGAGACACGCAAAAGACCACCCTTATTTACTGCGCTATCACTGCGCTATCACTGCGTTGCAAAGAGAAGTAAGATTGAACAGTGCCTTCATTTGTCAGAAATTCAGATAGGATTCGCTATGTTGTTTTTATCGCTCTTTGCTTTGTTCGTATTTAGTCCACTGACGGAAGAGGTCACATTAAACAAAGAAGATGAGAAGTATTTAACTACAGTCATAAAAGACTTCATTGCAGACCCGAGAAACAGCAAATATAATGCTATTATTGAGCCTCCAATGCCTACGGAATCAAGCGGTAAAGAGTTGTACTTTTTACCACGAATACTTCTCTGGTGTCCTATTCTGCAGTTTGGAATTCAGATCCGATGCCCATCTCATCAAACTGTGTTGCAGCCACGTGCTTGGACAGACCGGTTGGTCCATGTTGGCGTTCGTAATCCTCGCCTTGTTTTCGACTTGCATGAAAATATACTGCTAGTTCAACGATTCTACTGCTGTAATCATAATCACAAGTTCCTCTCTGGAAGTTTCGAAATTATGCAACACCTTCCAAATAGCATAACATACCATTTTCAAGCACGCGTTTTCCACAGATCTGCCGCGACATATGATATGATAGACATGATAAACGAGTGGGTTTTGCATGGAATGAACTTTTTTCAAATATCAGAATGTATATCCGGTATAAACTATCGCAAATTTCGAAGGCGGCTGGCACTTTGTAACGCACATGGAAATGATGACGCGGATGACGATTTTCCACAACGAAGTATGTACAGTTTTCCTTCCTCTGATAAACTTATGCAAATATTTTTGGACGAGTTCAACAGAAACCAGCAACATTACGCGGCAAACATGAGTGCAAAAGTTGCTGAGGTATATATAGCCGCAGATCATACTTTCCGTGTAAGCAAGAATGTCGGATTGTTTCGCGAGTGTGACAAAAAATACATGAAACAATTTGAGAACTTGTTCATTCTTCTAAATGAAAAGGAAGAAGTTATTGCCTGGCGACTCACATCAACGACATCACACGAACAGATTCGCGATTTGCTTGTTGATGTGCATGAACGTCTCCGTAGACACAACAAAGAAATAGAATATATAATCGTGGATAAATGTTGCGGACCTGGTGGAGAAGATGTTCTTTACAAATCTGTCTTTGGGGACTCCATTCCAGTGAAGTTGGATCTGTTTCACGCAGTACAACGAGTTGCCAGGCAACTGCCAGCAAAAACATCTCCTGTGGCTTTGCAATTCAGTAAAGAATTTGGTTTAATTTTTAGAAAGGCGGGAGATGAGAATAACGTTAGAAAAAATGATACTGCAGACAAGCAAACAATTGAAGAAAATCTCCATGCCTTCCTCGACAAATGGACCCAGTACATTAATGGCCAGAGTCAGCAGATAAAAGAAAACATTTACGATGAGATCCGCAAATTAAGTCATCACATAAATAAAGGATGTTTATCAGGCTTACGACCTGGCAGTGGAACAGAAAGCAATGAACGACTGCACAAAATGCTCAATTCTTCGATATTAAGCAACATCTCCACCATTGGGCCGGAACTACTCCAAGCATTATTGGTGGTGATATTTTTTCACTATAATGCAACAAAAAAGGGTTTGAAACACAAATGTAACACTAAAGTACCACTTTGCAGACCAGTAGCACCAGGACATAACGCTTTGCCTGATAAATTAAGTGCCCATGATATGTGTATGCACTTTTTGCAACAAACGAAGGTTGTGGAAAAGGACATTCCAGATTCAACTGCGCAACCCAACACTGACAAAGAAGACTTTGATACATCTGCCATGTCCAAAGCAGTAAGGAAGCAAGCATTAAGCATGTACAAAATGCTTACCAACATCAAAGAAACATGCGAAAAACGCTCTATCAATATATTTGATCTCCCAATGCTGGCTTGGCTGGCTCTAAGTAGCTTTGGCTTGGAAATAGATGCAGTTCCAAAGGACGGTGACTGTGCCTTCAGGTTAGCATGCTTTAATTATAACAAAGTCTTGAAATTGTTAGTGATATCACCATCACTGTCATCACCATAATCATCATCATTTGTACGTTACAGGTCAATTTGTTGACAACTAAAGCACGTGACCGTGAGTTCAGAAGCCAGTCTCACTGTTACACAGCACCTCCATTCCGTGGGAATACGTTTAGACTCCGAAATCGAAGATGCCGCAGTCCTGCGGCAAAAATTCATCGAACTTATTAAGTGTGACTCCTCTTATCAACCTTTCCTCTTGCAGACAGATCTTTCGGATGTGGTAGTGGAGCAGTTTGCAAAACCTGGAGTATGGGCACATAACATTGGCGATCTTGTCATGAAAGTCTGCGCAGATATTTTGAAAATTGGTATTTTTGTCATTCCAGCGTCGCAGGACACAGATATAATACCATTTTTACCGAAAGATGTTCTCACTGACGTTCCAATGTTTCTTGCATATGCTAGCAGTCACTATGATTCCACAAAAGAAATACCAAAAGTGTCTTCAGGATCAAATGCAGATGAAAGTAAGCTGTCATACCGTGTATTTGGTTGGATGGGGAGTACCTATTCTTCTCTTATTACGTTTCTTTGCCGCGTACTTGGCAAGAGGATTGTCATAACAAATATTTTATATTCTACAGGTGTTGCATGCTGTTGTGGAAAAAATTCACGCAGTGGTGAATCATGCATCAATGCACTTTGGTACAAGACAAGATGCAAATGCTATGCAAATGCCAAGAGATGCACCATACTTTGCAAATGTAGAAATTGCGGCAACAAAGCACCAATTGAAGAAGTAGGTATCAAAAGCATTATTATTACTGTTATTAGCTGGATAGATCGATTGTAATGAAACATATACTCACAAGACAAATGATAATGAGCTATTAATATTTGGGACACCAAGCATAACGAGGAGTGCGTATTATTTCCCCCAGGTGCAATCACTGAGTGAAACTATTTGCGCATGTGGAAGAAATCCATCGGGGAGAGAAGCTGCATTATCTTCTTGTTCAGATAACGAAGGAAGAAGGAAAAGCAAGTGTCCTTGCAAGAATAATAATCAAGCCTGCAAGGAGTATTGTAATTGCTATAATTGTGGCAATTTGTTCGGAAAAAAGCCCGCAAAAATGCATGACTCCACAATGAAAAAGAAACGGAAACGTGCAGATCATCCCGTGTACCACAGGGATCGAGGCAGCCAGTTTCTCTTGCATGGTAATGTGGCAGAAAAAGATGGCTGTTGGAGTGAGTTCGAAACAGTTGTTCTCACTGTCTGTATGCAATTTTTGCAAGCGTATCACATACCCGAAACAGTAGAAAAAGTGATGGCCTTGTTCAATGCCACGGCAACACTGGAGCACGAAGTACCTTTAAGAAAGAAAAGTTGCCAGCAGGTCGCAGGAAAGTTGAGGTACCTGAAAGAGCGTATGAACGTGTACACAAAAACTCAATGAATATGTTTTTGCCTTTTTTTACCTATATCCAGTTATGTTTGTTAGAAAGCACTTTGTGCATTGCATTATATAATCACAGTAATTACCCATTGAATGTACTCTTGAATTTTAGTCATGAATTTTTTTGAGCAGTGTAGCCAATTGAATGTTTTTTATTCATGCAACGTACTAGTTACTTATGAGATGTCCTGTGTAATTATTAAATATAATACGAGAGCGCCACGATAGGAATATGCTACGAAAAAACAACACACAGTGGTCGATTTAAAATGGCAAAAGTTGCAAATTCAACAACTCTTAAAGAAAACTACGCCAGAAATGATAAATGTGCGACAGGACAACTGGAACAACTAGGACAGCTAGGATAACTAGGACAGCTAGGATAACTAGGACAGTTAGGATAGCTAGGACAGCTAGGACAACTAGGACAGTTAGGATAACTAGGACAGCTAGGATAGCTAGGACAGTTAGGACAACTAGGACAGTTAGGACAGTTAGGATAACTAGGACAGCTAGGATAACTAGGACAACTAGGACAGTTAGGACAGCTAGGATAACTAGGACAGTTAGGATAACTAGGACAGCTAGGACAGCTAGGACAACTAGGATAACTAGGACAGCTAGGACAACTAGGACAATTAGGATAACAAGGACAGTTAGGATAACTAGGACAGCTAGGACAGCTAGGACAGCTAGGACAACTAGGACAGTTAGGATAACTAGGACAGCTAGGACAACTAGGATAACTAGGACAGCTAGGACAACTAGGACAGCTAGGACAACCAGGACAGTTAGGATAACTAGGACAGTTAGGATAACTAGGACAGCTAGGACAGCTAGGACAGCTAGGATAACTAGGACAGCTAGGATAGCTAGGACAGTTAGGACAACTAGGACAGTTAGGACAGTTAGGATAACTAGGACAGCTAGGATAACTAGGACAGTTAGGATAGCTAGGACAGCTAGGATAACTAGCACAACTAGGACAGTTAGGATAACTAGGACAGCTAGGATAGCTAGGACAGTTAGGACAACTAGGACAGTTAGGACAGTTAGGATAACTAGGACAGCTAGGATAACTAGGACAACTAGGACAGTTAGGACAGCTAGGATAACTAGGACAGTTAGGATAACTAGGACAGCTAGGACAGCTAGGACAACTAGGATAACTAGGACAGCTAGGACAACTAGGACAATTAGGATAACTAGGACAGTTAGGATAACTAGGACAGCTAGGACAGCTAGGACAGCTAGGACAACTAGGACAACTAGGACAACTAGGACAGTTAGGATAACTAGGACAGCTAGGACAACTAGGATAACTAGGACAGCTAGGACAACCAGGACAGTTAGGATAACTAGGACAGTTAGGATAACTAGGACAGCTAGGACAGCTAGGACAACTAGGACAGTTAGGATAACTAGGACAGCTAGGACAACTAGGACAGTTAGGATAACTAGGACAGCTAGGATAACTAGGACAGCTAGGATAACTAGGACAGTTAGGACAAGTAGGACAGTTAGGACAGTTAGGATAACTAGGACGGCTAGGATAACTAGGACAACTAGGACAGTTAGGACAGCTAGGATAACTAGGACAGTTAGGATAACTAGGACAGCTAGGACAGCTAGGACAGCTAGGACAACTAGGATAACTAGGACAGCTAGGACAACTAGGACAGCTAGGACAACTAGGACAGTTAGGATAACTAGGACAGCTAGGACAGCTAGGACAGCTAGGACAACTAGGACAACTAGGACAGTTAGGATAACTAGGACAGCTAGGACAGCTAGGACAACTAGGATAACTAGGACAGCTAGGACAACTAGGACAGCTAGGACAACTAGGACAGTTAGGATAACTAGGACAGTTAGGATAACTAGGACAGCTAGGACAGCTAGGACAGCTAGGACAACTAGGACAACTAGGACAGTTAGGATAACTAGGACAGCTAGGATAGCTAGGACAACTAGGATAACTAGGACAGCTAGGACAACTAGGACAGTTAGGACAACTAGGACAACTAGGATAACTGGGACGTATCGGTATACTATAGTAGTATACAGGTACTATACTGCTATACTATACTATACCATACATATACATGGTAGTACCATATATGGTTCGTCCGATATATATTTCAGGGCCTTAGGATATTCTTATATGAAGTCTTAGCCTGCGGAAATGAAAACAGCTTTTGCTGAAAAATTTTCAAGATGTGTTGAAGCAGAATGTCAAAATATCTGTAAGAATGCAAACAGCACTTTTAGATGCAAAAATGGTGATGAGTTGAAAGAATTTTCTTTTAACAAGTTACATGAAGAAATGTCAAAAGAAAGCCCTTTTACGACAAGCTTACTCATTGCAATGTCTTCAAATAAGGCAAACTTGAAACGTAACAAGTGGAAGAAAGAACATTCACTGGTACCTGCAATGATGGCTGCAATAAATACCCTTTTAAGATGCCGTAACAGAAATGTTGATGCTTTTGCAAAGGTGACAGCTATGATCCTTCGACGTGGGTCAGCTAAGAACATGGCTTTTAAACGGCTTAACTCCCTCCAAATCACAACATCTTATAAAGTTTCCTTGAAGACTCAGCTTGAGATGGGTGAGAGTTTTGATAGAAAATTGAACGAATGGATAGGCTTGCAATCACCTTCAGAAAGAGTTGTCACACCAGTACCAGATGAAAATAAAACACTTAGATCAATAGCAAATGGGAAATTTGCAACTAATGTAACCTTTTCAAAAGAACAGATAAAACAGAAACTGAAGGAAAAGCTGTGCAACAAAGAACATCCTCTTCAGCAAATTCAACCAACTGTACAACAAAGTGGAGAATTGTTTACAGAAGAAACTCACCAACAACAACAGGCTATCTTAGTCTTAGCTCCAGAAATTACAGATGAGATAGTTAATATGATGACAATTAAAATTGTAGGAGACAATGTTGATATCATGAACAAAGCAAGACAACAGAGCCGTACCCACACAAATTTAGATCATCACATGTTTCATTTGATAGCTATAAAAAATAGGGTACCACTGCCACTTTTTAACCACCTGAACAAAATTGGTTACAAGAAAGGTAAACATGTACCACTTTCAGATTATTTACCTACCCTACAAGACAACACAATTATTGCAAATGAATTTATAGTTATGATAGGAAACATTTTGGTCAAACATGACAAATCTCTTTCTTGGATGGAGCAGTATATTCCTCAAATGATCAAGCATGAAAATATGAAATATACAAAAATTCCATCTGAAATAGTAAGTATGAGTAAAAATATTAATCAGGGGCACTTATAAAATATTGAGCTTTCTTATCATGCAAATTGCAGTTTTTCAAATTGTATCGTATCTTTGCTCATTAAGTTTTGTTTCTAACGGAGATAACATTTTAAACTAACAAGCTTGATAATATGAAACAACTGACATTAAACCCATGTGATTTTTCAGTTTGTTTACTTGCCTTTTTAGATATGCCTGGGAGTGCGGGAAAAGAATGAAGTTGATTCATCTGACATGATTGACATTATGAGACATATTCACCAGTACATACCATGGAATGAGCAGCTTGGTGTCCAGTGCCATGCCTTGTGGGAGGGGATCTCTTGACAGTTGAGAGAATGATACTTGTGAGTCTGATCTCGTATTAGACTCACAAGTGGACTGATGACAAGCACAAACATGTTTCGTGTGGCAAGAAGGTGGTCTGTTGCAAACGGAAGCATCTGGTAAATAAGCGATTTACCCGAACCAGTAGGCTGCAAAATGAAAACATCCTTCCCTTGAAGAACAGCATGAATTGATTCTTCTTGATGTTCTCGTAAATTTTCCACGCCTAGCCTTATTTTCGCAAATTCGATAGCTTTGCTTATATTTTCGTTAACGTTGTGAGCAGCCATTTTTACTCAATGAAATTTTCGTTTTCTTGTCTGACAGCTGCCCCCGCCTATGAAAACGTTTGACCACGATATACGAGCAGTTGATTGGCTCATTATCTTTTACAAAGCCATGCCGACTGTGCAGAATTCTGCACAGTTTTGGAGCGGTTTCTTTGAAGTTAAAAATACCCTTGCAAAGGATACAAGTCCCTCTTTCGTTTCTTTTCCTTTAATTTTTTAAATTTTATGAATTTTTTCCGATTTCAAATAATATCAATTTGGAAAAGAGTTGACGGGCTATGTTAAAAAGAGGGACTTGAGCAAGTCCAAGCTTTTAACTGATGCATCCCGCAATGCCTCTAATTTTTCTTTGCAGCCTGGAAAGCCCAATGCGTCTTTATTTGATATGATTGAGTATTGTCATTTGTGTTTTGACATTCCCTTTGTTTTCCTATTTGTAATCAAATTGAAATTTTGAGGAAGGCATAAAAAACGGCAAAAGCTCAGTTCATAAACACTGACAGTTTCATTATGTGGCAAATTTTCATCACTGAAGCCAAATTTATAGCCATCCCAATGATATATCACGAATTTTGAAGATGTTTGGGGGAATTTCGAGCCAGGGGGTTCATCAATAATTTGACTCATACAAGCAACTTTGTAATCTTTAGGCCATACCAACCTGATATTAATCTGGCCCAAAAATATTTGCAGATACATTTTCATCACTCAAACAAAATCTATAGCCATCCCAATGCTATGTCAGGTACTTTGAAAATTTTTGTGAATTTTTCAGCCAGGGGGTTCGTCAATAATTCGATTCATACAAGCAATTTTGTGATCCTTAAGCCATACCAATCTGATATTAATCTGCCCAAAAATATTTCAAGATACATTTTCATCACTCGAACAAAATGCATAGCCATCGCAATGCTATATCACGTATTTTAAAGATTTTTGTTGAATTTTTCAGCTAGGGGGTTCGTCAATAATTCGACTCATACAAGCAATTTTCTAATCTTTAGGCCAAACCAATCTGATATTAATCTGCCCCTAAAATATTTTAAGATACATCTTGATCTTTCAAACCAAATTTATGATCCAGTCTAATAGACCACACGAGTCAGAACACGCATGAACACGATTGAACACGTGCCATCCGGTTGAGAACACAGGCCATTAGATGGGGAACACAAGTCATTAGATGGGGAACACGAGTGAACATGAGTAATTAGATGGAGAACACAAGTGAATACGAGCCATTAGATGGGAAACATGCGCGAATAGGGGGTACCAATAAACTGAACAAAAACTGAATGCCATTCAAAAGTAAGTAGCTTTAACAAAAAATTGATAACATTTACTAAACACTTCAATAGCAACTCAACCAAAAATATAAAAACATGCAGCATGAAAAAATGCAAAAGAGCCAAAATATAAAAATACGAAAAATACAAATCATGTGTAAAAAGTGTCAACAACGAATGTAGAACTACAAAAAGTTCGAATAATGTGTCACAAAATGTCAACTTAAGCATTCTCAAGCCACTCACAGCTTCCAACAGCATAACTGTTGCTTCTCCAACTTGCTGGCACAAGTCAGGGTGCATGTAAACTTTCCCATCGAATAGCGGGTTTTTGCTGTAAATGTGCACCGTGTGGACTGTAGACTCGTGTGTTCATTCCAACAAGATGGCGGTGATAGCGTACGTGCTGAGAGTCATCGCTGCAGTTTTGATAACATCCTTGATAAAGAAATCGTCGTTTGTTAGCTGCAACTCGGCTTGCTACTCTGTTCACCCAAGTGATGCTTCTGATGTCAAAGAAACCTTTATTTGTTCGTCTATTTGGTTATACAAACAAAATTATGGATTACGACTACGACCAAAACATGGCCTAAAAATACTACTTCTCCTTGCCGGGGGCATAGAGAGTTGTCCAGACCCTACGAACAAATGTTCTATTTGCCAGAAGACCATACGTAAGAATCAAACACAGCTTCCATGTGATAGTTGTAAGGAAAAGTTTCATACGAAGTGTCTCATTGACAAGTTCAATGGCCATGGGGAGTCTTATTATTGCAAAAACTGCGATAAGCCTAATAGTGCATCTTTACTGGAAGGGAACGATAACATGAGCACTGACACTGATTCACAAACATCCAATAAACTAAAGCAAGACCTAAAACTTCGTGGGCTTAAAGTCTTTCATCAAAATGTCAATGGCCTCTACTTTAAAATTGATAAACTGCGAATTTTGCTTCAGGAAATATCAAAAGATATTCATATTTTTGGCATTACAGAAACCCACCTCAACAGATCTATAAATGATAAGGAAATCCACATCGCTGATTATGACATTATTAGAAAAGACCGAAATCCGGGTTGAGGTGGTGCGTCTGTAATATGAGTCTGTGCTTATATTAGGAAAGATGTATCATGGCACCGTAGGCCAGAACTTGAAAACAACGAAATTGAAGCTATTTGGATAGAGATTTCGATTCAAAAATCAAAACCCATTTTAATTTGTTTTATGTATCGCCCACCTGATACGTCCAAGTACCTCAACAAGGATTTTGACGCATTGTTTTCTGACATGATGCTGTTATCCACTGCTGAAGATAAAGAATTAACTCTCGCTGGAGACCTCCACTGTGACTGCAAGAAGTCATCAAATAATAAGCCTTTGAAAAATATCATTGAGGGATGCAATCTCAAGCAAATGATATCGAGTCCCACAAGAGTGACAAAAAATACACAAACCTTAATCGACATAATGGCCTGCAGTCATCCAAATCACATTGCTAAAACAAAAGTCTATTCAACTTCTCTCAGTGATCATGATCTCACAGGACTCTGTCGGAATACGAACTGCAAGCGTTTTGTCCCAAGGCGAATCTTAACACGCAACTACAAGAGTTACAACCCTCAAAGCTTCAAAAATGATGTAAAAAACCTCCCCTGGAATAACATCATCAATTGTGATCTTAATTCGGCATGGAATAGCTTTAAAAATTCCCTAATACAATGCGCTAACAGACACGCCCCACTAATGGAAAGATTGGTGAGTGGGAGAGACTGTCCCTGGCTAACACCTGAAATAAAAAGTCAAATGAAAGAGCGAGATTTCTATCTCCGTAAAGCCAGAAAACAAGGGACGGAAAATGACTGGTTTAAGTATCGTCAGTTGAGGAATATTGTAACCATAATGATTAAAAAAAGCAAGGCAAACTACAACAGAACGCTTCTCAGAGATATCATTGATTCCCCCAAAAAATTTTGGTCAAAAATAAAACAAATATATCCCAGCAAAGAAGGAAATTTAGGTTCAAAAGTTTTTAGACTAATGGCAATCTCACAAATGAGAACAAATTGATCAGGGATAGTTTTTGTGCATTCTTTACCAATGTCTCAAAATCATTAAAAAGTTCTGCAGCTAGTTTTGGAAATAAAATCTGGACTTTTCCAAGCATCGATGGCCTTATGTCAAAGATCAATCCACTAGGTTAACTGTTTAAATTCACAAAAATCAACGAGGGTGAAATCCTACATATTTTAAAGAATTTGAAGGCAGTAAAGGCAGCTGGGATTGACAATGTACCACCTGGAATGATGAAAGATGCCGCGGAAGAGCTGAGTAAGCCACTGTGCTACCTAATCAACTTACGGACTTCGAACATCACTGTTTCCAAAGGCTGAGAAAGCTGGAAGAATAACTCCAATCCTTAAATCAGGAGACCCCTCGACTCTGGATAATTACAGACCAATAACAGTTATTCCCGTGCTTTCCAAAGTCCTGGAAAAGGTAATTTTTATTCAGTTGTCAAATTATCTTGAGTCAAATAAGCTATTATACCAAGGTCACTTCGGATTCCGTCAGGGAAGATCAACACAGCATGCAGTAACTCTGTTAACAGACAAGATAAGGCAAAACATTGACAAAGGCTACTGTACTGGTGTTGTATACATTGACCTTCGTAAGGCCTTTGACACTATCTGCCACGCAACATTGCTGGAAAAGTTACCACATTACGGTATACAAGGCAAAGAGCGTGACTGGATAGCTGATTATCTATTCAATAGGAAGCAATGCGTTTTCAATGGCAATGTCAAATCTTATGGTGAAAGTGTCAGTTGTGGTGTACCGCAAGGATCAATTTTAGGTCCACTCGTGTTTGGATTAATGATCAATGACTTTTATCAAGCTCTGTCCAAGACAAATACAATCTTGTACGCAGATGATACTGTTGTTTACTGCGCTGCAAAAAATTCAAAAGAAATTGAACAGCTCTTAAATCATGATATGAGGAATATAGAAGACTGCCTTGATCGAAACAATTTCTTCATAAATCTGAAACAGGGTAAAACCGAGTACATATTATATGGATCTCATAAAAGACTTGTCAAACAACCGGAAATTAACATCAAAATCTATAAAAAACTATAAATGAATCAAAAGTGTACAAATACCTTAGTGTGTACTTAGACAGGCACATGAACTTACAACATCACTTTGAGAAAGTTTATAAGAAGGCGTCTGCAAGAGTGAAGATTCTCTCCCATATTCAAAACAGAGCGGCAAAGATCGCAAGCCCCCGTGAACCACTTGATTGTTGGGATGAGATAGCAAGAGTGCGCAACAGACGCATTGCAATGGATGTATTCAAATGTTTAAATGGTCTCTCCCCAGAACAGTTCTCGGAAGTTTTCAGACGCCACCAACACGGAAAGGGAACAAGGGGGAATAATTCAAGTGTTGTCCTACCCCCCATCAAGACAGAAACTGGCAAACGAATGCTTTCATTCCAGGGAGCCCAGGTTTTCAACAAACTACCTAAGGACATTCATGAAGAAAAATCTCTATTGCGTTTTAAACACAAAATTGGCCTCTATCATGGATTATAAGAAAACATTTCTGAACACAGTTTTAAACCTAACTGAATAACTAGTAACTCAATTTAACTCTCTTTAAATTCTCTATCTTTAATTTTATCTTTTTCGGTCAACAGGTCCTTGACTGATAACAGGATTGATATCCTGAACAAGTTAACCTGTATAAATATTAACTAGAAATAGCTGCTGCTAATCAATGCCCACGTTGTAAATGCAGAAATGGGAAGAACATTGTACATCTTTGGACAAATTATAAAAAAGAAGCTTTCACTAGTGCTGGGTGAAATTGTTAGGTTCTTTATAAAAAATACATGTACAAAAAGCAGTGCGTCACCAGATGTAAATAAGTAAAAGCCATAGACCTGCAGGAAACGTATTTCAAATGTGTGTTTCCTTGCGATGCTGAAACAAACCATAGAACAATTTGAAAGAAATATTAGGCTCTGTTTGAGGTGAGTTTATTAAAGCCAGTAAAGTTTATTCCGGTTTGAGCTAAATAATTTGGACTGCTAGATAGGCAGAAAAAATTTGTAAAGAATTCTGATTCCTTTTCCAGCAGGCATTTTTTAGTATAACAACATTTTATAAAGCATGGGCAAAAAATTATTGCAAGAGTTATTCCAATAAAATCAAGATGATATTACAGGTAGGGCTTGAATTAAAATTGCAACACAATGTGAGATAATATTGCATAACATTGAATTAGTAAAGAAGTAAGAATATAAATTGTTTGATAGCAGTTGAACAAAGAAGGTTTTTGTCAATCATTGTCTTCTTCTGCATGCTTTTTCATATTTGTAATTACCATTCTTGTGTTGTAAGAAAAATCAATCTTCTCAAGCTCTAGAAGTGTATCTTCAAGTGCAGCTGGATCTCCCTTGTACTTCTTAACAATATCCTCTTCAAAGAAAGTTGACAGGACATCTTTGAATGCTGTAAGTGTGATTGTGCAGTCATCTTTCTCAAAATCAATAGTGCAGTTTAGGCCACAAGGCATTTTGAAACCAACATGCGCCTTGCACAGGCAGGACAATTGATACATTTTTGGCCACCAAATACCTCAATTTTTCGTTTACACACAGCATTGACACATGTTGGAAAAATTTCTACTCTCACAGAAACAATTTCTGGGCAACATGACAGCAGTGAGGACTTCTTCAAGCCATCCTTCTCTCTGCTGATATATTCTGAGACATCAACAGTTGACCAGTCTAGCACAGTATCATCATCAACAATGCTAGCTGTTGTTTGTGATGTAGTAGAAAGCTTGATTCCAAAGAAACTTTTGACTGATACATCAGTCAGCTCATACCATTTATACTCTTGAAGCTCAACAATGAGGTTCTGCCAGACAGTTATCATAACATGTCCTGTGTTGTCCATTAGAATGGCATCTCATAAAGATTTAGTTGTCTGATTTGCCGATTGGTCAATAGTTTTTGTGTCATTGATCCACTTGAGCTGGGCCTTGACTGTGTAATGACTGCCTGGCGTTTCTTGTTTCAGGTCTCTTCTACAGACAAAACAGCACTTTCATTAAACTTGAGATTGATGAAATCTGAGCAATGTGTCATCTGACTGCCACGATAGCAGTTGAAGAAGCATGTTCCATCTTTGCCAACCATAAGGTTCTTCAATGTAACTGGTTCAGCAGAAAGCCTTTTTTGGATGAACATCTGGCGCTTGATAGTCTTATTCCACAATGTCATCACTCTTATGAGGACATGTTTTTCCGGAGATATCTTCAAGCGAATGTCATAGTATGGATTACCATTTTTGCTCTTAGTTATGTCAGAAACCATTGTAACATAGCCAGAGTAATCTGAATAAGAAAAAGAAACTTTTGAACTTACATATAAATTAAACCATTTGAGTAGCAAATGAATAGGAATTTGGTGTAGCAGTTATTGTTTTCTTCAAAAAGTAATGCATAAAATCTGTTCAGCAGAACTGCATAGTAAGAATTTTGGAAGATTTAAAGGTTTAGCTTGCATTCAGTAAAACCCTGAAAGAAATTGGTGTATCAACAAATCCTAAAAGAAGACGAGGTTGAAAGTTGTAAAATAAAATCGACAAGGATAAAATGAACGCACAATAAAATCAAATTTTTCATGTTTTGACTAGGACAAAGTATTAATTCTAGTGTGAGTAAAAAAAGTTACCTGCAACATTTGCAGATTGACGAAGAGGGCTTGGTGGTGTTGCTGGGCTTTTCTCTGCATAAGTTAGACATCTTTTTTAGAAGGTGGTGTTGATGGTTGTGGATCCATATTGCAAATCTGATAACAAAAATACTGGTAAAAAAAAGTATGACACTCAACTATTGGAAGCAATTCAATACTTCTCTAATCTGGACATTGTGTCATTAGCAAGTATGGACAATCTGCATTCTTCCTGGGTTCTATACTTATATCCCAAACTTCTTTTTACAGAGCGAAGTCTTTCAAGTGTCATTGGTTGCAATGTTAAATCATTTAAAGTTTTCACCCTGGAAATAGCCACATAAGTTAAGCCTGCAATGCTTTCTTTGCTACCTAGATCAACCCATGCTTTATCCAAAGTTAAGCCTTGTGATTTATGTATCGTTATGGACCAAGATAGCTTAAGGGGTAGCTGTTCTCTTTCAAAATTGGGCCCTAATGTTTCAGAAGTACTTGCTACAAGCCTTATTGGAACACATCGCTCTTCAGAGGGAATGCAAGTTGGACCCAAATAAGGTTTATCAAATTTTACCACAACGCAAATAGAAAGATTTGGTGGATTTTGGCCTTCCTGGTAGATTATGTGTTTCACAATGCCCATTCCACCATTGCAAAGACCAACTTCTGTCCACAGATTTCTTGTTAGCATTACTTTTGCTCCTTTACAAAGCAGTAACTTTGGGGGCAAGCCATTGAAATCATCACTTGAAAGCTTATGAGCTGCTGAACAGCTATGCTTTGCTTTTATCACAGCAATTGGCTTTGCAAGGCTCTGAAGACAGTCACAATTATCTTGAGCAACCTTCTCATTACCAAAACTTAATTTTACAGTATTTTATTTGAAACTCATATTCTCTTCTGTAGTCTTAATTTTTCTGGCACGAAGTGAACGCCATTGTTCATGAGAAGTATTTCCATCCCTGAGATCAATTAAAAGTTGTAGAAACTGCTTTTGGTCATTAGTGTTTCCTGCTGCACGCTGGTTGACAGTTAACTTTATGACATTTGTGAACAATGAATATGCAATGTATCCTTCTGTTGATACTTCTGAAGATGGACATTCATGGTACAGAATTTTGTCCAGAACAGGTGGCAACTGTGCTATATCTCCAAAAAGAATGACAGAAATTCCACCAAAAGCAAGATTTTTCTTCCCAGTTGCTTGCTTCAAACGCCTGCTAATCCAACCAAGCATGGTTTGCCCAATCACGGAAAACTCTTCAATAAGCAGGTATGCTATTCCTTCCAAATTGTCTTGCAGGTTCTGTAATGCTTTACCATTAAGTTCACAGCATCTTTTGCCCTGAATGGGTAACTGCAAAAGTCTATGTAAAGTAATCCCTTTGATATTGAAGGCTGCAATCCCAAAGAAAGCAGCAATTTTGCATTTTTCCTGAAGCAAACATCTGTATGTTTCTATCAAGTAACTCTTACCTGAACCAGCCATTCCTGTTATGATCAGCAGGAGCTGAGAGTTATCTTGTCCGGTGTAATGATCAAATACAAGGGTATATGCCATACTTTGTTCTTTGTTCAAAGTTGACACATCAATGTTGCTGGGTTCTGGAACTACTACTTTGGTTGAAGCTTTCTGGTCTTCTGTCCAAGAAGCCATGTTTCCGATCTGTTCTACTGTATAAAAATATCTGTCCTCCTGCCAATATTCATTGAGAACATCACTTTCATTCTCATTTAAAGCAGTTGTAGAGTTGTAGAGATCTGCCCGCAGCGTCCACTCCTCTTGATTCATGGGTTGGTCCTCTTCTGTATCATTGGTGGGTGCTGTAGTATTTTGTTGATGGTAAGCTGAGATCTGTTCTAATTCATCATTACATTCAGGAAAATAATTTGAAATGTCCGAAGACTGCAAAAAATTAGTCCAACATGTTATGAAAACATCAGTACTTTCTGGAAGGCCATCCCATGCATCATTTAACTGTTGTGACCAAGGCTTAAATTTTATCAGTTGACATTTGCAATAATTACTGTATTGCACTCTGTCTGGAGAGATCTTGTAACTTGGAAATGTCCTAACAACAACCTCCTTCTTTCGTTTCTGGAGTGAATTGTCTCTGCTGATAACATATTTTGAAACAAATTGAATCAGGTTATTTGTCAATATTTTAGGATCTTGTTCAATGTATTGACTTCTCAAAGCATAGTCATCCAAAATTGATGTCTTAGTCTCTATCTCACCTTTATTGAGCAACATACAGGACCCTTCAAGGGATATGGAAAGAATTTGATAAGTTAAGCTCAATAACTTCAGAGACTGAATATGGTGCATTACCTCTTGAATGCTCATATCTCTTTGGCCAACTGCCTTCATCATTATCTGTTTAATGGTCCTGTGGCTGGTGTCACCTTCTCTCACTTTGCTTACAACATTAACAAATGCATCTCTAGCAACAGTTGAGATTTTCTCAGCTTTCGAGGCATACTTTGCTTAGTACTCAATGCATGAATGGTAATCAATAATGATATTTATGTCACAATTTGCACGCCAACTTTGAAGTTGTAATCTTTGGTGACGGTTTAGTCTTGTATGATTCCTTGCGGTAACAACTTTAGCTCTGTACCTATCAGTGTTATCCTTTGTGTGAATTTTCTCAAACTGAAGGTGTGTTTTACTGCATAATGGTATAGGAAAATCAAATCTACAGTGCTGGGAACCATCATTTTGGTTCTTCAAGCAATATAATGAATTACAAAGTGAATGACGCTGGACTGTGTTTAGCAAATCAATGTAATCATTATCATACTCTTCATTAACAATGTCAATGAAGTTAACTTTACATGGATGAACTTTGGGCTTCTGCCAATTTAAATCATCTGGTGGTTGTGGGTTCTGTGTTGATAACAACTTGTCAACATACTGGCAAACCATTGACTCGGCATTTTCTCCATCTCTGATAAGTATATTCAGCTGATGTTGTTCATCATCTGAGATACTGTCAACCTGACCTGATTTCTTTGATTCTAAAGCAAGAAAGCCTTTCAATGCAATCCTTGTCAGATTGCAAAGGCCTGGGTCATCCTTTAACTTAGCAACACCATGACAATGTATTGATCCTCTTTGCACGGCAAATTCATACCTAAACCAATGCCATTCTGCATGTAAACATTCATACAACCACCATCTAATAAACTTTTCCGTTCTTTGTGTAAAAAACCAAACAAGAATGTGTGGATTTTCAATAACATTAGATCGGAAATTTGCAGCATTAACTGTAGCTGTTCCGAACAATGAATCAAACTCAGGCCAGTGAAAATCAGCACACGAGAATGTAAAGAAGATTGAGGGTGGTCCTTTTTGACCTATGATTGCTTTCAATTCCTGCTTGGCTTTATGCCAGTAAGCATTGGTTCCTGTGACATTTTTAGCATAATGCATCAACTTAGACATGATTGTTGTTTGATTATTGCTTTGAAGCAAATGTTTTAGTTCTTCTGTTGTGAAACTTGCCTCCCCAGGATTCTGTTTTATGAAGATATTTCCTTGACCTAAAAGACGCCTTCTATAAAGCATGTTATAGGCCCAATAAGCAAACCGTGGATGAGCAGCAAAACGGTATGTCCATTTCCCATCAACCTTCTCACCAAATTTTATAAGATGCTTTATTTTTTGTGCAAATGCATCTGTTTCACTTGTAAAAATATTCCTTATTGTATCATTACTGGTCGGGTCTGCTACACCATCAGCAGTTTTGGAAAAGACATTGTCGCTAAATAGGCTGTTGTGAATTCATTTAGTGGTGTACTACCTATTGTCAATGGGTATTCAAATTCACATTTTTCATCAGAAAGAAGTTCCTCAGAAATCAAATCCTTCTGTTTTTTCAGTTCTTCTGCAACTGGCAGAAAGCTGTTCATCTCACTGTTTTCAGTATATACCCTGTCCTCATCTGATGCATCACCTACTGGGCCATTGTCATAGTGGAGTAAATCATCTGTTACATCTGCGGAGTCTGCAATGTTTACATCTTTAAGGTCTGTGATTAGGCCATCCGTAGGTAATTGTTTTATCCTTGAGTCATCAATTTTTACATGCTTGTAAATAGCATTATTTTCAACAAGCCAATGTAATGCATCTGAAACTACCTGCTTTCGCACTCGAAAATCTTTTGACTTGTGATCCTCATTATGAAACTTGAAAACAATAACTGGAAGGTCTTGAGGTAACCTAGGAAGTACATCTGCTAACTGTTGTACATCTTGTGGTAGAGTCAAAACATGGCCTTTGTACGCTTTTTGCCCTCCCTTAGGTTTTGTGTACACTTGCATGATAGGGAATGCTCTGGCAATAAGCATCTCTTCACATTGAGTTAGGTTAGCTAATTCATTTGGAACTTTAGAAGGTACCATGTTATTTTCAGCACTAAATTTTTTTGGAAGAACTTTATCTTTCTTACATCTGCTACAAATATACTGGTCCTTCATACGTTTTTTCCCAGACCTGGTTTCAGATAGTGGCCAAGCTTCTTTACAAATTATACATTGATAGATCAACATTTTAAGTGACTCGTGAAATCTTTTCATCTTCTTTATTGCATTTGGACTTCTTTGGAGACCAGTGTCACATTTATTGAAGCACTCTGTTGAAAATTCATTTGAGGATTATTGAATGTGTTGATATAGTGTTCTTTAACTTATTGTCTTTGAAAATTGGCTTGTTGGTTTCGAATAAACTTTGTGACTTGCTCTTGTCTGTTTGAATAATAACTTGAGGCTTTCTTGTAGTCATCTTTTTCTCCTGATAGTATTTTCTGTAGTAAGACAGCCTATCCCTTTTACCTGATGAACTATCCCTTTTGCCAACATCCTGTTTGTCTACATTTTCAGATGATAACTTTTGGACTTTAATATTACAATGTAGTGACGGTTCTGTATCTTCAGAAATTTCAGTCATTTTCCTCTTAAGAGAACCAGCATTTTTGTCAGACAAAAGTGGCCATGTGAGTTTTGAGCCAAGTTTTTCATTTCTGTCAATCTCAGCTGCATTGTCTTGAAATGTCCTTATCATAGAATCTTGAGCTGACTGATACCCATTCTGCACATAAATTGCAAAAAACCACCCATGCGGGAGACTATGAAAAAGTTCTGTTGTGGTTTGAAAAATTGTTATTGTGTCACAAAGAGCATCAATAAAGTTGAAACCAAGACTACCCCTTTGTAGGCCATGGGCAGTGCAGGCAAAAAGGCTCTCAACAAAGTTTTCGTTGGACCCAACCTGGAGACTACTTTCTGACAACAGAAATGTAAAGGAAATACCTTTCTCATCACGTTTTCACTTGTTCGCGGTTGCACAGACCCGCAGTTTTTTCAAAAACCATGAAATTATTTCCATGTTTTTCCGCTCGAAAATTTTCCACCGAGTGCCATTTTGTAGTGTTTTCCAGTTCGATTTCACGGCATGCAAAAGAGGTTGACTGTATATTCTATATTGATTCGAGATAGAGGCTGAGCTTTTTCAGATTCCTCCCCATCCATGTCAGTACTTTAACCAGGGGTTGTATAACTGGGGGTAAGGGGGCATTCTGCCCCTTTCAATGCAAAGTGCTGAATTTTTCGGAAAATCTTATTCTATTTTCTTCAACATTTCTAGTGTACTGTAAGTCGAAGTGACTTGATTTTTTGTAATGCGCTAATTTAATTGCGCTAAAAAACTGCAAGGCTATATTTCCAAAACTTAAGAAAATTGTTAGCGTAAAAACCATGAAAAATATCATTATAAAATATCATAATATCAGAAATCATTTCTCTATCGGAAATGATATTCCTTGCCACCTCTACTTCGACACAGGAACACAGAGTAATAGGCGCATATTGGATATAGATGAAATCTCATCTCAGTTGGGAATCAATGTTTGTCGTGCACTGCCTGGTTTCCACGCATTTCCTGGTATGCTTGTTTTAACTTATTTTAAGTGGAAATTATTTGTGTCCGCATATAAAAGGACTTCGAAGAAAATTTGTCATGAATTTCTGATATGCTAACTTTAGCATATTTAGCATGTCTTCCCTTGGACGGAATTTTATACCAGGTCCTTTATCTCTCCTTTTAAGGATGCGACAGCACAAGTGCTTTCCGAGGCAGAGGCAAGAAGCAAACGTGGAACGCGATGATTGACGATGGAGATTCAATTGCTGCTTTCAAGGAGCTTGGCAACAACATAGAAGTAGAAGAAAGTGCCGTAACCCAGTTGGAAAAGTACATTTGCCGACTTTATAAGCAAACCGCATGCACGCAAGTCAACGAAGCCAGATTTCAGCTATTTCGGCAAGGAAAATTTGGAGACGAAAAGCTACCGCCGAACTCTGATTGTCTCAGGAAGCATATTCAGCGATGCAATTATCAAGCATACATCTGGAAACAGTGCTTTCTAGCGATAATTGATATGCCAAGTCCTGTGGGAAATGGCTGGAAAGAAGAGGATGGCTTACTTGTGATCGACTGGATGGATCAAGAACCTGCGCCATCATCATTGTTAGAGTTTGTGTACTGTGGCTGCAAAGGAAAATGTTTGTCGAATAGGTGTTCATGTCAAAAGAATTCGTTAAGGTGCACACACCTTTGTCAGTGTAGAAATTGCGAGAATGCTGGTGGAGAAGATGAGGGTGAAGATGAAGAAGATGACGAAGATGACGAAGATAACGAAGATAACGATGAAGAAATGACATAAACGGCTTATCGGGAGAGATCAAGATATTTCCTTGTTCTCATTTTCTATTCAAATTATGTTTTGTTCTTGTCACAAAAAAGGAATGCTTTTTTCCCGTGGAGTAACTTCAGTACATGGTAATAGGGGTTTATGCCACTTTTAGGGTATCTTTTTTATAACACTTTTCAATTGGCCCAGTCTTTAAAGCTCCTCTCACGATTGAACACCCCTTAAAATTTGAGGAATACAAGTACTGTGCACGAAAATTTCAATCTGACCCCCTTTAGTATAAATAACCCATCTCCTGGGGGCTAAATTGAAAATTTGCAGTATACATAAATACGCAAGAATAACCACCACGACCTCGCCGAAATCAGCCTCTATCTCGAATCAATATAGAATATACAGTCAGCCTCTTTTGCATGCCGTGAAATCGAACTGGAAAACACTACAAAATGGCGCTCGGTGGAAAATTTTCGAGTGGAAAAGCATGGAAACAATTTCGCTATTTTTGAAAAAACTGCGGGTCTGTGCAACCACGAACAAGTGAAAACGTGATGAGAAAGGTATTTCCTTTACATTTCTGTTGTCAGAAAGTAGTCTCCAGGTTGGGTCCAACGACTTGAAACGATAGAGCTGCACTGCCCATGGCCTATTGTGGCACATGTGAAATGGCCATGAAAACACCTGGTAACCGCTCTTAGTCCAAATTGAAATTGACGAATAACTATATGGTCAAAAAATTTTAATATGTTCATGGCATCAGAAGCAAATTCTACAAAAAGAACTTTTGCAGGTGTGAAAGTAATCATAGCAATTTCCCTGGAGACAATTTGACAATTTGGGCATTGCAGGCTTTGACAGTTTGAATTGTTATAACAAAGATACCTAGGCCAATCATGTAAATCAAATCCAGATGACAAAACATGAGAAAGACTGATGTAATTTACAAAAATTTCAATTGTTCTACTAAATGTGAAGCTTGCACATGACTGACAAGTTGCTTCAAATATATACGTAGACAGAAACAGTGATTTCTCAGCAGCATTTAAAATTCCAAATGTTCTTTGCTGGAAAATTTCAGAAAATTGGGCTTGGTCATTCATGCGAAGAAAAGAAGGGCATGTTGTTCTCAAGTGATCCCATATCACTTCTCTGATTGGGACTAAGTTATGCTGGGAGGATTCACTGCTGTTCCTCAATGCGTCATACTGATTACACACAATTTTCAGTAATTGCAGAAAATGTCCAAGGTCATGCGTCTCATTTATGAATTGCAGGCAAACGCCTGTGGAAATCTCCAAGAATGAGTCAACAGCACGAGAGAATATCCCGGGCCTACTTCCGACTGAGTTTATATAATGGAGTCCACTAAATGAATGTGGCATCTTTGCTGTGCCTGTCTGTAAAGTTGTAATTTGCTACAGACTGAAAGGCTGTGTAAAACTGTTTATTATTCTTGAAAAATAAACTGGGATCAAAATTGCATGCTCTTATATAAGGGTTTTTACTCCACTTGAGCCAACAAGTCGCAATTTATTCATCGATCAATGTATATAAAAAATAACGAAGAATTACAAAAACAATTACGAAAACCTTCTTCAAGACAACTTCTAGGGCGTGCCAAACGTCTCGCGGGAGCTGTTACTGATTTTTATAACTGAATTTTCCGTGTACTGATTTTTCACTTGATTATAAAGCTAGTCCATAGCTTCACTTTAACTATAACCTCCCAGTTCATGCAATGTTATCAACAATAAGAAAACTGCAAAGAATAGTGAAGTCAAAAATGCAAACAAAGTCTACCCACCGTGTTGTCTTCCTGTTCTTCTCGTGAGCTCGCCTTTCCTTTCAAACTTCACGTTCACTAAATACACTATCATATCACTTCACTCACATCACATCACATTCAGCACTGCAGGCAGAGGAAGGAAGAGACATGGGATACCAGTGGAGGAAGTGGAAAAATATCAGAAAAAGGAATGGAAGAAAATTGTAACGGAGCGTATCGAGAAAAATATGAAAGAAGAATCAGAAAAGGCAAAGAAAGTAATGAAGAAATTAGAGAGGCAAAAAAAACATAAATGGGAGAGACAGCAATATACGAGACAGAACGGGATCGAAACAGTATGCATGATAATGAAGACAAAGTTAACAATGTCGGACATTGGGAAAAATATGGGAGGAGCAAGATTGTGTTATGGGTGTAAAAATGAAGAAGAAACTATGGAACATGTCTATAAATGCGAAAGAGTAAAAGAAATTATAGATGGAAGCGGGGAGAATACGGTTAAGCATAACATTTCGTCACTCCCTGTGGAAATACTATTACTTCATAGGGAAATAGTGACCTTCCAGAATGCCAATGGGGCTCTTGTGCTAGGCAAAAAGTACTCGTGGACATTCGCAGAGGAATGTTGCTGTTTTTGTTCTACGCTGGTACATTTTGCGTTTGTGATTGTTGGATTTGTTGATACTGTTGCAGCTGTGGTTGTTGTTGTTGCAGTAGCTGTTGTTGCCATTGCTTTTGCTGTTGCGGCTGTTAATGTGGCAGCTGCTGTTCTTGTGGCAGCTGTTCATGCAGTTGATGTTGGAGCATCAAAAGTTGTTGCTGTTGCTGCTGTTGCAATTTCTTGTAGTCATCATCATCGACAGCTATGGACTGATGCAAAATTTGGAACTTACTTTCTTGCCATCGCTGCTCATTCCAGTGATTTCCGGTAATTCCTTTTCATGCCTTTGAGGGAAACCGCAAGACCTTTCTCCACCCCGGCTTTCATATTAGGCAGTTTAGGTTATTAGGAGTGATGCAACACCCTGCAACTCCATTCAAACATATCTTTATTTTGTTGTGTGGCATGATAATCAAAGGTTGGGTGCTGCCTTTGCACCTGACGGCTTTAGCCAATGGGTCCTTCAATGGCGTGTCTGTGGTACAATCCTCGTTGTTCAGAAGCATTTGCGCATCCTTAAAAATCTTCTCCATAACATCTTTAGATACTGCCCAATGTGGTAATTGTAGGTCTGTCACAGTGATAGGAATTTTTCTCGACACATCATTTCATTGCTGCAGACCCTTATTTCAAGTGATCAACTACAAGAATTTAGTTACCACAATACAAGTTAGCATTTCCACAGCTGAGCTGGATGCATTTGATAAGGGTGCATTGTCGTTTCGATTTGTCTCTGCAAGCCTCACTGGTGCAGCTTTCGGAATGTAGGCAAAAAAGCCGAGTATGTTCACGCCGATCTTCTACAGAAATCTCTATCCACAAATCATTGTTGATGAAGAACCTTTCATACTCTTGGCTGAGACAGTATGGTCCTTGATCAAATATAGGTTTCATGCAATCAGAATACATTCTTGCTGTTCTACTTTTAAGGCTTCGAAGCATGCTGCCAAGCTGATACTCTATGGGTCTTGCCTTCCTGCCTACCAATCTTATCCAAGTCATTCTTGACCATGTAATGCAACCATTCTATGGGGCTTTGACCATAATCGTCTTTCTAAAAGGAAATGTGAAATTTAGCAGAATATATTACATAAAGATGGTGCTTAAATACATCTCATAAAATCATTGCTTGGAAAATGACAAACCTCATTTGCCGCTTCACGGACGGATTTAATTATTTTCTGCCAAATTGCTGCTTCTTTGTGCTTTTCAAAACATCCCACGAATTTCAATGGCTCGTGCTTTGTCATAGCTTTTTCAATGGCTAGCCACTTTTCTTTCAATGCATTGGCTTCCTGTCGAACTCCTCTCCAGATAGTCATTGCACAAGTCCTGCATTTTTGCTGCCAATAATATCATTGATGATTTGTGTACAAGCCTTTTCGGGGCAGTTCAACTGTTGCAATTCCCTTTTAACATTCTTTCTTATGTGTTCGGCCCCAAGGAGATTAATTGTGTGTGCACTTGTTTCTCTTAGCATTCCTGTCATCATGGCATCATCTTCATCAGTCCCTAATGCACGAAGATACTGGAGTTCTTTCTCGCCTCGCTTGCATGCTGCCAGAAGTAGCTTTAAGCATGCATCTCCTTATTTCGGTGGGCCATAACTGGTGCAGGAAACAAAGGGTGTCTACCATCTTCTTTTTTAAAGGAAGCCAGGTTCCGGCCCACTGTCTGAGTCAGATGGTAGTTTACAACAAGGTCGTGTCAATTGATAGGACTGTGAACAGTTCCGTATCTCCAGAACAAAACCTGCAAAATCAAATACATCAAACTAACAATATGCATATGCAAGAAAAATTGCAGCAAACATGTAACAGAGACCTGTGCCTCTAAAAAAGAATTAACGTGGATATGGAATGAGAAAGGTGAATCTTACCGCTTGACATCAATAAGCATTGGTTTGGAATATACAACTACATTTGCTTGCTTGCCATTGCAAATAAGCATTTCTTGCAAAAAGATTTGATCGTCATCAGAGCCATCACATACATCATTGCAAACCCGTCTAAATACCTCCAACATTATTGTGAGCAGTTCATCGCCATCAGAACAATTTTTCTGAGCATAATTTTGCCTATAGTTTCACACGGGTTTGCTGTTTCTCACCAATTGACTCGTCAGTGTTTCAATGTCTTGTGCATCAACAAGTTTGCATTTCAGCATTCTAGGAGCTGTATTGCTACTTTCTTGCACAGCCTGCTGTATCATCTGCTTCGTAGTGTGCGACCGGCACGAACAAAAGGGCTTTAGGGATTTTAGCATTACCATGTTGGTCACTTTTAACTTCAACATCTTCTTCGGAATCGAAGTAGTAGCTTAAGATCATAATACTGCATTCTAGGGTATAATTATTTTTGTTTCTCAGATTACGATGGATGTTGTTGTATTCACCCAATGACATGATGTAAATAATGTACCAAATAAATTGAACATTATGCTTCTGAAGTGTGGCTTTGTGTACTGCTCTTTTTCTGATGACAGCATATGCATTTATCTTGTTATTTGCTCCATCGGCTAATTGTTAATTGTTTTTGTTACGTGGTATTTGTGACAAAATGCGAAAAAACCTTAACAAACTTGAGTGCTCAATATCAAAGCAGGTTTCTTATAAAAACTAGATGTGCAAAAAGCTTTTTTAGTAAGTTGAAATGTCAATAGTTAAAACATTATGCAATACGAATATGAATATCTACCTCATCAGAAGTCTCTAAGCAAATAGCAAGATTTGAATCGGCCAACTTTGGCTTCTTCTTTTGTGATTCAATCTCGCAAATAAATTCAATTTTGCTATCTTCGTCACTGTCCTTTAACTCATTAAGTTCCTCCTCCCTCTTTGTTTCCTCATTTGCTGAGAAATCAGTATCCATAATTCTCACTGAAATTTGACAGCACTCTAGATTCCACGATAAAAAACTGTCTCTTCTCTAATGAAGGTGGGAAATTTATGATTAGACAGGGGACAAAGGTTAATCTCAGACACAACTATTGACGGAATTACTAAACCATGAATAGCCTTTGCATATTACCGATTATAAGTGTGAGTCAATTTAATCAAGTACACTGGATTGCAACAACCGATAATCACTATATTACTGATCTATGATATCACGTTTCCCGTTCGGATCGGCGCGTTGTTGGCTGTCAATGGGCTGTCAAGCGAACAAAGACTTCAAAGGGAAATCGTTTGGGTGAAAAAAACTTTTTTGTTCGTGGGGGTAGGCAGGCGAATTTGCACCCGAATTCAGCGTTTTTTTCAGAGAAGAAAGATACGCTTTCCGTTTTTGATATCTCAAATGGTTGCAGAGTTGTGGGGAATTTTGTGTTCCGACCTTCTTTGAGCTTGCGTTCGCTGTTGACGAAATGCGGAGAAGGAGGGTCGTGGAGGAGGTCGAACTTTTGAAGTTTTAGGGTCTTTCTGAAGGGATTTTTCCTGTTTAAACTCTCGATAACTCCTCCCTGATAACACAGCTAAAATAATGTCAACTTTTTTCCTCGAATTTTTTTGTAGTTTGCCATTTTTGAGAATTTAAAACAATTCTGAGGTATTTTCCAGGGCAAATTTCTCACGGAAAACGTAATACTCCAGCCAGCATTGTGAGCGCAGCGAGCCAACCAATTGTATGTGGGGTCAAAAGGGGCATGAGCGGCAGCAAATGTAGCGCATGAAGTGTGCCAACCACATGCGAGCGTAACAAGTTAAGTCATTATACGCAGAATCTAAAGGGGCATGAGCGTGAGCGAATGCAGCACACATAGTGCGCCAACCACATTAAGCTTTTCTCACTCGCCCGGCTAATAGTTAGTACCATACCGAACCCAACAGTACCGATGTCAGAAAGTTAGTTCACAACGATACCACTTTCAATCCAGGGCATGGCGCCTGTGATTAAATTAATTTGCCTAGCTAGCTTTTAGAATAAATGAGCCATATTACACTAAATTGTTGCAGTTGATCACTTGAAATAAGGGTGTGCAGCAATGATACTGAACAAGCAATTAGAAAGTAAAACAACAGCAAATGGCTTTGAACTATTGAAAGTTAGATATGCATAGGTTGACTATACATATCTAACGTTCAAAAACTTTTTAATTCAACTTCTTAACAGCTCTTCAACATAGCATACCCTTAATGGCAATATATAATAATCTGAACCTATGTAAAACGGGTGGTACATTTGTTGAAGATTAACCCAAGAGGAATATAGCTGTACAGAATGAGATACTTAACATTCTTTTCCGGAGGCCAAAGTACAAGAACAATTTCTCCCACCCACCCTGTTCTCTTCATTGCTTTTTATTTGCATTAACAACAGTGTTCTTTTTAATATACGATTACTGAGGCTTATTGGTCAATGAAAATTTAGGAATAACAATTGAAAAAGATTGAGGCTCAGCTTAGGTATTCTTATAGAAATAGTGAGTAATGAGTCGTGTTCACTGGTGTTCTCCATTTGATGACTCGTGTTCACTCGTGTTCTCAACCGGATGGCTCGTGTTCATTTGTGTTCATTCGTGTTCACTCGTGTTCTGAGTCGTGTGGTCTTTTACACTAGACCCAAATTTATAGCCATCCCAATGCTGTAGTGTAGAGACTAACCCCCCGGTTTTACAGTCACTAGGGCCCAGCCCCCTTAGGTCGGGGACTCGGACACGAGGAGCTAAGATGGCAAGCTTAATATTAAACCCAGAAGTTCCAAGCCAGTTTGGAACACTATAAATGGCAACGAGGATGTAAAAAGACCTGAAATCAACAAGACCAAAGCTTAAAGAATTGTTTAGTGGCCTATAACGGTCCACGAGTGTCCTGGGTAGAATGGCATTGTCGTCTTCAGCTCCGATGGCCGCGTTCGACCTGAACGTGGACCCAGCAACTATCAGTTTACGTTGGAAAGAGTGGCTGAATCGTTTTAACAGATTTTTTGTGGCAGCCAATATTAAGAACACAAGTAGAAAACGTGCTATGGTACTGTATCAAGCAGGCCCTGCAGTGGACAAGATTTTTCAAACACTTGAAAAAATGGGGAAGAGGACGATTATGACACAGCTGCAGCCAGACTCTCAGAATATTTTGAACCACAGAAAAATGTGCTCCATGCTACTTACATGTTCAGGCAGTGTACCCAAGCATCACAAGAATCCTTAGCTGAATATCATGTAAGGTTATGTACCTTGGCCAAGAAGTGTGACTTTGAAGATCGCGTAGATTTTGAAATTAAGCTACAAATCGTTACAAATAGTACATCAACACGTTTAAGAAAGAAAGCCCTTCGAGATCCACACTTTACATAGAAACAAATGTTGGAAGAAGGTCAACGAGTGAAGGCAAGTACCCAGCAGACCACTGAAATTGAAAATACTTTGCGTGCATCTGTAGATCAAGTCAATTTACGTAAAGGGAAGAAACAAACAACCCACAAAATGTGCGAAAATTGTCGTGGAGCATACCTGAATATTTCCAGCTGCCCAGCTCAAGGCAAGAAATGTTATAAATGTGGTAAAAATAATCATTTTGCCAAGTTCTGCATGTCAAATTCAAGTCATGAAACGGACAAACCTAGTCAAACAAGGAAATTTATGCCAAAACAAGTCAGACAAGTCACTAAAGAGAAAAGTTCTAGCGATTATCCAGTTTCATCACAACACAAAACAAACAGCAATATGGCCAATCTAACCATAAAAGGCCATAATTTCAAAATTTTGATTGACACGGGTGCAAGTGTGTTTTTAAACGATATAAGGTAAATAAAAGGTAAAAATGATAACATTTGTAAATAAGAAAAAATGTACAGGGTAGTCGCAGCAATGCAGAACAATAGGCAACAATACACATCAACGATAGAGGTGGTGGCGATGTCTAGTAAATGTCATAATCATCATCAGTCCACTGTGATGGAGATAGTAAATGTAAGGGACGCAAGTAGTAGTAGAATACGGCAAAGATAAATATCTCAGTTATGATGACCATCAGAAATGATTGAATACAAGTATGCTTAACATACATGCTAGTTATAGAATCATTGCGAGAGTCCACTAATAATTTTGTGTTAGCGGCCACTTCATCGTGGTGAGCAGAAAGGAGCTCCAATACAGATCGTTGAAATGTTTTAGTAATAGTGTTGAGTCTCGATTTAGAGTCCGAGGAGAAAATTTTATAGTCACGCAATTGAAGAGCAGGCTGAGTATAATCTGGAAAAATGGTGCCAGATTGTGAGAGATGTTTGAAGTGATTGGCCATGCCTTGGTGTTTGAGAATTGTGACTTTGTGTTTGGCAAGGTCTTTGATGAGATTTTTCTGGGCAGGTGTGAGGTTTCTTTTCGTCGGTGTAGTTGATTCTAATTGCTCGCCTTGCAGTAGAGCATCAATATTGTCATGTACTTCATGCTGTTGTACGTCGGGAGTACGAAATCGAGTTTGTGAGGCGAAAAGATCATCCTCAGATGAATGCTCAGCATCGCAGATGCCAGAGACTGAAATACGCATATGTATATGTATAAGTATATGTGACTGTTCAAGTCCAGTATTTGTGTATCAGTAATAAAGGTCGATAAAAGCAGAGACAGGATATAAATATATGATAGAATGTGGACTTACGTTGACGAGATCTTTTCGCTCTGTTGTGAGAGGAAGGAGAAGCCATGTTGATTGTAGTAGGCATCAATATCGTCATGTACTTCATGCTGTTGTACGTCAGGAGTATGAAATCAAGTTTGTGAGGCGAAAATATCATCTTCAGATGAATGCTCAGCATCGCAGATGCCAGAGACTGAAATACGCATATGTATATGTATAGGTATATGTGACTGTTCAAGTCGAGTATTTGTGTATCAGTAATAAAGGTAGATAAAAGCAGAGACAAGATATAAATATATGATAGAATATGGACTTACGTTGACGAGATCTTTTTGCTCTGTTGTGAGAGGAAGGAGAAGCCATGTTGATTGTAGTTGGTGTGAAGTTGAAGCTGCAGAAAAGGCCAGGTCTGTCCAAGTGGGAGTTGTTGTGAGAATGAGCCAGGAACAAGGTGCGCAATTTGTATATGAAAACTTCGAGCAAGCAAGAAAACGTGTCAGAAGGAGCATCAGTAACCTTGATGAGCTGTCAACTGTGTCATTGTGAATAGTGTAAATCTGTAAAGTGTGTTTTTAAACGATATAAAGTAAATAAAAGGTCAAAATGATAACATTTGTAAATAAGAAAAAATGTACAGGGTAGTCGCAGCAGTGCAGAACAAAAGGCAACAATACACATCAGCGATAGAGGTGGTGGCGATGTCTAGTAAATGTCATTATCATCATAATCATCATCAGTCCACTGTGATGGAGATAGTAAATGTAAGGGACCCAAGTAGTGGTAGAATATGGCAAAGATAAATATTTCAGTTATGATAACCATCAGAAATGATTGAATACGAATGGGGTGTAGAAGAAAATCGAGTAAGGTCCAAGAGAGATTGGATTGATTTGAAGATCAGTATGGTAAAGAAAAGAGTTGTGTGTGCGAATCGTCAGCTATCAACCAGTACGTACTAGTACACCATCGCACAAGATCATGAATGCAGAAGTTAGAGACAATGGGAAAAACGAGGCACGTACAGCTGATCAGCTAAAGAAGACAAGTATCAGAATTCAGAAGCGCTATGAATATGTGGGGAATAGCGATCAATGTAAAGTAGAACCGTACAAATAATATGACTTCATGGTAAAAAGATTTCGAAGTGTAGAATATTTAGTGTTTTTGGATACATGTTCAAGTTGTAATTGGAAAAAATGCAATTGTGATTATGATGTATGCTGTATAACAGCAACAACTCAATAAAAATTAGAATATTGTTGTTTCCAGTATTTATATAGAATTAGTAAAAAATTGGCTCATTCTAAAAGTATATGCTTTATTTTAGAATACAATGAGGAGTATGGCACATAGTTATGACCACTCGTTTTGGATTGGAATGTTCTCATTGTAAAATTTCAAGGATAATGTAACGTCACAGATATCGCAATACTGCGAACGTTAGGTGAAACATTTTTAAAAAGTACTCAATATTGTAACCGGCAAAGCTCCATAGGTATAAGGGTATGATGAAGGAGTATAAAATTAGTAACTGAAGATTTGCCGTAGGGTATAGTCTAAAGATACATGTAATCGATATTAATTAAGGTAAAGAAGCGATAAAATGTTGTCAAGTCAACAGATTTTCAAGATACTGTAATGATTATTGACGAGGACGTTTATCGCCTCGTCCGGTAGGTTTTCGATATGCTAGATTAGAAGAGTACAGATCATGTGAATAATCACGGGCTAAGTTGTTCAAAAAATCACAAGTTTGCTTATAATACATGCTAGTTATAGAATCATTGCCAGAGTCCACTAATAATTTTGTGTTAGCGGCCACTTCATCGTGGTGAGCAGAAAGGAGCTCCAATACAGGTCGTAATAATAACTAATATTGATTACATGTTGATAGCTGACGATTCGCACACACAACTCTTTTCTTTACCATACTGATCTTCAAATCAATCTAATCTCTCTTGGAGCTTAATTGATTTTCTTCTACACCCCATTTGTATTCAATCACTTCTGATGGTTATCATAACTGAAATATTTATCTTTGACATATTCTACCACTACTTGGGTCCCTTACATTTACTATCTCCATCACAGTGGACTGATGATGATTACGATTATAATGGCATTTACTAGACATCGCCACCACCTCTATCGGTGATGTGTATTGTTGCCTATTGTTCTGCATTGCTGCGACTACCCTGTAAATTTTTTCTAATTTACAAATGTTATCATGTTTACCTTTTATTTACCTTATATCGTTTAAAAACACTTTACAGATTTACACTATTCACAATGACACAGTTGACAGCTCATCAAGGTTACTGATGCACCTTCTGACACGTTTTCTTGCTTGCTCGAAGTTTCCAAATATAAATTACACACCTTGTTCCTTGCTCATTCTCACAACAACTCCTACTTGGACAGACCTGACCTTTTCTACAGCTTCAACTTCACACCAAGTACAATCAACATGGCTTCTCCTTCCTCTCACAACAGAGCGAAAAGATCTTGTCAACGTAAGCCCACATTCTGTCGTATATTTATATCCTGTCTCTGCTTTATCTACCTTTATTACTGATACACAAATAGTCGACTTGAACAGTCACATATACTTATACATATACATATGCGTATTTCAGTCTCTGGCATCTGCGATGCTGAGCATTCATCTGAGGATGATATTTTCGCCTCACAAACTCGATTTCGTACTCCTGACGTACAAGAGCATGAAGTACATGACGATATTGATGCTCTACTGCAAGGCGAGCAATTAGAATCAACTACACCGACGGAAAGAAACCTCACACCTGCGCAGAAAAATCTCATCAAAGACCTTGTGAAACACAAAGTCACAATTCTCAAGCACCAAGGCATGGCCAATCACTTCAGACATCTCTCGCAATCTGACACCATTTGTCCAGATTATACTCAGCCTGCTCTTCACTTGCGTGACTATAAAATTTTCTCCTCGGACTCTAAATCGAGACTCAACACTATTACTAAAACATTTCAACGATCTCTATTGGAGCTCCTTTCTGCACACCATGATGAAGTGGCCGCTAACACAAAATTATCAGTGGACTCCCGCAATAGTTCTATAACTAGCATGTATGATAAGCATACTTGTGATTTGTTGAACAACTTAGCCCGTGATTATTGACACGATCTTTACTCTTCTAATCTAGGGCCTTACTCGATTTTCTTCTACACCCCATTCGTATTCAATCATTTCTGATGGTTATCATAACTGAAATATTTATCTTTGCCATATTCTACCACTACTTGCGTCTCTTACATTTACTATCTCCATCACAGTGGACTGATGATGATTATGATGATAATGACGCGTGACGTATTGTGGTTGCTGCAACTTTCTTATTTGAGAAAGAAGGTAATTTTTTAAATAATATGTTTCTCTAATTTTCTTACCTATTAAAATTAAAACCGAATCCAATATGCTTGTTTTTGTGCGCTATATTTTTGTCAAAGCGAAATCTAAAATGCAGATCTAAAACCCCCAAGCCTGAAAAATTTACTCGATTGAGCACTGAAGAATCCCATTTCAAACTAAGAATTTTTCTTTGAGGAAAACTGGATTGAATGTTGCGGCCCTCCTAATTTTCGGTCTGTAGATACGCGCTGCTTCAGGGGTGGCACGCTTTAAAAAGCCTCTCATTTGTGAACGAATTGTTGTTATTTTTTTTGTAATGACTGGTATTTGAAAAAAGTAATGATATTGTTTTGCTGTAATTTTTGTAGGGTTTCCTGAAATTTGGCAATCAGAAAATGAATCTGAATTTGTCGCGGAAACTGTCAAGATGCTATTAGTGGAGAGGCTTAGAGTCATTTATCACGACCATCATGCATTTTATGATACCAGCATGAAACTTGGCACACATGTATGGTGGCCTAGATGTGCCACTACTTTTTTCTTTGAACAAAAAATTTTTTGTTTGAATTCAAAAATATAATCAAATTTGGTTGACTTATTTTTTTATTTCAAATGTATCTTAAAAATTTTTAAAAGATTTATTTAAAAAAAATAAAAAAAACAATTTAAAAAGAAAAAAAATTTAGGAAAATAAAAAAAAATATGTTAAACAGCCTAAACGTGCCACAGTATCCCAGAGTGCAATTCGATCAATTTTGGCGGGAAATAAGCACAGTTCTGTCTGTCGTGAAACTATCATGGCTGCTAAAGGAAAGGCAGCCTGGGCAAATTTTAAGGAAGAAATGAAAGCAAAGCATACAAATGGCACCAATGAGGAAGAAAGTGAACCTGAACCCTTCGTGCATTTAGGTGGTAAACGAATGAAAAATTCAAAAGAAGATTTTAAACCCTCATCATCAACCAATTCAATGGTAACATCAGCTGTGACTGTGACTGGTAAAGCTGAAAAATCCATCATCCCAAAAAGCCTGCCAGTTGCTGATATGTTGAAACTGGGCAAGGTGGTAGATTCAAAAACTACGGTAATTAAAGTATCTAAATTTGATTTTGCATCAATGTTGTGGTCAATGATTCCAACCACACTTGAATTTGTCATTGACAAACAGTCTTTAGGTGAAGGTGGGTTTAGGGTGGCCTACAAAGCTACATGCATGACAAATAACCCAGAATTCGAAAGCATAACTTGGGTTGTTAAGAAATTTTTGCCAGCAACATTGGAGATAATAGCACAGTTGAAGCAGACACCCAAAGAACTTGCAAAGCGAATTGTTCAGGGGCATCATCTTGCACGATATTTTGCCAAGCAACTTAAAGAGAAGATAGAGTCCCAAAAACTTTGCAGAGAATTTGGAGAGTGTTTTATCTATAATAAGGTATTCCTGGGTGAAGTTGAGAATGAATATGTTGCAATTGAGGAATATATACCAGGTATTTTTACAAAATATATTAACAACAATGGCATGGAGTGTGGGAATTGTTATCTGGGAATGAAAGCACAGTGCTTTGTTCATTTCACATTGGAAAAGTCTGAAGGGAAACTTATGGTAGTTGACCTGCAAGGGTGTGGTTTACATCTTTGCGACCCAGAGATTGCATCAAATGAAGGAATTGTCAATGGTGAAATTTCATTTTGTGCTGGAAATCTAAACATACTTGCAATAGAGAATTTCAAAAAAAGTCACAAGTGCAATAACTACTGTGAACTTCTTGGCTTGACAGAATTTTCCAAAAGTGCAACAGCATTTTAGGAACTGCATGTATGTACACTAGTGAAACATAAGATCTATTTTTCCATCTAATATCATTTATTTTGGTTGTGCTTTGCTGGTGTATTTTGTGCACATTCTTGTTCTGCAAGAAGATATTTTTAATCAGTTACACACAATTTTCAATCAATTTACAGACAGAGAAAACACAAACATTTCTGCAGCAAAAATTGTACTTAGTATAAGTATACTTCATCTGCTATAATTAATTGCATTTTTCAGATATAGATAAGCATCCACACATTCAGACGGCTCAATTTCATCTGGCTTTGCAATAAATTGCTGACAAAGTTGTCTAAAATCAGCCTCTAAATAATCTGTGGGAGCACTAAGTACACCAGAATGGCTAGCGATTTCTTCTAATTGCTCCTCTGTAACTGAAAGACCTGCAAAAATAATTGATAAAAGATATTCATTCAAGATGTTTATGTTCTTTTTTACACATTACATAGACAGTTTAATGACAGAAGAGTTGCAAGTAGCTGTTGTATATGAAATAAATTACTATGTTCGGTTATGTTAAATTGAGTTTTGTTTTCAGTGCAAATAGATGCAGATAATTTTCATTTCCTAAGCTACATTCATGTATGTTATGTAATCACGTTTTGTTTAATTTTCACAAAATGAAATCAACTGACCACATTGTTCTAGTCCATATCTTTCAGGGAAGTCATATATGTGGTTTGGTACTCCATCTGGTAACATTGTTTCCTTTTGGTGTCTAGTGTCTAATCCTATGGGAATTCCATATATCTTTGAATGATGCCATTTCTTTTTCCAGGACAGGTATAAATATATATGCAACGACATTCCTGGGAGAAGTCAATATACTTGATAATTATTGGCATCAATCCTATAGTGATTTATAATTACTACATTTTCAACATTGCAGATACATTGCAGATGCAGATACATTGCAGATGCAGATACTCTTGTGTGCATACTAATAAACAGGGGGTTCAAAATAAACTGGGGGTGGGGAATTCCTCAAAAATAATAAGCGGGCGGATGGCATCTCCAAGAAAAACAAACATGGGGGTCAGAATGCAGAGTACTAGTAAGTAATATTTTTTGCTGTTTTGAACAGATTTTCCTGCCACAGGTTTGCAACTTCCAGCAAAGCCCAACATTACATGCCAAACCAGAAATTCAAAATTTCTATTGTTGAAAATCAATACCCTACAATACATACCTTACCATACATATACCCTACAATAGAATACCCTACAATACATAATCTACAATAGATACCCTACAATACATACCGTACAATACATACATACATACTATGATTCTTCTAAAATACTTGAAGGTGGGAGGTCGAATCTCCCCCCTGGCAGCGCCCACCCTGCCGCCCCCCTGAAAGGCGTATCTGAAATTGATAACTTCAGTGTGAAGTTTGAAAAAAATTAGTTGCCTTAAAAAATGTAATCAATCCTGGAAAATTTAAACTCAATCTGTAATAAAAGATATATCAAACTGTAGCTGAGAAAACAGCGAATCCGATAAAAATGTTGAAATTTGTTAACTGTGTTGTTTGTAATTTTAAGGGAGCATTTGCTGCAGGCAAAGACAAAAACCGTGAAAAATTAAATTCCTCAGCCAACTTTAAAAACACAAAAATTCTCCTAACTTGGTCAAAATTTGTCCATTTTAACTCAAATTACACCAACACGAAGCTAATAGCTCGGCGAACATTTATCGAATAAATTTGGGTGAAAAAAAACGAAGTTTTGGCAGGTTAAAATCACACGCGTGTTGCGTGAAAATTTTGTGCTTTCCGGCAAAACCCAATCTCGGCTAAAACTGTCCAAAAACAGAGGAAAATCAACAAAACAAAAAAACAACCCCAGATAACTTTAGTTCTCGTGTAAATAAACAGTTATCGAAAGTTTAAATGGAGAAAATCGGCCCAGAACGACCCGAGAAAATCAAAATTGTCTTCGTGTTTTGGTTAGGCCCTCGAGCCGAAAGAAAAACGTGAGGTGAAACAAAACAAAACTCGTGCTGTTTAAAGCCAAAAACAATTGAATAAAGGAAATACCTTGAAATAATTGTTCACCAATTGTTTCCACAGGTCTTGACAACAATTGACACGTCTTTACAATTCATTTCCGGCACGTATTCACGTTTAAACTCGAGCAACTTGCCGCCCGTCCAACTAAAAAAGCACCTGCTTCTCCCTGCTCGTTTTGCATCTCATTAACTGGGTCGGCCGAACTTTCTAGAAAGTCGCACCACAAAATTGGCCATAACTCCCGAACCGCTTGGAGTAGAAATTAGCCAAATAGTACACTGTCATCGGCACAATGCAGCGATCATTTCTATACGGATTTGCACCCTTATTTGCTCCCCAAAAAAATGCCTTTATGGATACAACGAAATTCCTTTGATCCCATTGTTTTTTCGAACGTCGATTGTTCTGGAGACAATGACCCATTGTTTGGTCCCTCCGGGTCACGTGTGATCACATTTTATTATAGAGAGACTAGCGGGAACCCGGTCGCTACGCTCCTTCCCCGGAGCCCCCCAAGCAAAAAAAGTTTAATGTGGTTGGCGCACTTCGCGCGCTGTATTCGCTCCCGCTCATGCCAATACATACATACATACATACCTACATACATACATACCTACATACATACATACATACATACATACATACATACATACATACATACATACATACATACATACATACATACATACATACATACATACATACATACACACATGGGCCGGGTTCGGTCGCTACGCTCCCTCCCCGGAGCCCCCCAAGCAACAACAGTTTATTGTGGTTGGCGCGCTTCGCGCGCTGCATTCGCTCCCGCTCATGCCCATACATACATCCATACATACATACATACATACATACATACATACATACCCTACAATACATACCCTACAATACATACTCTACGATACATACCCTACAATACATACCCTACAATACATACCCTTCAATACAAACCCTACAATAAATACCCTACAATACATACCCTACAATAAATACCCTACAATAAATACCCTACAATAAATACCCTACAATACATAGCTTACAACACATACCCTACATAACATACCCTATAATACATACCCTACAATACATACCCTACAGTAAATACCTTACAATAAATACCCTACAATAAATACCCTACAATAAATACCCTACAATACATACCCTACAACACATACCCTACAAAGCATACCCTACAATACATACCCTACAATACATACCCTACAATAAATACCTTACAATACATACCCTATAATAAATACCCTACAATAAATACCCTACAATACATACCCTACATAACATACCCTACAACACATACCCTACATAACATACCCTACAATACATACCCTACAATAGATACCCTACAATAAAAACCTTACAATACATACCCTATAATAAATACCCTACAATAAATACCCTACAATACATACCCTACATAACATACCCTACTATACATACCCTACAATACATACCCTACAATACAAAGCCTACAATACATAACGTACAATACATACCCTACAATACATACCTTACAATACATACCCTACAATAAATACCCTGCAATACATACCCTACAATACATACCCTACAATACATACCCTACATAACATACCCTACAATACATACCCTAAAATACATACCCTACAATACATACCCTACCATACTTCCCCTGGCAAGCGACCACCCAGCGCCCACCCTGCCGCCCCCGTAAATCCGTTTCTTCTGAAAGTGAAAAAATGAATTCATCAAGGTACTTTAAAAACACTAAAACTTTCAAATTAAATTAACGTGGCGAATTTTCGTCCTACAGAACCCACGAAAATATCAAAATGAAGCTAATAGCTTGGCGAACATTTATCGAAAGTATTTGGGTCAAAAAAACAAAGTTTTGGCAGGTTAAAAATTAATTTTCACAAATGCCAAACACACGCGTGTTGCTTGAAAATTTCGTGTTTCGCAGCAAAACCCAAACTCGGCCAAAACTGTCCAAAATCAGAGAAAAATCGACAAAACAAAAAAACAACCCGAGATAACTTTAGTTCTCGTGTAAATAAACAGTTATCGAAAGTTTAAATGGACAAAATCGGTGCAGAACGACCCAAGAAAATCAAAATTGTCTTTGTGTTTTGGTTAGGCCCTCGAGCCGAAAGAAAAACGTGAGTTGAAACAAAACAAAACTCGTGCTATTTTGAGCCAAAAACAATTAAATAAAAGAAATACCTTCAAATAATTGTCCACACATTGTCTCCACAGGTCCTGAGAACAATTGACACGTCTTACAATTGATTTCCGGCAGGTATTCATGTTTAAACCCGAGCAACTTGCCGCCCGTTCAACTAAAAAAACACGTGCTTCTCCCTGCTCGTTTTGCATCTCATTAACTCCATCTTGGGAACTTTCTAGAAAGTCGGAACACAAAATGGGCAATAACTCCCGAACCGCTGGGGCTAGAAATTAGCGGAAAGCTTTAGTTTCATCAGCACAATGCAGCAATCATTTCCATACCAATTTGCACCCTTATTGACCCCCAGAAAAAAGCCTTTGACTGGCAACGCCCGCTCCTTTGATCCAATTGTTTTTTCGAACGTCAATTGTTCACCAAACAATAGCCCATTGTTCACAGTCGGCCGGTCACGTGATGTACAATTTTATTATATATAGACCATCCTGCAGCGGCGGACACGTTAAGTAATCCATTCTAATTAAAGTTGGTTAAATTGCGATAAGATCACTGTTCGTCGGACACGCAAAGCAATGGAACTTTATTTGAAATAATTGAAATGCTCCATTCGCCGTCCACATGGTCCATGGAATCCCCGAGTTCCGATTTGCATTCCAAGGTTGTTCCAGGTCCATGTTTTCTCCCATGACTTAGCTTGAAATCATTCAAATCTTCAAAGTTGCATCTATTCCCCCACAGTATGGTCCATGGGATCTGCGATCCAACTTTCATTCCAAGGTTGTTCTGGGTCCATGTTTTTCTCCCATGATTTAATTTGAAATGATTCTGATCCTCATATTTCCATCCTTTTCCCCACGGAAGCCCGAGGTCTGATTCCATCCCAAGGTTGTTCCAGGTCCATTTTTTCCACGATGCAAATGTTCGTGCACTTCTGAGCGTGCCAGAAATGTCTCGATTTAAACCGAACAGAGAGAAGCATTGCGATCGAATAGTATAGTATATCATAATTGGATCCATTTAATTCGAAATTTCGATTGGAGAATATACAATATTAAAAATACAACTCAAATTCGTAAAAACATATTTACGACTACAGGAATCCATGCAAGCAATACAAAAGCGCATTATGAAAATTTTAGAGGGGCACCAAAGTGAAATGCTTCTGAACACGCATTCGAAAATTCGTGATATAAAAGGGTTTTAAATACAGCAGATCATGAAAGTTCTCAATCAATTCACTCACATGTGACACGCCAAATCGACGACTTTCGTGTTTTGAATTGCAGGTCAGTGAATCCATGTGAAGTGGGATTTGCCGTGCTTCTCCGCACGCCCTGCTGCAATGCAATATGAAAATAGCTGTTTCCGAGTCTGGCCAGTTAGAGTTTCACATGGAAATCTGCAAAAATCGATTTAGAATTTTAGTATTGATCCATCAGAGCTCTCTCAAACAAATCAGAGTCAATTTATAGAGACTATGATTGAGATTTTGAAATATATTGCACGGCTGGAGAAATTTGAAAAGCGAGTTGTTGATCACGGAATCTGAGCTGAATAAAACAATACAGCTGAGGGGAAAATATAGAAAAAACTTAGTCACTTACCCGTGAAGTTCTTTGGGAAACAGTTCTGAATGGCAAGTTCAAGTAAAATTCCAGTTGATTGCAAGGAAGGGCGGAATAGCTTTTAGACAACTGCATGTGCTTTGAATGGCTTTCGTTTGAGTGAAATCACGAAATTGTCGTTTCTGAAATTCGTTCTTTAGATGGTTGTATCCAGACCTGAATTATAAAAGCAGAAATTGACAATTCATGGTTTTAGCATTCGATTTAGGATTGAAAAAGATTTGTAAAGCAAAAAATTATTCAGAATTTTAGATCGCCCAGAAAGTTCTGTAAACAACGGATCATAATAAATCGAAAACAAAATAAGAAGGACACAGAGGAGTTTAGTAGAGGCAAATAGAAACAACTTAGCAACTTACCAGTTAAATCCCGAGAAGCTTTTCGTTGGAAATCTCGAGTAAAACGGCATCAAAAATAAAACGCAGCAACGCAACGAAAGCAATTTCATTCTGTTTGTCCCGTCCCAAATTCGAAAATGGACATCCACTGCACGTTCGCTGAAGGAAGGATGCAACTTCCTCATCAATCAAAGGTAACAGTAACAATAGATGCGACTGGATTAGTGTCAAACGCAACAGGATTCATTGTTCGAAAACGGTAAACAATGCACGATGGATCTTTCCAGAAGCATGACATCATCCAGACGCAATAATTGTCAGGGGGTCGCACGGCACAGCACGTTTTGTTCGACTCGATGCTTTAGTACGCGAGGAAGCTCGGGTCACGTCCCCCTCGCACGCAAAACAGAAGTAGAGGCACGGCAGTAGCTGACAAAGTGCACAAAGCAAACTTGAAACGAAAACAAAGGCGGAAGGATTTTCGAGGTAGAAACTGGAAAATATCTGGAAAACGAAAACGAATTTCGAAAAACAAAATAGATATTGCAAATATACAGGTTACTGGGAACACATGTGAGTGGTTTTGAAAAAGAACTTATCAGGAGAATTTTAGGAGTTGTTGAGAAAGCTGCCGTCGCTGGGGGTCTTTGAGCGTTGTTTCCGTCACCGCTCCAATTATATTATATAGAGACTAGCCGGGGGCCCGGTCGCTACGCTCCCTCCCCGGAGCCTCCGAAGCAACAAAAGCTTAATGTGGTTGGCGCGCTTCGCGCCAACCTCGCTTCCGCTCATGCCCATACATACATACATACATACATACATACCTACATACATACATACCTACATACATACATACATACATACATGGGCCGGGTTCGGTCGCTTCGCTCCCTCCCCGGAGCCCGTCAAGTAGACAAAGCTTAATCTGGTTGGCGCGCTTCGCGCGCTGCATTCGCTACCGCTCATGCCGATACATACATACATACCCTACAATAAATACCCTACGATAATACCCTACATACATACCTACAATACATACCTTACAATACATACCTACAATACATACCCCACAATAAATACCCTACAATACATACCCTACAATACATACCCTACATACATACCCTACAATACATACCCTACAATACATACCCTACGATACATACCCTACAATACATACCCTACATAGATACCTTACATACACACCCTACAATACATACCCTACAATACATACCCTACATAACATACCCTACAAAACATACCCTACAATACATACCCTACAATAAATACCTTACAATACATACCCTACAATACATACCCTACATACATACCCTACAATACAATACCCTACAATACATACCCTACAATACATACCCTACAATACATACCCTACAATACATACCCTACATAACATACCCTACTATACATACCCTACAATACATACCCTACTATTAATACCTTAAAATACATACCCTACAATACATACCCTACAATACATACCCTACATAACATACCCTACAATACATACCCTACAATACATACCCCACAATACAAACCCTACAATACATACCCTACAATACATACCCTACATAACATACCCTACTATACATACCCTACAATACATACCCTACTATAAATACCTTAAAATACATACCCTACAATACATACCCTACAATACAAACCCTACAATACATACCCTACAATACAAACCCTACAATACATACCCTACAATACATACCCTACAATACATACCCTACAATACATACCCTACATAACATACCCTACAATACATACCCTACAATACATACCTTACAATAAATACCCTACAATAAATACCCTACAGTAAATACCCTAAAATACATACCCTACATAACATACCCTACTATACATACCCTACATAACATACCCTACGATACAAACCCTACAATACATACCCTACAATACGTACTACGACGCAAGATTTCTAAAGAAAGTAAAGGTGGGAGCTCGAATCTTCCCCCTGACAATCGACCGCCCTGCGCCCACCCTGCCGCCCCCCTGAAAGCCGAAGGTTGATAGCTTCAGTGTGAAGTTTGAAAAAAAAAGTTGCCTTCAAAAAATTAATCAATCCTGGAAAATTTAACTCAATCTGTAATAAAAAATATACCAAACTGTAGCTAAGGAAACAGCGAATCCGATAAATATATTCACATGTCTTAACAGTGTTGTTTTGAATTTTAAGAGAGTATTTAGTGCAGCCCAACACAAAAGCCGTGAAAAAATTTATAAATCAGCCAACTTTAAGAACACAAAAATTCCCCTAGCTTGGTCAAAATTTGTCCATTTTACCTCAAATTACACCAAAATGAGGCTAATACCTTGGCGAATAAGTATCGAAAGTAATTGGGTGCATTTGAAATACTTTTCACAATTTTAGTTGTACATTTTTGAAGTCCAAGACATGATTTTCTTCATCAAAAATAGCCATGAAATCAAACCCGTGCAAAAATTAGCAATTAAAACTCGATTCACCAACTTTCAAATTAAATTAACGTGGCCACTTTTTGTCCTACAGAACCCACGAAAATATCAAAATGAAGCCAATAGCCTGTAGAACATTTATCGAAAGTATTTGGGTGAAAAAAACAAAGTTTTGGCAGCTTAAAATTTAATTTTCGCGAATGCAAAACACACGCGTGTTGCGTGAAAATTTCGTGTTTTCCAGCAAAACCAAATCTCGGCTAAAACTGTCCAAAACAGAGGAAAATCAACAAAACAAAAAAAACAAAGCCATATAACTTTAGTTCTTGTCTAAATAAACAGTTATCGAAAGTTTAAATGGAGAAAATCGGCCCAGAACGACCCGAGAAAATCAAAATTGTCTTCGTGTTTTGGTTAGGCCCTCGAGCCGAAAGAAAAACGTGAGGCTAAACAAAACAAAACTCGTGCTATTTAAAGCCAAAAACAATTGAATAAAGGAAATACCTTGAAATAATTGTTCACCAATTGTCTCCACAGGTCTTGACAACAATTGACACGTCTTTACAATTGATTTCCGGCACGTATTCTCGTTTAAACCCGAGCAACTTGCCGCCCGTTCAACTAAAAAAACACGTGCTTCTCCTTGCTCGTTTTGCATCTCATTATCTCTGTCCTCAGAACTTTCTAGAAAGTCGGAACACAAAATGGGCCATAACTCCCGAACCGTTTGGAGTAGAACTTAGCGGAAAGCTTTACTGTGATCAGCGCAATGCTGCGATTATTCGGATACCAATTTGAACCCTTATTGACCCCAGAAAAAAACCTTTGTGTTCACAACGAAATTCCTTTGATCCCATTGTTCGGTCGAGCGTCGATTGTTCAAAAGACAATGGGCATGTTCACAGTCGGCGGGTCACGTGTGACCGTAGTAGAGTATATATAGACTAGCCGGGGGCCCGGTCGCTTCGCTCCCTCCCCGGAGCCCCCCAAGCAACAAAAGTTTAATGTGGTTGGCGCTCTTCGCGTGCTGCATTCGCTCCCGCTCATGCCCATACATACATACATACATACATACCTACATACATACATACATACATACATACATATATACATACATACCCTACCACACATACCCTACCATACATACCCTACAATACATGACCTACAATACATACCCTACATACATATCCTACAATACATACCTACAATACATACCCTACAATACATACCTACAACACATACCCTACAATACATATTACAATACTACAATACTACATACATACCCAATACTACAACAAATACCTTACAATACATACCCTACATATTACCCTACAATACATACCCTACACTACATACCTACAATAAATACCTTACAATACATACCCTACAATACATACCCTACAATACATACCCTACAATACATACCTTACAATACATACCCTACGTACATACCCTACGATACATACCCTACTACCATACGATACCTACGATAATACCACGATACCCTACAATACATACCTACAATACATACCCTACAATACATACCCTACATAATACCCTACGATACATACCCTACAATACATACCCTACAATACATACCCTACAATACATACCTTACAATACATACCCTATAATACATACCCTACACACATCCTACATACATACCCTACATACATACCCTAATACATACCTACAATACATACCCTACATACATACCCTACATACATACCCTAGAATACATACCTTACAATACATACCCTAAAATACATACCCTACGATACATACCCTACAATACATCCTACAACACCTACAATACATACCCTACAACACATACCTACATACATACCCTACAAACATACCCTACATAAACCCTACGATACATACCCTACAATACATACCCTACAATACATACCCTACAATACATACCCTACAACATACCCTACAATACATACCCCAATACATACCCTACAATACATACCCTACATAGCATACCCTACGATACATACCCTACAATACATACCCTACAATACATACCCTGCAATACATACCCTACAATACATACCCTAATACATACCCTACAAT
>RQOL01000417.1:0-58776 GCA_013076295.1 Sanderia malayensis | reverse complement strand
ACTGGACTATCCGATAAGAATGCATGCAATACTACACGAGTATCAGCTTCCTCGTGATTACAATCAAACAATTTAGCCACATTTCATGCAGTGACAGTCAGTGTTGTGTTCCTATGATTGACTGTGCAAGGAACATTGAAATTGGACTGTGTTTCTAGCAGACAGGTAAATTCAACGAATCGCTTGATGAGCTCGTCCTTATTCTCTTTGTTGTTGTGCATAAACATTTGAAAGGCTTTACCATTCATCATTTTCTGTCCATTAGTACCCAAATGAACCCTTGCGTTACAACCTCTTTCTTTTATCTCGGCATCTTTGATCGAGTACTCTTGGTCGTCAATATAGTTATCGAATACTATGACAGTTTCCTGTAGCTACATACCATGATGAAGGAGGTTTGAATGCTTTCAATTGATCTGAAATGTACTGTCCCCATGTTGTGGTGGGCTTTGAAGCCCTGATTACTGCCATACCGTCATAAATTGTTGTCGCTCGAAGAGGTGGAAGATCAGCAAGGACTTGGTCTTAATGTTTCACAATGTCACGATAAAAGAGAAGCATTTTCTCATTGTCTCACTAAATACCCTCTTGCAATAGCAACTCCCGACGGAAAGCTGTATCAACCAGGATCTAAAACAGCATTCAGAAATCATCTGATTGACCAAGCTGAGGCAACCATCGAATCTCCATCTCTTCTTATCGGATGGTCCAGTGATCATCAAAGCTAAGGACACAGATATCTTCATTCTAATGATATATGCATTTGCAGTAAAACAACCACAGTCGGAATGGTGTATGCAAGTTGACCATGATAAATTCATCAGCATCGGAAAGATCGTGCAGCTCCTTGGCATCTCCACAGCCTTGTTGTTACCTGCCTTTCATGCTCCAACCGGCTCCGACACCACCAGTTACTTTTATCGCATTTCAAAGAAATCACTTTTTGACAGGGCAGCGAAACAAAAGTCATTGCTCCTTCTCGAAAAATTGGGAGATGAAAAATCTCTTAATGGGGAACGTGATATCACTAACTTATTCATAGGGCAATATACAACGGTAAAGAAAAATGGCGGTATAGTCACTACACGAATCAACCAATACGACAAGCTAAGGGTAAAAACAACACAAAGCATTATTCCTGATCCTGGAAGCTTGAAGTATCTGATTCAAAAGGCCAATCTGGCGACATATTACCTGAAACATTTCAGTTTACCAGTCGTCAAAAAAGTCAGTGTGTCTGAAAGCGGCTGGATTAGAGAAGAAACTGGCCATTTGCTACCTTTGTGGTACCATGGGCCACAAATGCCCCGATTAGTGCGAAAAAGTCGGGGAAAAAGAAAGACGTCTGCAAAAGCGCCAGTTTTTCATTGATGGACACGAGCGAGACCTCAGATGCTACAGATAGCGATGATGGGTTGACGGGAAAGACTGTTTTCACAGAGCATGGAATCTGTCCTGATGACAAGGGTGACTATGACTGGCTCTACTTGAGGTCTGAAGAAGACTGTGCTGCTTATGACAGTGATGACGATGAATATATACCTTAATTGGTTAGATAATATCATGGTTTAGTGCTATCCTCAGGAAATTTGCCTAACAAAAAGCCAAAAGAGCTGTTTTCCAGGAGGTAATGTTTTATAAAAATTGATGGAAAAGGAGGAAACTTGATATACATTTGATTTTAGCTTCGCCTACCCCGAAAATACAGCACTAAGTGACAATAAATAAGGTATATTTATTCAGAAATCTCAATTTTCCTTTGGTATTTTGGAAAAAAAATAATGAATTTTTTCTGACCACGCCCTGCCACACCCACCACTAAATCATTTGGGGACAAGCAGATTCGGAAAGAGCATCAAATTTTACACCAGAAAAACACTATCAGCTATATTCCCCTTCGATATTCGATAAATTATGCCCGTGCACCTGTCTATACGCCATTACTGATAGCTTACAGTTTTACTGTTCAAAAATATGATGAAGCAAACGGAGTTCCAGAGTTCTGTGACCTTCCACATCCTGTAGTCAACGTATTTATGGATTATAAGGTAAGAAAGAAAAGCAACTTCACTTCTGCTACCATTTCTTAACAGTCTAATTATATGACTTTAGCCGAGCCTACCTTAACTAGCGTTATCGTAATTTGCACTGACTCGCACCATTTTAGTAAAAATTTCGATTCTGCATTATTGTAAGCCAAGGCAAGCTATCCAATCGAACAATAAAGCAGAACTAATGATAGCAATACTTTTCTCTAAACAATTTTTACAAATTGAGCAACGTTCTTTATTTGCATTTAGGGTGGAAGCGACACCTTCGATGGAGAGGAAATGATGCAGTTTATTGAGCCATTAACACAGGAAAATCAGGATGAAAGTGTGGCGATTGAAAATCACCCCGAATGTTCACTAAAGGAACGATCAACAGAGAAACCGATTGAAGATGGGCAAAACTTGGACGCTGCAGATGCTATTCTGAATGTATTACTAAACAGTCCTGCGGATTTTGAAAGAAAGGCTGCACCTTCAGGCATTCGCCAAAACTTCATGTGCACATTCAATAGAGAGGTTGTTCCAATGGAGACTGCCCGGGCAGACGATAACGGAGCGTATGTTCAAACTGGGTGTCCAAAGCGCTGGTATTACATTAGTAATGACAAGGAATGGAAATGCACGGTAGCAAGACAAGAAAATGGGGGCGTTTACTACATCAACGAGAGAGTGGGATCAAAGTATGAAAAGAAGTTCGTGCGTCCTTGTGATGTTTACCAGCTAACACGCACATACAGGCAGAATAAATGCAACCCTGAATTCGTGCAAATGTTTGCAACAGTGAGACAGGCAGATCACAAAGACGAAGATCCATATTATTTAATGTCTTATAACTGGAAAAACGGCGACGAAAATGCAGAGAAAAACTTCGTTTTATCTCGGCATGGCAATGCAAAACGGCCTCATGCAACCAATTACATGAAACAAAATCCAGCCATAAAGAAGAAGGTTGTCAATATGCTGTCAAACACAGCCTCGTGCGCAAAAGTCTACCGAGATTTGATTAAAGAAGCAAAGGTGATTTTCTCAATAAACTAGTCACGGTGAATGTTTACCTATCAATAATTAACATATCGTTTAAAAATCCGGTTGTTACAAACATATTTTCGCATTTCAGACACCGAACGAAGAGCCATGCAATCCCAAATTCGTTCATAACATTAAAGCCGCCAGAAAAAAGGTGCACATGCGAAAAGAGACTGGAGCCGGGATTCCTGAATGGGAAACCCTGGTGCAGCAAATGCGGAACGAAAAATTCAACATTGAAAGTGTTGTATTGATGCAAGAGCATATGTCTCTTTCTGTGCTACTAGTCAGATGCTTGCGGACATTGATCGGTTTTGTGTACATGGCAACAGTGTATTTATTGTCGACACAACATTCGAATTGTCAGATGGTTTTTGGCTAACTGACAGCTCATTCTCCTACGAAGCATTGGTCAACGAAAAGGGAATTCATCCAGTTTTTCCAGGACCCTACATGTGGCACTTTAGAAAAGACCAAAGGACATATAGGTGTGATTGATATTTGTAAATTATTCATTCTCAATTTTTATCTACTTTTTCATCTCACAAAATATTCTCACGGTTAAAATAAAAAATTACAATGAATGTGTAACAGCAATACTCTCTTGCTTTTAGACGGTTTGCTTTGGAGATGACATATGCCAAACCAGCCTTGCTGTCCATCAAAAAAGTTGGCCATGATTTGGACAATGCCATTGGAAATGGTTTGACAGACATTCTTCGTGATGCTGAAAAACTGTTCTGCACTGAACATATGCAGAAAAACGATGAGCGTAGATTGAAGGAAATGTCAGCAAATGCAAGCACCACCAGACGAATAATGGCAGACATATATGGCACACAGCATGGATGTGTTGCAGAACAAGGACTGGCAGATGCTACTGATCCGGAAGACTTTGATGCCAAGCTGGAGAGCCTTAAACCAATATGGGATGGCCTGCTGCCCAACTTTCATGCATGGTTTATGGCGAGACGTGCGAAGACCTTTAAAGCCAATTTGGTGTTAAGTGCTCGTTCACAACTTAACATCAAAGGCAGGTTTTACACAAATGGGCTCGAGAGTGGTCACAGACTGCAAAAGAAGTTTCTTGCAGAAGAATCTCACAATGAGTCCAGAGTTGCAGAAGTCAACAAATTAATTTGCCAATGGGTTGAAGAATTCTACACAGAGTCTGTTCGAGCACTGCGGGGATTGGGAAGATATCGCCTTGCCAATGGATATGAAACGTTTTTTGTGGAGCCAACAAAATGGAACCAGTGGAGCCCTCAGCGACGCCAGCAGCACGCTGATCAGTTTTTCGCCTTCATTCCTTCTCAGAGTCAACGCTATCGCAAACCTGCATCAGCTGGTCTGAAGAAACCACCTAAGGTGCCAAGAAGAGTTAGCATGCAGGAACCTGAAATATTCATTGATCGCACAATAACTACGATGCCACAGCCTGCGAGCAAAGTTCAAAAAGTCACTCCCATCAAGTTGAAAAAGTCATCAACAGCTTCACCTTCCTGGGCAGTGACTCAGCAAGCAAACATGCCAAGTCCAGCAGCATCAGATCCTCTAAATCCTGACCGCCTTCTGCAAAGTTCATTTGAACTTGTCCATCGATCAGACCATAAAAACTGTCCCATCTCAGTAAAGCGTTGCCAGAGCTGCAAGCGAATATTCACAACATCAGATTGGGTTGTTGTAAAGACAGAGGGACTGAGAGAATGGACTGCTGGTAATGGAAAACAAAAATCAGCTTCAGGAAACATTTACTTACATTATTTAAGATCATGTCTGCTAGAATACCAGCAAAATTTTGAATTCACCATGGTAACTGTTCCAAAATCAACCTTAAAATACCTTCCAGAAGGTTCGATAGAGAAATTTCAGCGGCAAGGATGCAAGATTGAACAATGACTTGATATAAATCTTTGTACTATTTTTATTCACTTATTATTTGTGTAGTTTCCATAAAATGTCATCGTTTGTGTTTGCTGCACGCCAACTCTCTCTTTTTGACTCAGACTCAGAACCTGCCGCCTGGACTGTTTCTGCACAGTGGTGTGTTGTTGTTCCAGTGTGTGCGAAATTGACTGGACGATGAATGATGAACAAAAGCAACCAAAACGATGAATGGTAACCAAAAAAGCCTATCAACTTTACATATAATACAAGCCAAGCCACGAAGTGAATCGGTTCCACGAGCCAGATGTGGAGGATTGAGGTAGCCATATAATATTTTCATGGTTGTTAGCATTGGATTTCCCCCAAAAAGTTCCAGAATGTTGACTAACTTTCAACAAAATTTATCCAGTGGATTCCGCGTTCTGACTCGCTTTATAACCTCACCTCGTAAGAAAATTAGTTAGGCCACTTCACGTCACGTTGTAAAAAGACAACAACCACAACATCCCAAACCCACAATAACGCCGTGAAATCGGGAAAGAAAGAACCCTATTAGGACAATCTTGGGTTGTTCTTGCGTTCTTTTTGGGTTGTTCAGCTTGTTCTTGGGGCTTGAAGGTTGTTCTTGGGTGGTTCTTGGGTTGTTCTTGGGGTTTTCGGACTGTTCTTGGGTTGTTCTTGGGTTGTTCTTGGGTTGTTCAGCTTGTTCTTGGGTTGTTCTTGGGTTGTTCAGCCTGTTCTTGGGTTGTTCTTGGGTTGTTCCGCTTTTTAGTAACGACGACTTTTGCAAGCTTCTTAAAAATTGGCAGGTTGCAAAGATGAATTTTTATGTGTCATAATGTAGGTAGTTTTTGTGGGTATAATTCCGAAATTGTAGGGATTTGTAATGATAATGGAGAAAAAATCTGTAGGGGGAAGGTAGGGAGAAATCAAATGCGCTAATAGATTTATTAGCGCACGTGATTAATACATTTATTAGTTTACTTGAATTATTATGTTCAAAAATGGAAGTGAACAATTATCAGGAATTCGTGTATAACCTGAATTGAAGAAGAAAATCTATTGGGAGAGTATAAAAATCATGGAGGTTTTATGTTCCATTTGTTGAGTTATCATTCTATGAGTGCTTATTGGATAGCAATAAGCATCTCTTAATAGTTTTACTGAGTGTCAACACAGGTTTAATAAAAAATCATGAACATGAGACATTTTCATTCCATGTAAATTCCAAAATTGATTGATTCTGTGGTGTAATGGTTGGAAAATGTATGGATATATGTGATCATATGTTATTAAGAACTTCATACCTGAATAAGCACTTCAAAGATACTGTCAGAAGATGTTATGTAACATTTGGCTCCATGTTCCCTTATAAACATGAGACATTTTCATTTCATGTAAATTCCAAAATTGATAGATTCTGTGGTGTAATGGTTGGAAAATGTATGGACATATGTGATCATATGTTATTAAGAACTTCACACCTGAATTAGCATTTCAAAGATACTGTCAGAAGATGTTATGTAACATTTGGCTTCATATTCCCTTATGAACATGAGACATTTTCATTCCATGTAAATTCCAAAATTGAATGATTCTGTGGTGTTATGGTTGGAAAATGTATGGATATATGTGATCATGTGTTATTAAGAACTTCATACCTGAATTAGCACTTCAAAGATACTGTCAGAAGATGTTATGTAACATTTGGCTTCATATTCCCTTATGAACATGAGACATTTTCATTTCATGTAAATTCCAAAATTGAATGATTCTGTGGTGTGATGGTTGGAAAATGTATGGATATATGTGATCATATGTTATTAAGAACTTCATACCTGAATTAGCACTTCAAAGATACTGTCAGAAGATGTTATGTAACATTTGGCTTCATATTCCCTTATGAACATGAGACATTTTCATTCCATGTAAATTCCAAACTTGATTGATTCTGTGGTGTGATGGTTGGAAAATGTATGGATATATGTGATCATATGTTATTAAGAACTTCATACCTGAATTAGCACTTCAAAGATACTGTCAGAAGATGTTATGTAACATTTGGCTTCATGTTCCCTTATGAACATTTAGCAGGCAATGATCGCTTTTATTTGGCTGGCTTTCATTCAGTTTTAGTACTACAAGAGAACAAAGACACATTGAAATGAATGATTTTAGATAATCAAATGCACATTGAAACGAAATGAAACATTACACGAACAATGGAGACATTAAGCTGCCATACCGTGTTGTTATTGTTGCTGCGGCATATGACAGCCGACCTCATTTTTGGAAGGGGCGTTTCCTCCATTCTTCAAGTCACTACAAGAGAACAAAGACACATTGAAATGAATGATTTTAGATAATCAAATGCACATTGAAACGGAGTGGAACATTACACAAACAATGGAGATATTAAGCTTCCAAACCGTGTTACTGTTGTTGCTGGCGCATGACAGCCGACCTCATTTTTGGAAGGGGCGTTTCCTCCATTCTTCAAGTCACTACAAGAGAACAAAGACACATTGAAATGAATGATTTTAGATAATCAAATGCACATTGAAACGAAATGAAACATTACACGAACAATGGAGACATTAAGCTGCCATACCGTGTTGTTATTGTTGCTGCGGCATATGACAGCCGACCTCATTTTTGGAAGGGGCGTTTCCTCCATTCTTCAAGTCACTACAAGAGAACAAAGACACATTGAAATGAATGATTTTAGATAATCAAATGCACATTGAAACGAAATGAAACATTACACGAACAATGGAGACATTAAGCTGCCATACCGTGTTGTTATTGTTGCTGCGGCATATGACAGCCGACCTCATTTTTGGAAGGGGCGTTTCCTCCATTCTTCAAGTCACTACAAGAGAACAAAGACACATTGAAATGAATGATTTTAGATAATCAAATGCACATTGAAACGAAATGAAACATTACACGAACAATGGAGATATTAAGCTGCCATACCGTGTTGTTATTGTTGCTGGCGCATGACAGCTGACTTCATTTTTGGAAGGGGAGTTTCCTCCATTCTTCAAGTCACTACAAGAGAACAAAGACACATTGAAATGAATGATTTTAGATAATCAAATGCACATTGAAACGAAATGAAACATTACACGAACAATGGAGACATTAAGCTGCCATACCGTTTTGTTATTGTTGCTGGCGCATGACAGGCGACCTCATTTTTGGAAGGGGCGTTTCCTCCATTCTTCAAGTCACTACAAGAGAACAAAGACACATTGAAATGAATGATTTTAGATAATCAAATGCACATTGAAACGAAATGAAACATTACACGAACAATGGAGATATTAAGCTGCCATACCGTTTTGTTATTGTTGGTGGCATATGACAGCCGACCTCATTTTTGGAAGGGGCGTTTCCTCCATTCTTCAAGTCACTACAAGAGAACAACGACACATTGAAATGAATGATTTTAGATAATCAAATGCACATTGAAACGAAATGAAACATTACACGAACAATGGAGATATTAAGCTTCCAAACAGTGTTGTTATTGTTGCTGGCGCATGACAGCTGACCTCATTTTTGGAAGGGGCGTTTCCTCCATTCTTCAAGCCACTACAAGAGAACAACGACACATTGAAATAACTGGTTTTAGATAATCAAATGCACATTGAAACGGAATGAAACATTACACGAACAATGGAGACATTAAGCTGCCATACCGTGTTGTTATTGTTGCTGGCGCATGACAGCCGACCTCATTTTTGGAAGGGGCGTTTCCTCCATTCTTCAAGCCACTACAAGAGAACAACGACACATTGAAATAACTGGTTTTAGATAATCAAATGCACATTGAAACGGAATGAAACATTACACGAACAATGGAGACATTAAGCTGCCATACCGTGTTGTTATTGTTGCTGGCGCATGACAGCCGACCTCATTTTTGGAAGGGGCGTTTCCTCCATTCTTCAAGTCACTACAAGAGAACAACGACACATTGAAATGAATGATTTTAGATAATCAAATGCACGTTGAAACGGAATGAAACATTACACGAACAATGGAGACATTAAGCTGCCATACCGTTTTGTTATTGTTGCTGGCATATGACAGCCGACCTCATTTTTGGAAGGGGCGTTTCCTCCATTCTTCAAGTCACTACAAGAGAACAACGACACATTGAAATGAATGATTTTAGATAATCAAATGCACATTGAAACGAAATGAAACATTACACGAACAATGGAGATATTAAGCTTCCAAACCGTATTGTTATTGTTGCTGGCGCATGACAGCTGACCTCATTTTTGGAAGGGGAGTTTCCTCCATTCTTCAAGTCACTACAAGAGAACAACGACACATTTAAATGACTGGGTTTAGATAATCAAATGCACATTGAAACGAAATGAAACATTACACGAACAATGGAGATATTAAGCTTCCAAACCGTGTTGTTATTGTTGCTGGCGCATGACAGCTGACCTCATTTTTGGAAGGGGCGTTTCCTCCATTCTTCAAGTCACTACAAGAGAACAACGACACATTGAAATGACTGGTTTTGGATAATCAAATGCACATTGAAACGAAATGAAACATTACACGAACAATGGAGACATTAAGCTGCCATACCGTGTTGTTATTGTTGCTGGCGCATGACAGCTGACCTCATTTTTGGAAGGGGCGTTTCCTCCATTCTTCAAGCCACTACAAGAGAACAACGACACATTGAAATGAATGATTTTAGATAATCAAATGCACATTGAAACGAAATGAAACATTACACGAACAATGGAGACATTAAGCTGCCATACCGTGTTGTTATTGTTGCTGGCGCATGACAGCTGACCTCATTTTTGGAAGGGGAGTTTCCTCCATTCTTCAAGCCACTACAAGAGAACAACGACACATTGAAATGAATGATTTTAGATAATCAAATGCACATTGAAACGGAATGAAACATTACACGAACAATGGAGATATTAAGCTGCCATACCGTGTTGTTATTGTTGCTGGCATATGACAGCCGACCTCATTTTTGGAAGGGGCGTTTCCTCCATTCTTCAAGTCACTACAAGAGAACAAAGACACATTGAAATGAATGATTTTAGATAATCAAATGCACATTGAAACGGAGTGGAACATTACACGAACAATGGAGATATTAAGCTTTCAAACCATGTTGCTGTTGTTGCTGCGGCATGTTCGTTCGAATTACTTATTCCATGTCGTTGTGATTCTACATACTTGAAAAACTTTGGTTTCAACAACACATTGTCAGTCTTGTAGAACCGCCCATTGGTGCACATGCTTTTACCACCACGTGACTTCTTTTTTGTCCTGCATAACGAAATTTAATTGTCATTGGTTAATTGCAACCAAAGTTTACATACAATTTTTGTTGGCTTCTTTATAATACAAGTTTTACGGTTTTATTGTTATAAAGCCACCTTGCTCCTCAGTATCATCTTTTGATGGTTCTCCACCATTTGCAACCCTGCTAAAAATGACTGAGACAGGAGCATATATGAAAAAATGTGAAACACATAGGAAGCTTTGGCAAATTTTTATCACAATAGAAATTTTGAATTATTTATATGCAAACATACCATCTGAGCATGTAGTTGTACAGTTGCTTGAAATTGTTTTCAGCTTCTTCTCTATCAAGCGTAAGAGTTTTGGTATGCCCCAATTAGAGCTCAAATTGACACTATCTCTGAACGAAGAAAATCTATTGGGAGAGTATAAAAATAATGGAGATTATATGTTGCATTTGTTGAGTTCTCATTTTATGAGTACTTATTGGATAGCAATAAGCATCTTTTAATAGTTTTACTGAGTTTCAACACAGGTTTAAGAGTACGGCACTGGCACACCCTATTGGGAGAGTATAAAAATCATGGAGATTATATGTTCCATTTGTTGAGTTCTCATTCTATGAGTGCTTATTGGATAGCAATAAACATCTTTTAATAGTTTTACTGAGTGTCAACACAGGTTTAATAAAAATCATGAACATGAGACATTTTCATTTCATGTAAATTCCAAAATTGATTGATTTTAGGGTGTAATGGTTTGAAAATGTATGGATATATGTGATCATATGTTATTAAGAACTTCATACCTGAATTAGCAAGAGCTCAAATTGACACTATCTCTGAATGACCACAGATGCCAGTCATGCTTCTCGAAAGCAGTTCCCAATGGCAGAAAGATCCCATTCTTTTCGCTAATTACTTTAGCCATCATAGCATTGTACATTCCAACACGGTTGTCAAATTCATCCAGGCAAGTTGGTAATGCCGTGACTACCACCTGAGGAAAGCATTAAAAGAAGATGAAAATGTAACTCCAATAAAAATACCCTGTTTTCAAAGGTTTGAGCAAACACCTTTACCACGGGAGAATCAGCAGCAAAAATGTAACACATCGCCATCATAAGAGTGACATACCTTCGCAAATGAAACACTGGCCGACAGCAACATTGAATGGAACTGCTTTTCAGCTTTTCCATTAGCATATGACGGGACAAATCATTAGTCCCAACTATGAAGACCACAAAACTGGGCTTGGTCTGTGCAAATGCAGTCCTACATGCTGTCTTCAATTTCACGGCCACATCAATATACCGTCCGCCAGGAGTGCTGTTTACGTACCAGTTGTCTCCAATCTTCACATCACCTTCCACAATTGGTCTTATCTGTGAATGACTGAATATTTCAACCTACAAGTGAAATAACTTATGTGATATTTTCCTGGAGTTATTTATCAACAATAAATCGGCTGATAAAAAACTTGTTTTTTTGCAAATTGAAACCTTTTAATAGAAAAAAGACAGACTTACGGTTTGCTCAGTGATGACCCCACTCTTCAGCAATTTAAAGGAGTTTTGCTTTCCTGACTCTCCGAGCTTCCACTTGCTGGCAACATCTCTCCAGCCACTGCCGCACACATCATCTCCCCGAAAGAGCCATTTTTTGTTTCCCGAGCCATGCATCTCAATGAGATGGGCTCCCTTTCCTTATAAGATACTAAGTAGATAGTTGTCATTGTCAATAAGATGTTCACAGAGTGGGCACAGATATACTTAAAGAATTCCACTAAACCCAACGGAAATATAACAGGTATAGATTTGAGTACAACATTACATTAAATACTTCTTCTTTAGTATTAAAGCTAAATGGAAAACCTTATTGGAAAACCTGATTTTGTGAAAGTGAACTGGCCTAAGCAAAGTGATCAATCTGATTTAGAAAGAAGCTGAGCAGTTGAAATAACAATGAAGCTAATTTACCTTTGTTTGAGATCAATGGTAATGTGTTTGTAGGTTTTGCAATATCCTTCCACCTGTAAATTGTCCTTTTCAAACAATTTTTCTTTGGCGATGTAAGGTAAGGTAGGTGTACGAAACAGATATTTCAAAAAGCGCCGACTTTTGTAAAATTCCCATCATTCATTAACATGAAAGTGAGGCAAGATTCTTCTGTGAAAGGTTATATAATGGCCTCGTTTCAATGAAGCGAAACTTGCTGCTATGCTGCTATTGGATAATTAAAAATGCAGAAATGCATCTCATTAAAATCTTTGCGTAAGAACAAAACAATGTGGGTATCATTGTACGAAGATATATTTATTAGACATATATACTCTAAAGGACAATACGAGAGCCTAATTTCCTAAGGTAATAACAAAAATAAACTTCAGCTTTAAACGTTTCGATTTATTAATCTTCATCAGTATAACAGTTCTAACAACGATTTGGGGACCTACTTATACACCTGATTAACAAAAACACTGGGTAACAAAAGAATAAACCTAAACAAGGATGGTGCGTCAACAAAGTGACAGTTCTGTTCGGATTGCGCGTTGATAGCATCAGTGATTGCCGTGTATATGGCTTGCTGTTCAGGGTTCAATGCGGCCAGCATTCGTTCTCCTTCCTCTCTGGCATTGGCCACATCGATGTGATCTTGCTCTGTAATAATGAGTGAAATATATTGCAATAAAATTTGAAAGAAAGCCACCAGAATGAATGTCCAAAAATACGTAAATGCCCTTGTGTGCACGATCTTAGGATACATTATTATATTCTTACTAATACAGTGCATATTTTCAAATAACACATACACAGAGCGAATAACACATAGTACCTTGTTCAGGAATGACATAGTCGGCTGCAAGTTGAGGAAAGTGAGCATAATTAGTGATCGATTGACCATGTACTTTCAAATTTTCGTCAATGTCATGGAGACATTGATACATGTGTCGGTCTTCAAAAGCTATGGTCATATCTGGATGATTGACTTGATCACGTCGTACAAAGTCTTCATTCAATGCTTCTTTGAACCTGTTGAAGAGTGCTGCGATATCTGAAGGTGTCTGAAAAAGAAGTAATGTTGCAAACAACTGTCTGAGTTGTATTGGCATGTTGAAAATGACTGCCTCCTCCAAACAGCGTATGATATCAACATCATCTTCCAACAGACCTAGAGCTAAAGCTGCGTCTTTGAAGGAATTGCATAGGTTTCCTTCTACCGTGCGAAGATCTTCAAACGACGTGGCACCTCGTTTAAGGAGAAGCAATAGTCTCAGTGCGAATCTTTGCTCACATGGTCGTGGGTGAACTTAATATATTCTGCCTATAACAGGCAATGTTCTCCGCTGTCTTGCTTTCCATGTTTTGGTCCACTCATTGAAATCACATGGTCGTGGGTGAATTTGATATATTCTGCCTATAACAGGCAATGTTCTCAGCTGTCTTGCTTTCCATGTTTTGGTCCACTCATTGAAATCACATGGTCGTGGGTGAACTTGATATATTCTGCCTATAACAGGCAATGTTCTCCGCTGTCTTGCTTTCCATGTTTTGGTGCGCTCGTTCAAGACATAGTGTTGATAGCAAATTCGTGATAGAGATATTGGCGTGCAGCCGGGTCTTCTGCATTCAATTCAAACCAAGACGTCAGTGTGGTTTTTTCGTTGATGTTTTGTAATTGTTCAACCCGACCATTATCCTGAAAGTATACGACCTGCTGATCAGGTAGATGAACATGCAGACGTTTGATAGTGTGACTTTTCTCGTGCATGGGCAATTGTAATATTCTGTGAACAGCTTCATGTGGTCCAATATACCGAGCGTTGATGTATTGGCGTACTTCATCGTGCTCAATATCTTGATGTACTTGTTGCTGCTGTCCTCGAAGAATTTCAACGTGGCACAACCCATGTATCATCTAGAATTCGATCTTCCACATTGACTGCATGTAGAGAGGATAACCATTAGCATTGACTTGTGTTTCTATGTGGCACAACCCATGTATCATCTAGAATTCGATCTTCCACATTGACTGGATGTAGAGAGGATAACCATTAGCATTGACTTGTGTTTCTATGTGGCACAACCCATGTATCATCCAGAATTCGATCTTCCACATTGACTGGATGTAGAGAGGATAACCATTAGCATTGACTTGTGTTTCTATGTTGCACAACCCATGTATCATCTAGAAGTCGATCTTCCACATTGACTGGATGTAGAGAGGATAACCATTAGCATTGACTTGTGTTTCTATGTGGCACAACCCATGTATCATCTAGAATTCGATCTTCCACATTGACTGGATGTAGAGAGGATAACCATTAGCATTGACTTGTGTTTCTATGTTGCACAACCCATGTATCATCTAGAAGTCGATCTTCCACATTGACTGGATGTAGAGAGGATAACCATTAGCATTGACTTGTGTTCCTATGTGGCACAACCCATGTATCATCTAGAATTCGATCTTCCACATTGACTGGATGTAGAGAGGATAACCATTAGCATTGACTTGTGTTTCTATGTTGCACAACCCATGTATCATCTAGAAGTCGATCTTCCATATTGACGGGATGTAGAGAGGATAACCATTAACATTGACTTGTGTTTCTATGTGGCACAACCCATGTATCATCTAGAAGTCGATCTTCCACATTGACTGCATGTAGAGGATAACCATTAGCATTGACTTGTGTTTCTATGTGGCATAACCCATGTATCATCTAGAAGTCGATCTTCCACATTGACTGCATGTAGAGAGGATAACCATTAGCATTGACTTGTGTTTCTATGGTATTCCTCTCTTTTGAAATTCAATGACATATACATGTGCAATGGTATGTCCTAGAATGTGCTTGTAAAGGACATCTTCCAGTAGTTCTCGTAGTTTGAGTTGAAATACTCACGTGATAACATCATGCTGGTCATTTGCCGTCTGGTGTGGTAGAATTTTTTCAGAATTCTCCTTCCATTTGAGATTGGCTGTCATGGTTAGGAAGATGTAAGGATACTCACCATAGTCATTGCATCTTGAAAGTTCTCGTACATATTTCGTTGACTGCGTGAAAAAGATGAGGGTAGTATGATGACACGACATACATCAATATGAAGGGGTTCGTTGGGATTTCAGCCCTTCTGTTCAGGTGATACATCAGACAGTTGATTTCTGACTTCTATTCGGTACAAATAACATTCGGCGATTGTGAGTCTAATACGGTGGTTACGATCAGGATGTTCCTGGCCTTGTCCTTCACGTGTAGGTAGACGTTGAAGGTGCAAGCTGTATCCAGGATCACCCTCAAAGAACAACAATGGATAGGTTAGAGGATCCACAACAGGCATTAATCTTCATAAGATTACCACACCTTGTTCGAATTTGAAGCTCTCTATCCTCGGGATTAGGAGCACCGCCATTGCATGTAGTGTAGACTGCTGCAATTTCTCTGGCAGTAGGATTATCATATCTTTGATCTTGTTCTGGTCGACCAGTAAAAATCTAAGATCATATACTGACTATAATTTTCAATACAGCAAGTGGTTTCTTATGCAAAATAAAGTCTTGAATTTCGATTGGACAACTCTTAATATTAAGGCAAGCATGGAGAACTAATCCATTGTAGATTGGGTGGGAAAGGACATGAGCGTTCCTTCAAGATATGTTTCATCACATGAAGGTATTATATGGAAATGTAGCATATAATAAGAGACACATGTTATATTTACCTGTCATATGGTAGGTGTTTCCATGTATGGTGATGACTGGTGGTCCTGCATTAGCGTGCGTTACAAGGTTAGCTGTTCAGGATGCCATAGCCATTATTGAGTTGTATTGTAATCACCATTAATGTTTAGATTCATCAGTAGTGCCAGTGTATAAAGGCATGACATTTGCCGGGGGTGGCTGAATAAGATCGAGAGTTATTAATCCTCCCATACAACATTTGTTGTATTGTTTTTTTGAGTTGAGTTCCTCTCGGAAGTACTTCGCTTCACAGTGAATACATGTTCTGGTCATTTTCCAAGATGATGAGGCATTGGGGAGAATTGAGGAATGTCAAGAATATGTTCATTTACTTCCATTTCTTGATCTTTGATGTGTTGGGGGACATCATCTTGGTGTCGTGGTGGGATTTCATCTTGCATTTCAACTTCTTCTGGTTGTACCACTACTTGATTCTCTTCATTCTCATTTTCAACGTTGGGTTGCAATTGCATATCAGCAGGCAATATTTGTGGATCCTGAAATGCAATGCAATCTAACTTAATTCAATCATGTGAGTTGAAATGTATAAAACTGAAACTTGTGAAGATATGTTTATTTAGAAAGCAAAATAATTTCATGACATGGTTCTATGGAGTATGGCAAGTGTATTGTATACCAATTGTGATGGTAGTCTGTCTGTTGTCTGTCTGTTGTAAGTGTATTGCATATTAATTGTGATGGTAGTCTGTCTGTTGTCTGTTGTCTGTCTGTTGTAAGTGTATTGTATACCAATTGTGATGGTAGTCTGTCTGTTGTCTGTTGTCTGTCTGTTGTAAGTGTCTTGTATACCAATTGTGATGGTAGTCTGTCTGTTGTCTGTTGTCTGTCTGTTGTAAGTGTATTGTATTCCAATTGTCATGGTAGTCTGTCTGTTGTCTGTTGTCTGTCTGTTGTAAGTGTTTGTATACCAATTGTGATGGTAGTCTGTTATAACTGATTATCATGATGAATCAGAATGTGTTGTTGCATATTGATTTCATCAGGTTGTGCCAGCCTTTGAAGTTCATTATTTTGATTTCCAATATCTGTTTGCGGTTGCATCTGCATTGGCTGTATCTGTTGATATTGAAAATTAAATGAAATTAGTTATTTGAAGTAATTCTCTCTCTCTCTCTCTAGGTATCATGCCCATCATGGGAGTGGGTGGTCGTGGCCTTCCACTTTCTTCAATCTTTTGCTGCAAGTAATATGTTTAGTTATTAGTTATTAAAAATATTAATGTCATTACTGTGTGATTATGTAAATTGATATAAATACATATGGAAACTTATAGTACATGTGTAAATAGGCAAATTGCATGAGGCATTTGGGTTATGGAAAATGGAATTGCCTACCTGTAGTTAGCTTGTGTTAATAATTTTATTTTACCTGATTGGGAACTTGATTTACATTAAGCATCTCCACATCTGATGTTTGTATTACTGCTTAACGTTCTTGATTACGATTCAGTTCTTATTGTCATTAGGAACTTGATTTACATTAAGCATCCCCACATCTGATGTTTGTATCACTGCTTTACCTTCTTGATTACGATTCAGTTGTCATTGCATTGCACTTAATTTAAAACTTTGTCAACAGTTTGCAGAACAATACATAACTACACATTAGCAAGATCAGATGTTGGCAAACAAATTACAGTTATTTTTCATCACCTTTTATTCCATTGTTTACAAGTATCCAACTAAATGTACCATGTACACAAGTTGTATGAGTCAAATTATTGACGAACCCCCCTGGCTCGAAAATTCTCAGAAAATCTTTAAAATACGTAATATAGCATAGGGATGGCTATAAATTTAGTTTGGTATTTTAATATTTACAATGCGGGGACTTATAGATAACGAATTGGTGGATAGTGTCAAATCTGAATCTAATTCCGAATGTGAATGTGGCTCCTAGGACATTAAAGTCAATAGCTTAGGCCAATTTCAAAATTTTTACTCACGCCGACAGAAATCTTTACAACTTTTCCAGCATTGAAGATACCTCTATCCAACAAGATTCTGTATTAATCAGCTAGTAATTATAATAATGTTCTCTTGATTCACCAGTCCAGATTTGATAAATGTTCACAAAAATTTATTATAACTAAAGAGGTGGTTCGCCGAAAACAAAATTTAAAATTTTGAGGAAGGTTGGTACTTGGTATGGCAAAATTGTTGGGGAGATGAACATGGCCATCCTTTGTTTACCTGTTCCCATCCAGGTCTGGTTTCACATTCAGATTCGCAGACCCAGTTTCATATTCGCGAGGGATTATCGTCCCATTCAGGTTCGGATTCGAGAAAAGGCACGTGTTTCGATGTCATTCAATTCAATTTAATTTTTAAATCATTCTATCATTCTATGAAATCAATTCAATTAAAGAAAATTAAAACATCAAAATTAATAATATAATAGGATATAAGAACTACATTTACTTCTATATTTTTTACTTAATTTTGTACATGTTGGCTAATTTAATTTTTAAAGGCTTCAAACATGAAATTCATTGAAGTTGCTTAAAGTTTATTCCAAGAAGAATGGAATGCTCAACATTGTTACTTCCCCAATTACATTACACATCTTTTAACATTACATATGTGCATAAATTTTTCATTTCTCAAAGCAGGTTGAAAAGTTTCGGAGCTATATACGGACTGATGTGAAAATAACCCGTATTTTATTTCATTTTACAAAATGATGCATGCAAAGCGACTGAAACAAACAATGGACTAAAATAATGCTTGTAAATTTTGATAAAGACACAAAGTAAAACCATGCAATATATCGTAATGACTTCTACGCCGTTATTACGATATATTTTGCACAAATTTCAACTGCAACAGCAGGGCATCCAATTCTTCTGGCTTCTGCGAAAAAATCTTGCAAATCTAGCCAGTATTTATTGAGAAATGGCAATTTTAGTCGAATCCGAACCTGAATGGGACGATAATCCCTCCCGAATATGGAGCTGGGTCGGCGAATCTGAATGTGAATCCAGACCTGAATGGGATGTAGTCCTTTGTTTCAGTCCTTTGTGTTAACGGTTTTGTTTTACCAATCAAAACATTCCCATATCTGCGCAATTGCGCATCTTTCAGTAATGACGTGATGCAAGTTTTGAAATTAGCCAATCAAAACTGCCAACCAAGATTAATCTCAGTTCACAAGTGATCATGGAAGTTCAACTTCACTTCCGTGATCGTGCTCAAATTTGTAGAAGATGAAGAAACACACACAGCAAACACCATTCCGTGTTATCTGTTTCGCACAATCAAATAGCGACACTCTCTGCTCTGAAGAGTTGTTGGTTCTCAAAAGAAAAGAAAATTTGATACTCCTACTCCTCACTGAATTACTTTCATTAGCCTTTTTATACACTATATATAATGTACATAGATCTAGTTCTGCTCAGGAAATGATATGTTGGAATTGTTTTGTTCAAAGATTGTTGTGTTCCATTTGGTTCAGCTGAATTCCAGTTTTGCTTTTACCCCGTAGTCTGGTTTGTGCACAGAATCTGTTTTAAGATAATGTGTAATATATTTGTTCTGCATTAATAATTCCGGTTATATTTAAACTTCTGTTGTTCTGTGCTCCTTGATGTTGTTCAGATTTGTCCGTAACTTAGGCCTGCCTGCGCCCGGTCATGCGACCCTAGCTTGAGGGCTTAGCTAAAGTTTGTGGCCCAAGCATCTGTCCAGGCATACTTTTGGCAAAGGTATTCACTGCTCCGGAGATATTCTTAATATTCCAAGAATTGAAAAAATAATTTTCCAGCTGAGAATTTCAGCGCAAAGATGCCACCAAAAAGTTTGGCTCCATAGCTTAGCTTCAAGGATTTCCTCCATTGCGGTGAAATCTGAGTGATTTTGAGAAAGCGTTAGTGCGGCTGCGCAGATATGGGAATTTCTGAACAACCTGAAAACGGACGATGTTCATCTCCCCAACAAAAAAGATAAGTGGTCAAAAAAGGACCTTACCGAGAATTACCTAAAACGACGAATTACGAGAAACGAAAATTAAGAAACGATAAGTGGCCAGCATGAGCAGAGGAGTAGTTATGGGCGCTGCGCAGGAGCAGGAGCAGAGGATGGGGGCTCATTCGAGGGGGGCTAACTTGAGAGGGGGCCAATTCGAGGACTTACGGTATTGTAAATTATCAGATAAGCCCTCCCTTAATGGGTATTGTTTTTATAAACATGAACAACTGACTGGTTTTTATTCAATGTCAAGGTTAGACCATGCAGTGAATTGATAAAATTATTTGGTTAACTTTGCCAATAATGACGTGACAACTCATTGGTATAATTAAGGTTTAATTTTGTAAAATTTTGGGATTGATGTGTTCATGAACAGTTAACAAATGTCAAATTAGGGTGCCAAGTTTTAGCCCAGGAATTTTACCATTATACAGTCAACTCTGTCTAATTCGAACACTCTGGGGACGCGTGAAAATGTTCGAATTACAAAAAGTTCGAATTATAGAGGTTTGCTTTATAACAATTGGTTCATTAGTGATCCTTGAAGGGACAGAGAATTTTGTTCGAGTTAGACAAAAGTTCGAATTACACGAGTTCGAACTATGCAGATTTGACTGTAGTGCAATCAAATTTCCCCCGCTATAATTTCCAGCGAGGTATTTCCCCTGGGAGACCCCCTTCCCTGCTGGCAGCCCTATTCAATCCCAGAATCCCAAGCGGCCTCATTTTCTCTTGTTATGCTAATTTATGGAGTCAATATATATAAACATCAGTATGGAAAAATCTATATGGAGTATATAGTTATATCTTTATGGAGTCCCGATCCACCAATCACGAGGGGGGGGGAGTAAAGGGCACGTGATGTCTGAGATTGAAGGTAAACGAAAGCGAAAGTTTTTAATCATTCGACATTCGTCCATTTCTGAAATTTCAACTTATTTCTTCAACTGCTGACTGCTTGTTACTTGAACCAGAGAAAGTAAGTTCATAGTTTTATTCGTCTGATTATATATTTATGAATATAGTATTACTAATTTATCAGCCAATGTTAAAAGATTCTTTTTAAATTTTTACAACTTTCATCTCAACACGGGCGTATGAAATCTCACTTACATAAAACCTCGACCATTTTGAAAGCAGGGTTCAGGTTGCAGATGACCAATTTTGATTAAAAATGACGTTACTTTTCATTTTAATCTACAAGTAAGCTATCAGAATACAGCTGATCTTTTATAAGCTATCCAACACAAAATTTTGTGTTGTTTTCATTCGTTTTTTACACATTTAAAACTGATTTTTCTATGAGTGGATATTCACTTCCTTGTTCAACATGTATTGTTTGTTGAATTAAAAACTCCAGCTCACAAACATTTTTGTTTGTTTATTGATAATTAACATGTTCATTTGTAAACACTGTATACCTATGAACTTCCATCAGATTATTAATCATGGAAGAGCAAAAACTCTTTTCCTCGGGTGTGGCGCACGTTAAAGATGGGCATGTGTGCGCCTCAGTCTGCATGACGTTGCCAAAGTAAAGTTTGGGTCAGGGGGGTCTTAAAGGTGGGCGTGTATGGGCCGTGTCATAAGATACTGTGCAGGAGTATACATGACGTAATGATACTACCAGTGTAAAGTTATGGTTAAGTTTAGGGTTAGGGTTAAGGTAAGGTTAAGGTTATTTCTTAACCACGCCAAGAAATCTAGATTTGTTTTGGCAAGCATTTACTTGGGGTATGTGTCCCCGATAAAGAGAAAAAACTAATGTTTGCTAATTTTTCTAAGTCGGAGATAAACATTTTTCCCAGTTCCATCTCTTTAGTCCAAACATGAAGTATTATGAGGTATTATCTTGAAATATGAAGTGATATTTTGTCTTCCATCTGAGTATCTAATCTTTCTTTCCTCAATAGATCGTCCATTCAATTTCAGGTGTTGCATTTTATTGTGCTGTTTTCTATTAATGTATATTATTATATTTTATATTCTGGTTTTTTTATTATATTTTATATTATTGGAAATCTTTTCATTTTTGCCAGCTTTTTTGCATTACGAAGCAAGTATATGCAAGAGTGCACTAAGCATAAAGTCAGTGATGTAGAGCATGGTCATATTAAGCCACTAAGTCCCCCCCCCCCCTCCGGCGGTACTCCTGTCAAATCCTGATAGGGGGGTCCAGTCAGGGTTAAAGAGGAGAGCCAAAGCTAAGATTCAAAAATCACCCTCGAATGTTAGTGTAGTATTTGCAGTAACCCTCAAGTGGTAGTATAAGAACCAAATTCTTGTCATCCGGTGGTGTCCAGTAATAACAGTGTTCTGAAGATGTTTCATAACAACGTGCCAAAAGAGTATTTATTTATTTAATTTACGTCAGTACCAGGTTTAAGAATTGGCTGCTCCTGGCTGTAGCATTCACGCCAAGTAGTTTTTAAGGTAACCATTTATAGTCAGGTTCTTTCTGCAAACAAAGTGCCCATTTCAGTTGGATCTCCGTGTTTGTTGAACACATACAGGCTGGGCACATATAGGCCTTTTTCTGTCCACGCGAACCTGTGAACCTCTCGGTATATAGTTTGATAAGCTACACGTCCAGCTGCAAACAATTGATATCTATTATATTCTTTTTGATTATTAGAGATCAAGATGAATAAGGAACAAAAATACTTCTTCAAGGTGGCGATAATCGTAGTGGACCTACTTTCGGAGAACTTACGTAAGTTGTTTGTAGGAAAGTGGAATTCAAAATACCCAAATCAAAAGTGGGAAAATACCTCTGTCAGTGGAAACCTGTTATCAAGCCGCATTCCAACTAATGTCATGAAGCCAATGAAAGATGTTGCCGAAAATTTGAGGAGTGGTGACGTCAAAAATTGGGACCCAACTACCCTTTTCTGGGTTTTTCAGCAATCAGGACTAAATCTCATTCAACCCAGCCGTCCATTGGAGCAAATGATCTTTCCTCTGTTACACTCTGAATATTTGGACATTGCTAGAGGAATTCGAAATGAATGTTTTGCACATGCAACAAAGGCTTCCATCCAGTTTAATGATTTTCGCTATATTGTTACAAAGTTCATGACTTTCCCTAAAAGCCTGTTTGGAATGTCATTCTATAAAGATCTTAATAAAATAGTTAAATCGGATATTACTAAAACAAAAAGCGAACAACTCAAAAGTCCGCTTGAAGTACAAATGAAAGTCAATTCTGCATATGTTGAATGGCTTGAAGATATCCAAGTGGACATTGAAACTCCAACAGAAGTTATAAAAGGTTTGTATTTTATAATTATCTTGCATTGTGTGCATTCATGACATTTCAGAGAATATTAATAAAAAGAGAGATATAGTCTGGCTGACATTTCTGTGAACTTTTCTTTGATGCCTTTTTTGTTATTTATTTCCCAGCTCCACACATCGAGTATCATGCACCAGTCACCTACATTAATGTTTCTGACGAAGCATCCGCAACATTTGGCACTTTTGAACAAGGTTAGTGTTTTGGCTAGGGTAAATAATACTCAATGCAAGTTAGACATGGTAATTGTTTTGCATTGGTTTGCTTTGGCTTCCTTAAACAGCGAAAGAGAAACCAATGTCATAGTGTGAGAATCGCCATCTTGGTGTATTTTTGCAGATATAGCAATTAGCATGATGTAGCTATCGTTTTCTTATTGTAGCTCTGATTTGCATATGGAATTGAATAGGTTTTATTTTGTGCTTCAACGAAAATTGTAATGCTTTCTATCACTTTTCTATCAGTTCCATTAGCCCCCAGCACGTAACCTTGAATATTTCAATAAGTACTATTATTATTGGAAATCTATAAACACATTTTAAAAGGAAGAAATGCTATATTTCGTGATGTGTTCGTCATTCAATAATATCTTTGTAGCATGTTGATCATTCACTTAATTCACACAAATTATCAGGCATTTGATTTGTGAGAAAATATTAAACGTGGCGTGAAGTTTTTGAATGAGAAAGTTTGCTTTGCTGTAACAGATTTCATATTCACTCAGATACTTTGTTGCAAGTCTTGAAGTCGTATTAGAAGGAACAAGATTTCTTTGAAGTAGTTTCCATTAAGTAAATGGTAATTAAGGCAAGAGTTAATTATTAAATACTCAATACAGCTATTTGTTTAACAGGTACAACCCGCACGTATGATAATGTTGGAACTGTGCTTGAAAATGTTTCTGGTAATAGTCAAGTAACAACTGGTTCTGCGATGTTTGCCTCTCCAAGCTCACAAGGTACTTTTCACAATTGTGCTTATCATTGTATTGTAAACTTTTTAAGATGATTCATGTTCAGATAAATTTTTTGTTTAAAGACTAGCGTGAAATGGGGACCCATGTAATATGACGGCCCATTGGCAGCCCAGTAGTCGAAATTTGGCGACAGAACAACAGGGATGGATAACTGCGTGGGGCATACACTTTCCTCCTTGCCCCTAAAACCCCACTTTATTTCTCTACCCCGTTTATTAAGGGGTGATGTTGTTTCCAAACCATCAACAATGCTAGTATTTGCAATGCAATGTGAGTATTTGCAACTATATTTGCAACATGTTTTCCAACAAAAAGACTTAAGTCCATATATTGATATGATGATTGTATTGCTCATCAATGTACTAAATCTATTATTTATTATTTGTGCCGTCTTGACAAAGGAAGCGAATTGTCCACCAGTGCAACCACAATTTGTTGTGCTATTTTCATTCTCTTTGGCGACATCTTGTTTTTGTCTACCCGCATTGCACTTTGCCCTTCAAATTAGCCAATTCACATCATCAACTTATTGCAGCCTCATCACTGATTGTGATGATGACCTTAAGCAAAAGTATGATACCGTCAATCCTCGATTAAGCCCCGTGAGGCTTGTTTCGCAAAAGGTATTTTAGGGTCGTCGTTACTAAAACGAGGAACAAGCGGAACGACTGCGGAACAAGCGGAATGACTACGGAACGACCACGGAACAAGCGGAACGAGCACGGAACAAGCGGAACGACTACGGAACAGGCGGAGCCAACAAGGAACGAGCGTGGAATCACCCTCCAACTTTGACCTCCAATGGCTGTCATTTTTTTCCAACTTGATACATCGAAACCCTGTGACCTCCACCCTTCGATCGAATCGAAAGATGTCTCTAGGCCTATCAACTTGCACAAAAGAAGAATACTAAGTTCTTAAAATTAGTAACGTTGCGAAGCCAGTCATAACTATTCAGTAAAATGATCATACAATAATACTTTAAAGATTAGAATGCTTTTTGATGTTTTTAATTGAAAGAATCAATGTGCTTTGACTTCAAAATGCGAAGTTCTAGCTGCAGAGTTTTGTCATGTTTTGTCCGCCATTTTGTTGGAGGGTTGCTGACTTGAAATTTTTGCTTCACCTCCTCACTCGCTATACAGAGGGACTTGGAGAGGCACGTTTTTACTTCAGAATGTGAATATAACAGCTTGCTCGTATATATAAAAAGCTAAGATTCAATTATAATTCAATTATATAATTCAATCAAGTATAATTCAATTCAGTATTCAGTCAGTCAGTGCGGTACAGTTGGGAAAAAATGACCGCCATTGGAGGGCAAAGTTGGAGGGTGATTCCGCGCTTGTTCCTTGCTGGCTCCGCCTGTTCCGCAGTCGTTCCGCTTGTTCCGTGGTCGTTCCGTAGTCATTCCGCTTGTTCCGTGGTCGTTCCGCTTGTTCCGTGCTCGTTCCGCTTGTTCCTCGTTTTAGCAACGACGATTTTAGGGTGGGGCACATTCGAGGGGGGCTTTATTTTGTATAGGAAAAAATTGCTAATTAATTATGATTATACTGTTGTTGTTGAAAGCAGGCCCACGTTTAAGATTTTTACGAGGAAAGGGAAATTGTTGTATGCTGCTGGAAGATTTCCATGTCGTTTTTTGTGTTGTACTTTGTTATTCTTCATGAAATTAATTTCAAGAGCTCGATATCTCCTTGGTTCTAAACGTCTCCTGTTTTCAACGCATGCGCATTTTGTATTTTGTATATTTTGGCGGTTTGACTTTAGTTTTGCATTGCGCCATGTGAAACAATTTCTTCTGCTGTTTAGTTATTGTTAGAGATCCTTTCATTTTTGTTAGATTTTTCTGGATTAAGAGAGAGATATCGGAAAGAATGTGCGAAACATGAAGTCAATTGTGTAGAGGATGGTTGTATCAAGCTACAAAATGTTGACATTCAAGATTTCGCAGTAAATTTAAGAATTAGGGTTACTTTATAAGGCCGCGTTTAGGTCGTGTCGAATTTAATTCATTAGATTCGACCTAAATGCGACATAAGTGCGACATTCACTTTATAGTGTTTTGTTTGCCGCATTTAATTCAACTCCTCATATCATCGTGACGTAACGAAAAAGGATTGCATATACGCAGAGTGCTTGACTGGGCAAATTTGACATATTTCATCATTATATCACATGAAGTGATTTAATTCAAGGAGAATTTGAATTAAATGCGACCAAAATGCGGCCGTGTAAAGCCACGTCGCATTTGTGTCGCACTTGTGCATTAAGTTCGGCAAATCCTGATGAACTTAATTCAAGTTGCTGCACTTAATTAAATGCTCACTTTATACGGCCGTATTTACGTCGAACTTAATTCAAATCTTGTTTGAATTAAATTCGACACGACCTAAATGCGGCCTTATAAAGTCCACCTTAGAGAAGAGAAGAGAAATCCAGCTGCTGATAAGACCTATCACGGTGAAATGGCCAGATACATGGAGTCTTTGAAAGATTATCGTCAGAATATTGAAGTCGAGGAACTATTGAATATGGTGCATGAGAATAACGAACACCGAGTTTTCTTTGTCAGCGGAGTAGCTGGAATTGGAAAGTCTGTTCTGGCGAAAAGAATTGCCTACGACTGGTCATGCAATGAAAAGAACAGACATGTAAATTGTCTGTTGTACATAACATGCAGAGAGTTGAATGAATTCCTTGAGAAAAGTGGCAACGAAATTGAAAAATATTTGAAAGAGAAATTGAAAGATGTCTCCATTGAAGATGATAAAGCTACGTTGTTTCTTATTGATGGGCTCGATGAACTTCACAAACATGACCTGATTCAAGCATTCACTGAGAAATTTTCCCAATCAAGGTTTTTATTTCTCGGCAGGCCGCATAGTCGACACTTTGTTGATAAAACCAAAGAGAGGTACCAACATTTGGAAATCCTTGGGCTTGATGAGAATCAAATTCAGAAATATATTGAGAAATTTGACAAATTATCAACATCCGCGACTGAGAATCAACAGGAAAGTGTAAAAAGTACAGCAAATTTTACCAAGAGCGTTTCGGAAAGTTCTCCAAATATCTCAACTATAGTTTCAATCCCGCAATTTTTGAATACCATCTGCTGTGTTTTCAATTTAACAACAGAAGAAAAAGTCATCACCAGCAAAATAGACCTTTATAGCTGGACGCTATTTCTTTTGGTGAAACAGCCCTTTGGATCGAAGAAATCAGACGACAAAGAATCAATTGGATGGGTGAAATTTTCTGATTATTCCCAACAACTTCTGCAGCTTTGTAAACAAGAATTCAATCTATACATTTCGGGAGAAATTATTTTCAAGAAGACCGAATTGGAATGCACAGATGAGGCCTTCATTCAAGGATTCTTGTTGGGGATGAAGGACAAATTTGAAGACATTACTCGATACATGTTCAAACATCTAACCATGATGGAATTTTTCGCTTCCATTTTCGTTTACTTGGATGAAAATAAAACCGCGTTGGTTAATGAATTGTTAAAGAGTCGTCATTACGAAGTTGTTTCGTTCCTGTGCAGCTTCTTACGATTCAGTTTGATAGACCAAAGTTCATTCGTTGAAGAGGAGGAAGTATCTTATAAGTTATTACAAGTACTTTCTGATGGAGACAAGGTTTGTGAACTTTAAGTTAAAAACTGGTCATAATAATAATTATTAGTTGTATATTATGTGTATTAATATAATAGATGGTTATTTTATTCCTTATCAGTTGAGAACAAGCCCTGCTGGTAGATTGATTACACGTAAAGACGCACAAAATGTAATCCTTGACATTCTAAACAAGGTTAGCGAACTTCAGTGCAAAGTTGTTGATTATGATTCTGATAGTATATTTTATGGTGTATTATATTATACATTATATTCCCTAACTGTTTCCTAATCAGGTTGATGAAATTCAATATGGTGAAGATCGATTTGAGTTGAAGCTCAGATTCATATCGGACTGTTTAGAGGCGACCGACAAAATCGGTGATACAAGTTTCTTGAGGAACCTGCTCCACACAATCACACCGAGTTCAAGTGTCGCAGTGGATGTCACTCCTTTTGATCAGCAGAACCTGTCAACTGTCCTGAGGTTGGCAAGTAAAAATGGATTAAAAGAAGCTGACATTGAGAAAATTTTCAATGGAATTCGATTTAGCATAGATGTTTTGAAGCAGATGGATATACTTTCCTACTCTCAATGTCTTAGCATCGACTGGGTTGAGTTCAATGACATAGTTGAGTTCACGCAATCCCAGTCGGTGTTAATTCACCAAAACATCGCCTACTGTGGAGAGGTTCAATTTTACAATTGCAGTGTCCCTTCCCTGCCTCGCTCAACCAGTCTAGCCTCACCACCACCACCAACAACAACAACAACATCCACATCGTATGACAGAAAAAAAAGAAAAGAAATGAAATTGAAATTGTTGAGAATGTCGTCAATGAAAATTGACAAATCAGAGGTCAGCTCAGCCGCCAATCTAATTGGATTGGCGGAAAGGGTTGAGTTGAATGATGTTCGGGTTGGTGCAAAGGAGTTTGAAAAGATCATGGAGAAAGTGTTTCAAATAAAGCCACGCAGGTTGAGGGTGATGGAGTTATGGCATTGTCCACTGGTGAATCATGAATTGAAACAAAAGGTAAGAACATTATTACTTGTATTGTCACTGTCTATATATTTTATATATATGGATTAACATTACCAGGTGGTTAATTATTTTATCAATTTATTACTTTAAACTTCAATTACATAATAATTATAATGTTGAAGAAGTAAAGTTTTAAATGTGATGAGTAATTGGCGCCGAATATTTCATTCAGCAACTGAGAAACTTGAGGTCTTGTTTGGGTTGAAAATTTTGAGTTGCTTGTTTTGACTTGCGAATTCTTTTATTTGAAACAACTATACTAAATGACAATTCTAAACAATAAATATGAAGGAGATTTGATTAGTTTATTACAAGTTGCCATTTTATATTTTCTACATTCAATATTTGTTTTGTTTATCAGTGGTGTAGCCTAGTGGTTAAGGCGCTGGGTTTGATCCTTTGGAGGTAATCCCTTCACTGGTTCAAATCCACGTATGGTCGGAATCACGAACTACAAGCCGTCAGCCAACTCAGCTGTCCATCCTTCCGAGGTCGGTAAATGAGTACCCAGAATTTCTGGGGGTAAGGGTTTATACCAACTGAACCCACATTGATAACAGCTATCAAAGCTGAAGTGGCTATCCAGTATTTACTTTTAAAGTACATACTATATTCGTACTTACTTTTAAAGCTTCGAGAGTTTTGCAACCAAAATTTGAAGTGGCGCCATTGTGTACGAATTTCGGAAATTTCGTAGCTTCTAATTGTTGTCTTGTGATGATATCATTTAAATCTAAATAATTTCCATACGAGATTTTGTTTGATTTAGTTATTTGCTAAGTTTTTTCGCAAATTAAAAATGGAAGCAACTTACTTTATAACAATTGAAGAAGTTTTATAAGTTTTGTGAAGTTGCGGCGTTAACTTTAAAGGAATTTAGCACAAATTATAAACTTGTAAAGCTGTTATTAATTTATGAAAAGCAATTTTCACAAATCCAACTTGTTTGAAACTTGAAATAATAAAACTGCTGCAAGTTTCAAGTATTTATGAGAAATTTATAGGATTTCGTTTAAATTTTCAAAGTTTCTTCATATTTTGTTTTGTGCTGGGCGGCTGTAAATTTGCGATACTGTTTCAGGAATTGTAATTTCTAATTCAAATCTAGGGCAATATTTGTAGTTTTATTATTATAACATGAAATTATGGTTATGAACTATTATGTTCACTTTATATAAACGAGGTTTTGTACATGATTTTGTAAACTATTGCAATATAATATCAGCGAAAACTATTAACTGCTTGTTTCTCAATTCCAGATGAAAGAGAATGGAGTAATGATCAATGAAGTTGGTAAGTGAACTAAAATGTTTCAACTATTTTATAAAATGTTGCGCGGGTCTTCTCTTGACATATATTTTTATTTTCACTTATCATGCTAATGATGTGCTCTTTTAAATGATGAAATAATTACTAAGTTATAATTTATTGTTACTTGACAACTTCAAATGCAACAAGTTTTCCATGTCCCGTGGCTTATGTTATGTTATTATTTTGTTAATTCCCAATCGATCATTTGATTTCTATTCGTAGGGCCAAGATCAATCCTCATTTTGTGTCAACCAGAAAACCGTGACTTTGTTTTTCGACTGAAAGAAAACCTGGATGATAAGAAATATTATATTGCGATGGATGAAAACATTCAAGAGTTTCAAAGACGATATGATGAACTCCCTTCCGTACTTGTTGTCTTTATTCAACATAAAATTCCAGAACAAGTTGAGAGAGATATTCTCTTTGCCAAGGTAAATGGTTTTGCTAACATGAGTCTGTATTTGTGTTTGTGTATTCAGTGGATAGTTGTATCATCTATTTGCTATGTCTTTCTTTTGTTGGTTGTATTTATCAACTTTATCTGTCTTTAATTATAGAGGATGCAGTCAGCCATTTTGTTCGTGAAGTTGAAAGCAGATCTTCATCGAAGTAAAGCGTTGAGTTTTGTGTTTGATTCAAACACGTGTTTGGACTTTACAGATAAACGCACTAATTCCGAAATGACAATTGATTTAAATCGGACGATATCATCTATAATGGGTAAGTTAATTATCATCAATAAACATTGGGAATTTTTCATCAACGCTCCTCGAATGAAATACCTTGACAATAGTGTTTAGCTTAATATTAACTTTTTGAAGACAATAATGATAACACAATGCTACATCTTATTAAGATTAGAAAAATATATTACCAGCAATTTGTTTTCATAAACGAAAAGATAGCATTGCTGTGTCGAGTATTATATTTTGATTACAATTAACATATATTGTATACTAATGTTCCATTTCTTGTATTATTTAATTATTATTGATATTTTATTTCCAGATCGAAAGTTCATCGCAATTTCGAATGCGCCGGGCAACCAGGTCGAAGCAATTCAAATTAAACAGAACTTCGCAGATGAAATTGGTTGTCCCGTGTTTGTTAATATTAAGTTAGAGAAGTATTACCCTAAAGTTGTTGTCGTTTTATTGACTGATGGATACGAAGAATCTCAACAATATGAGGAGATGATGAAGTGTGCCAAGGTAAGGTTGTCAGTTTCTTATTACTGTATGATTGTTTATAAACTTCATTCCTGTCTATTGCTCTGATATGTTTAATCAGTCTGTTTGCTTTAGCATGTTGATATACTTTACTATGTTCTTTTCTTTTCTTGTATTCTTAGTATCGGAGGAATCAAAAGATTATAACAGCGAAGCTGGATAATGACTTTCAGCCCGGCGACGAATTGGATGAGATAGTAAGTTGGAGAACGTGTATATGCTGGACTGATGAAACAAATTTCGACACGAACTTCGCAAAGGTAAAGGAAGAGATCAACGCTAGATTTGGTAAGTCTTTTGTTCTGTTATAGTGAATCTTATATTAAACGTATATATCTCAATAATTCGCTATTGTAATAACAATGCAAATAAGCAATGTTATTAATCCAAGTATGGCACAATATCGAATAACAAATATTATCGTTTGACTTTCTTTGTGACTGGAGTAGGATAGATATTAACAGTGACTTGAGACAAAGAATTCTTCCTAATTTTACTCTGGATTTTATGATTATGAACACTTTCTACTAACTCTTTTTACTATTTACAAGGTATTTATAATCATATGAAAGGTCATGATGACTATAAGCAAATAAAGTTCTAGATATTTCGAGAAGAAAGATTAAGTCATGCTTGTGAAGTTAAAAATAAAGTGATGCAATTGATTATGCAGTGGACCAAAATTTGATTTTACGTATTTATACAAAATAGACATGCTACATTATCAGTCGTATAAATATTGGCAAGGGCGGGCAAGGGAATTTTCTAATTGACTTTTTTGAGCCCATAGAGATGAGATATATAAGATATTCTTATATCCTCTCTGCTACGGTTAAAGTGCCCCTGCTGTTTTTTTTATTATTTTTCAATTCAATAAAACTCGATACGGTGATTTCAGATTTTAAAATATTCATTTCCAGAAACTATATTGTAAAGGCTTACATCACTTCAACAAATTCTTGACAATCTTGACATCATTTTTATTTGTATCAATTTTGTTATTGTTATATTGAAATGAGAAAGAAGCCAATTTTAACATCTGAATGTTTTCTTTTTTAGCATAGTCGTGATGGTGTTGTAAAATGGCTTTTAAAATGACACAAATGAAGTCAAAGATATTGTCGTAATTAATAGTGACTACACATTAACATTTCACAGACGTTTCTCGAGCACTATCAATTTCTCCTTTTATTTACATAATCCTGACTTATAAATAGTGTACGTTGTTCTTGTTTGCTGACACATGATTTTACTTAATAGATATATTAATTTAGCACCTCATGATTATCAAACTTTTAGCCTTACCAACTATGATGTAGCAATAGCTATATTTAGTAACAACATAATATGATGTAGTAGGAAACTAACCGTATAAAAGTAAGAGCTTTTAGAAGTATTATATGGTTTTTAGAGACAAAAAGAGTTAGGAAGGTTCTCGATTCAAGCACCGTGAGTTCATTCTGTCAGATATAAGCATAATTTTTTGCTTTGCTTCTGCGCTGCGGCTTGCTGACCTTGCGTAGGAGCATGAATTGGTTGTTGCTACTTTGGACTGCCCATAATGGATTGGTGATGGTATTGGTGATTGGAGCTTCATACAGTATACAACTGAAATGAAAACATATTATAGGCTATGCTATTGTTGTTGTATGCTGACTCACCGTGTTTGCAAAAAACAGTAAAGAATCGTAGCAGCAGGAATGGATGACCTTTGTAATTTTACTGACAACCCGATTTTGGTTCTTGCGTTTTTCTTTGGTCGACAGCATAAATTCTTCTTTCCCGTAATTTTGGTAGGTTTAGCCAGTGGCTGAATATTCTTTCCTTTTGGCCAGGAGGAGCTGCAAATTGTGAATCAACCAAGGAGGCAATGTCTCACACAATATCAACCATCCGTTTTAAAACGTTCTTTATTGCATTGGAGGAGAACACGTTTTTAATTGCAAGGCTCAATGAAAGGAGAATGGGAAATTTTAATTGTAATAGTTGAATGGATCATTGTATATTGGGTGGCCTTCTGATATTTTTTCAACCAGAGCAAGAATATCATAATCCGGATGCAAGAACCCAGAAATGGGAGAGGCTTCAGTTAAGCCACCAATGAAGCTTGACCATTCCGCTGGTGCTTTAAAAACAGAAGCTTGAACTACTTTTCTTGTTGGAAATTCTGTTATTAATTGTTGAAGCTCTGGCCGGCAGATGGTAAGATTTTCGGTTGTTGTGAGGAGAAATATCATCCTGGAGGCCTTTAATGGTTCTTATTGGTCTGCTTTGTAACTGGAATTTTTTGTAAACAGAGCAGCTATCAATTGAATTGAATTGACGGATCTTGTCATCCAGCGGTCTTCAAACTCGTTGTAAATGAAATTGCCAAATATGGTCTGGAGATGACGCTTCTGGTACCCAGTATGCTTTGCTGAGCCAGTGGGAGTATAAAAGCTCAGCCACGTGAGGTTTGAGGCCTTTGATCTTGGTTTGTGGAAAGGAAGAATATCAGGATGACTTGAAAGAAATGTCGAAGAAGAACATGGAAGCTGATGCAACGTAACAAAGATGGCGGACATTTGTCGTTGGACTATGTTTTCCTTGTCTTGCAAGACTTCAGTAATTAGTAAGTATGTCAATTGGAAGAAAGCCTGCAAGCTGATAGCTGGAACACCTTCCAAAGGCCTGGAGAAGTTATCCGAAATTTCTTCCTTCAGTCAGGTAAGCTTTTCGACCTTGTTCAATGCTTTAGGAATATCATTTCTCTTAAATTTATCTATTTAGAGATGTTTTTTACTTGTAATTTCTTTTTGGCTGCAAAACATGATGACGTTATTAAATCAATCTAAATTTACTTTTCGTTTTCAGGAATGTAAATGCAGCTTGAACACGTTCTAAATGATTGGAAAGACTATCCGAAGTTTCTTGATTTAGCGAGGTAAGTTTTTAGTACTATCACTTCTGTATTTTAAGCTATTTTTCTTTTTGATGGTTCTCTGGTCTTAAAATTTAAGATTAGAAGAGATCTCTTCGAATGAACTTATGAAAAATGCTGAAATTGTTTGTACATATTTGAAATTTTGGGCGAATATTCAACAATGCAATAAGCGAATCAAGAATGGTATACAATGTTCATTTTATTTCGGGGAATATTTTTCTGTAATTAACAGTTAATTGTAACAGCACAAACTTTATTAATCTTTAAGTTTTTATTTATCTACAGAATGGTATAATAAAAGAAAAGCTGATGGTTAAGAAGTTGGTGAAAATATCGGAAGTATCTTCTTCGTTTTCCGCCAAGCAATCTTTGAGTAGGCCAGTTTTCTTTCGAAATTACGTGACTTGCATTACTTAAAAGATTTCTGTATGTGTTTTTCTTTTAATGTGAATCCTTTTTTTATTTCATTTTTCGGGATGTACATTAAGGAAGAATGTACAATCTGATGGTAGTCAGTTTAGTTGAACGGGAAAAGAATAATTGAATCTTTTATGGGCCGAAGTAATTTCTCTGTGTCGTTTCTCCATTTTGTTTGTATATCAGGAAGTTTATTGTTCACAAATAAGCTATTAACCCAGGAAGTTCCAGAATAGCGAATTTGGATATAATAAATATTAGAAGTCTGAAAGAGTGGGAGGAAGTAACAGACGACAGCAACAACACATTTATAAAAATTTTCAAACAAATAATTTTATGTATTCATTCAATTTTAACATCGCCAACATAATTGTTTTTATTGTAAATATAAAATTAATTGTCCATCGTACAATCTCTTGTTCTTTATTATCATCTTATTCGTATTTGTTCTGGCCTTTCTCGTTTCGTTTCTAGATTTTGGGTCAAAGCTTCTTTTCCACGGAGTTCACCAACAAAAATGATCTTTATAGCTGGATGTTGTTTTTGTTGATGAGACAGCATTTCCACGGCAAAGAATCGGACAACCAAGATCTTGGATGTGAAATCTTTTCCCATTATTCAGAGCAGTTGCTGGCGATATGTATTCAGGCATTCAGGCTATACAGTTCGGGAAGCATTATCTTCAAAAAGACGGAGCTAGAGTGTAAGGATGAAAAGTTTATTGAAGACTTCTTGCTTGGTGTGAAGAACAGCTTTGGAAAAATTACCAAATATATGTTCAAACATCTAACGATAATGGAGTTCCTGGCTTCTATTCACGTCTATCTAAATGGAAAAAGAAACAAGTTACTAAAGAAGCTATTAAAAAAAGAGCGCCTTGGAACAAATCTACAAGTTAATTGATATAGCCTTAGAAGCTGCACAATTACGGTCACACTTTTTAAAATAAAGTTAACTTGGAAGCTGTTAATTTTCCACGGAGCATATCTACAAGTTAATTGATATAGCATTTGATTCACAACAAATGTAGCATAAATCTGTATGAATTTTAATTATAATTTGTTTAAATAAAGCTTCAATTTTTGTCTTACCTTACAAGATGTGGTCCTATTCTCACATCCCCAGATGGACGAGGCCTGAAATTGAAATAACACATGTTAATATATATCAAATTATGTCACTATTTGGCATAATTTATGTTAATACATGTAACCATCATAATTTCAATGAGTTAGAACCAACTATGCATCGAAGCTGGCATTACTGAACTATTTTTTTTTACCTTGGTGACTTGTGGCTTCGCACCAGAATCAACCAATTCCTATAAAATTTGATTTTATGTTCATAGTACATGATTTAAGAATTCAAACAAAATTCAAATCAAATCTTCAAATCTAATAATCAAATCTATAATTAAAATCCTATAAAATCAAACAACTCAAGTCAAAATAAACAACTCCTTAGCCTGGCAGTTCCATCTTGGTCGTTAACATCCTCTCAGAAAAAGCCGCAAAGATTGTATTCAAAAAAAATAAACTTTCATACGGTAATTCCAAAATTTTCATCACAGAGGAACAATTTATTTATTAATTCATTACAACTGACGAACTCAAACTCTAAGTTAAATATGTTACATACGAAATTCAAATGAAACTTGCCTTCAGTTTAGAAATATTTCAATCCTGTTTTCCCGGTTGAATTGCATTCATGTGGCTGAAAGCAAATTTAGATTCACATAATAAGCATCATGTCCTGCAACCAGTAGGTAGTGAAAAGTAAAAATAGCTCTAAATAGATACAATTAAGAGGAATGATAGTCCTAAAAGCTTACCTCACTAAATCAAGAAACTTCGGATAGCCTTTCCAGTCATCTAGAGCGTTCTCAAGCTATATCCACGAAAACGAAAAGCAAATTTAGATTGGCTTGATAAAATATCATATTTTGAAAGCAGCGACAAGTAAAAATAGCTGTAATTAGACACATTCAAGAGAAATGATAGTCGTAAAGCATCCTACAAGGTCAAAAAGCTCACCTGACTGAAGGAAGAAAGTTTGGATAATTTTTCCAGGCATACAGAAGGTGTTCCAGCTATGAGCTTCCAGGCTTCTTTCCAATTGACATATTTACTAATCATTGAAGTCTTGAACGACAAGGAAAGCATAGTCCAACTACAAATGTCCGCCATCTTTGTTACGTTACATCACCTTCCATGTTTTCTTCGTGGTTCTTCTTCGACATTTCTTCCAAGTCATCCCGATATTCTTCCTCTCCACAAACCAAGATCAAAGGCGTCAAACTTCACGTGGCTGAGCTTTTATACTCCCACTAGATCAGCAAAGCATACTGGGTACCGGAAACGTTATCTCCAGACCATATTTGGCAATCTCATTCACACATTCACCGGAAATACCAATCTTCACGTGCGCCACATGAACCAATCAGAGAAAGGAAGAGCGTAAATACCGCTGGGCGATGGGTTCGATGTCGTTTGAAATTTAAAACAATTTAGTAAACGCATGCGTACCGCCGGAACCCCCACATGTGGCCCATCGACAAATTTATAGGGTAGTTTTGGTAACAAATAGAGTCAGAGTTATTATCACTTTCTGTTGAGGGTGCCGAAACTTCCACTTGAGAAACTTAGGCTCTTGAAGAATACTTCTTTGAGATATTTCGGTCTTACTTTCAACAATTATTTTCAACATAGTTTAAATGAAGTAAAAATAATGCTGAAAAGTTGATGAAATAAATTTGAAAATAAACCGGCTCCAATAAAATTTCGCCAAAAAACGGCGAAACCCTATCTTCCCCGAGGGAGCCTATGCCACGTGCCGAGCAGCCACTAAAGCTCACCCTCTCTACTCATTTTGCCAATGGAGATGTTGTAGCCAGAAAAATCGAAACGAAAAATACTTAAAATTCCCCCAGTGGCATTTTAGCACAGGCAAGGGACACCAACTCTCTGTGCTGTCACCTGAAGTGAAAGATAGCTTTCGTGCACACTTTAAATGTGGGACTGTCAAAATATGAAGTATAATACGCATGCGTCATAGCAATGGAACGACTATAGGAGATCAAGTTTCAAAATTACGAGTGCACATTAAAATGAATTTTCAAACTAGCAAATGATTTGGGACCAATATTTAGAAAATAAGAAAAATTTATAACTGAATGTTAAGAATGTTAAAATGAGTGCTGCTGTGATGTAAACCAATAATCATGACTAAAACATCTTGCAATTGATTAAAAAGATAAGTTTTGAAATTGGTGCGGGCAAAGAAATATGGAGAGGGGAGTGTAGACAAAAGCTTCAGGTGTGCAACAGTCTCTGTCTTTTTAGGCACAGCACATCCCAAACCAATGTCAATTGGGAAACAAGTCTTTTCATTTATGGCTACTGACAACGAGCTCTATGCGAAGGATCTGTCAGCTCATCTTAATAATATTCTTAAATGGCTGTCCGCGGGAGATCTGGGTGCACTAAAATTGGAACCATTGTTCCTAGAGAGCTGGGAATTGTCTCAACGTGATCAGTAAGACCTATTCAGTGAAATTCGTCTTCTCCTCAGGCATTTTTCAGTGTATTTCAAAATTTGAATTTTTCAGTACCTACTTCATGTATGATAGAATGTAATAGCTTTGTGGGGGAAATCTGGGTCCACCAATCCTTACTCCTGGGGAGCCGAAAATTCAATTCAGTCTATTTCAAAATTTGAGTTTCTGATAGAAAGCTTAAATCAAGAGAAGGTGTACGCTCAGAATGATACCGAAGATCAAAATCTAAATTCAAATTTTTGTTGATGTGACTTCACCTTGAAAACAAAATAAGAACAAAGGAGAGGAAAACTCGATTATGTTCTCCTGCGCAGACGCCTTGCTACGCAGCAGAAAATAGTACATGCTATTATGTCGATATATATTGCATAGATATAGCTGCATATATTGCATAGATATAGCTGCATATATTGCATAGATATAGCTGCATATGTTGCATAGATGTAGCTGCATATATTGCATAGATGTAGCTGCATGTATTGCATAGACATAGCTGCATATATTGCGTATATATGGCTGCATGTATTGCTTAGATGTAGCTGCATATATTGCATAGATGTAGCTGCGTGTATTGCTTAGATATAGCTGCATGCATTGCATAGATATAGCTGCATATATTGCATAGATTTAGTTGCATACATGGCATAGATATAGCTGCATACATGGCATAGATATAGCTGCATACATTGCATAGAGTTGCGTAGATATGGCAGCATATATTGCGTAGATATAACTGCGTACAGTGCATAAATATAGCTGCACACATTGTATAGATAGCTCTAATTATTGCCTGGGTATAGCTCTGAATATTGCCTGGACATAGCTCTGATTATTGCCTGGATATAGCTCTGAATATTGCCTGGGTATAGCTCTGATTATCGTTGAAATATAACTTTAAATAAAAAAGCAATCTTTTTTTTACTCATCATTGCTAAAATCGAAATTGAATATTTACGAAATTAACCTTATGCAGTTACTAACATCAGTAAATCATCTATTGGGAAATTAAGTTAGTTGAATAAAATGTAAAAGCCAATTTTATAATCATGTATTAGTAAAGTTTAAGTGTGAAAGTGAGTTTGATTTTGGTTTGATTCCGATCTAGTAATCTGTGATCCGTTGGTATGTTTTAATTGAATTCGTACTGCATGAAAATGTAATCCGTTTTGCGATCGATGCAATCCATGCCATCCGGATTAACAATCTGAAACCCCATGAACATAAATGCTCGCAAAACCTCGGCTAGAAACAAAATAAAAAAATAAATTTTACTTTTTTTAAAATTCGTTTCAATAATAATGAGTTTATAGTAAAATATAAATCTTTTGTTTAAGTAAACGTATGATTATAGTAAAAACTTTGTGAAAGCCTCCTAGGGGAATAAAATTCTGAATTAAGCGCCTTCTTAATCTGGGAACTAAATTGTGGTACTTTATATTGATTCAATCTATGTCCGACTTAACCATTTTGTGACGTAATAAGTTTGTTCTCGATTACAATCAAGAAGTATTGGAGTGAAAGAGTTTGCAAACCGACTGACCAAGTGAATCAAATTAACTTTACAGGTAGCTCACAAGAAAGTTGCTGTATGTATAAAATAAAATGCAAAAAACCAACAGTTTCCAATTTCTTGCAACTTTTCTATTTACACCCAAAATTCAGCCAACTTTTGCCTTATTGGTCAAAACACTTTCTGACAACCAATGAATTTACGAAACGACAAGAAACAAAACATTTAACACTCAAATGGTAGCCCCTCTGATCAGCTTCACCACGCCATACCCTAAGCATAAATTGATAAATTACATAAATTACCCTTCTTTGATACCAAAAGGCAAAGAGGTATGTGGAAGTTCTAAATACAACGTCCAGTGCAATATCAAGGTGATAAATAGCTGTGAACTAAAATATCATTTAGTTTCAAAATAAAAAAAAGATGTAAGCTAAAAATAGTTTCAATTAAAAAACTAGCTATACCTCAGCTATCTTGCTGCATCCTTTGTCGCTGATCAAATTACTTCCGAGATTCAAAGATAACAAACTGCGACTCATACGAAGGCCCTGGAAGAAGAAAGTAAATTGTAGAATGATAAAGAATGCAAGATGAAGAAATTAAATAGAATGAAGAGCTTAGAAAGAATGTAAACTAAAGAACTTAAGAAGAAAGTAATTAAAAAGTTTTTAAAAATGTGCTATGAAGAACTACAAACAATGTAAAATGAAGAATTTAAAAAGAATGTAGCAATTAACAAAAAATAGAACAATATTTTCTCTACACAGCAGATGCAAACATATTCATCCCTATGCAAAGAAGGAAATATGAATTCAAACTGACTCACTCTTGCAATATGCTCTGCGCCAACACACGTGATCTTGTTGAAACAGAGGTTGAGCGTGAGGAGATTTTTGTTGTTGATCAGAGCATCTCCAATATTCTCAGCGGCAATATCATTGACGTAACAATTGCGAAGGAACATGTTCTGTATACTGAAATCAAAACAAGTAAACCACATTGTTATACCTCAGAATAAAGGGTCAAATACGAAATGCTCTCTCCAACACACACCACACTCCTCGTTATGGGGGGATAGTTAATAGACACAGAGATAGAACGAGGTTAAAATGCAGCTGGCCACTGTTCTAATCCCCAAACAAGAGCAATCATAGGTTTGATTAGAAATCAAAATCACAGGAAATGTTTCAACATATTTTTAGTTGGTTACATCATTGTTTCGGAATTCCGGGCAAATTCCCGCGTTCCCTGATTCCAGCATTTCATGTTTTATATTTGGCATAATAAAATACCGCTTCAAGAAAGAAACACACGGGAACAACAACACAACACAACGATTAACCTCTCCACTGCAACGAGGTTGCTTTTGGGACAAAATATCTGCCCTCTGTATGTACAGTCAAATCTGCATAGCTCGAGCACATGTAGTTCAAGTTTTACATAACTCCAAAGGAATTCTCCAGTCCCTTCAAGGATCACTAATGAACCAGTTCTCATGAAACAAACTTCTATAACTCAAACTTTTTGTAATGCGAACATTTTCACGCTTCCCCAGGGTGCTCAAATTAGACAGAGTTGACTGTAGAAACATCAGTTAAGTAGAGGCTACGCTATGATTTGATGCATCACATTTGGCCTACTGGGATAAACTGGTCTGGTAGGGAACGACGTTAATGACAAGGATCTACTGACCTGCTCTCTTCCTTGAGGAATAGGTCATAATGATGCTTTCTGATGTAAGCATTCCCATCAAGACATAACTCTCTGTAAAAATAAAAACAAAAATATTTGTTACCATTTGCAATGCTTAGACAACAAAAACCTTCGGAAAAGCAATAAAAGACTCGACTTAAAAAATAGAAGGTTCGATTTAAACAATAGAAGGCTGGATTTAAACAATAGAAGGTTCGATTTAAACAATAGAAGGTTCGATTTAAACAATAGAAGGCTGGATTTAAACAATAGAAGGCTGGATTTAAACAATAGAAGGTTCGATTTAAACAATAGAAGGCTGGATTTAAACAATAGAAGGTTCGATTTAAACAATAGAAGGTTCGATTTAAACAATAGAAGGCTGGATTTAAACAATAGAAGGCTGGATTTAAACAATAGAAGGTTCGATTTAAACAATAGAAGGCTGGATTTAAACAATAGAAGGTTCGATTTAAACAATAGAAGGTTCGATTTAAACAATAGAAGGCTGGATTTAAACAATAGAAGGCTGGATTTAAAAAATAGAAGGTTCGATTTAAACAATAGAAGGTTCGATTTAAACAATAGAAGGCTGGATTTAAACAATAGAAGGTTCGATTTAAACAATAGAAGGTTCGATTTAAACAATAGAAGGCTGGATTTAAACAATAGAAGGCTGGATTTAAAAAATAGAAGGTTCGATTTAAACAATAGAAGGCTGGATTTAAACAATAGAAGGTTCGATTTAAACAATAGAAGGTTCGATTTAAACAATAGAAGGCTGGATTTAAACAATAGAAGGCTGGATTTAAACAATAGAAGGTTCGATTTAAACAATAGAAGGCTGGATTTAAACAATAGAAGGCTGGATTTAAACAATAGAAGATTCGATTCAAAAAACGCTGCTACTAAAAAACAGTGTGTAGCTTGTTATTCAAGCGAATAACAAATTAAAAAGACCCTAAAAAGTCTTCCTAACACAATTTGAATGATGTTCCAGGTCTTGAGTTATATGATAGCATTACATCACTCCACGACACCATCACTCCTGTGACATCACAATTTAGAATTTTAAACTGCAAATTTCTCAATGGACATAAGCAATATTCCAACAATTCTAATACGTGGTAACAGTTAGATATCAAACCAATCAATGCATACACACATTGCACACTGCATACAATCTTTCACAAAGAACGACAGCATACAATAGCCAAATATCAATTCATTAAGTACCCCAAGTCCTTGATTAAGCCCCCGTGGGCTTATTTTGCAAATAATTTTAGGGTGGGGGCTTAATCCAGCGCTTACGGTATTGCTTGCAGAAGGATGGCAATTGAACTTACTTCAATAAATGACAATGTTGCAGAGCTTTCGCTAATGTCTCCAGAGTTTCATCTGTCAGCCCAGCAGACCAGAGACTACAAATAAATAAATGCAATACAGTTACCCATGGAAAAATCGCAAAAACAGTGCTAACAGCTGCGTTAATATAGTAAAAACCCAGAAATGTGAGAAATGAAACTGGACTTTTACATAGGGCCTACATTGGCTCTTAGAGGCAAAGAACATTTTAGGAAACCTGTTCTGGGATACACTTGTTTCATAAGAATACCTTAATTTTTGCCGAACCTCAATGTTTTCTATTGTCATTCTTAAATTTCCAATGTTTTTTGGCCATTTTCAATCTCAATATAAACATTGCTTTCATGAAAAAGTGTGTAGCGGGTTTAAAGTTTCGTTAATGGAAATTTTAACTATTCGTAAGCTGCCGGAATAATTTTTTATTGAAGCAAAGCAATGACTTTACCATGAATAAATACCTAGAAATCTGCCTGATGAGTGCTTAAGCAAGAAACTCAGAGTTGCAGTGAATAATGTGTCTTTTTCACTGAGTATCACTTAATTCTATATACAGCTCTACACACGTGTATTGAGCACTATCCAACGGTCTTTGCCAAAATTATTATTATTTTTACCTAGAAATAATGACATTTCAGTCTGTAGGTTCTTAAAAGTGGGTTGTTCTTATATGCGGGTTTTTGCTGCATATGCTTGTAAAAGGGGGGAGGGAGTTGAAGCATTAATCCATGAAGTGGGTTCTTACCTGACTGATGACAGTCTCTCCTGCTTTAGAAATGTTATCGAAAAAATTTCGGTTATTTTCAGCTCAACTTTCCAACCTTGAAATAATAAGACAACATAATTAAAATCTGCACATTTGTTCACAGATTCCTAGTGTTCTGCGACAAAGGCTGGCTATTCCTACAAATTTTCAACTATAAAGCATGCTAATTGTATACAGTAAAATCCCGATGACTCGAGCCTCGGGTGACTCAAAACAATTTCTATTCCCCTTGAAAGCTTTGCGAGTATTTCTAACCCTTGACAACTCGAACATTTGTAAACTCAAGTTATCCACCTCTGTATGCACGGCAGTAGTAGGCAATTCAATGGTATATAGACCAAGCCAAGCAAGGCAGCATACTATATCAACTGTTATTACTGCCATTTTGTCATTATTACACAAACATTAAATCACACAAAAAAAGCTATCCTTCTTTCTGACTGAATCTGAATAGGACACAACCAAAATCATTAGGATCATAATAACTATTATCAAATTAAATCGGTGAATAACCCAACCTGGCCGTGAAAATCTGTTATGCTGACAACTTTATACTAACTGACAATAATAATAAATTAAGATGCAGACACAAACCTGCTTCGTCAGTTTCTGATTGAGTTAAGGATGAAACACTCGCCATGGGCCTGGATTTGTCCATTTCATTTTTATCATTTCAACAATGGCTTGACAAGCCCTTTTGGCTGTACTTTTCTTTCCCATATTTAAATTTCACCACTCAGCTATTAAAAAACATGAATAAATCCTTTTCTTTGCAGAAACATCAAAAGAAAACGAAAAGTTATCTTCTGCTCGTTTTAATTTTTACAAAATTTCAAAAACAAGAAACTTATGTTAACAAGTACTAACATGAATCAAAACCATATGAATAAGATCGTCAATAAAAACAACACAATTAAACCCCAACCGAGCCACAACCGGAGTGGTGATCGACTTGCGGGAAAATTGGGCATCTGTGCACTGCCCTGATTTGACTTGGTTAAAACACACGTGCTCTTACCCGTGATTTTGCTTTGCTTCTGCGCTGCGGTTTGCTGATCTTGCGTAGGAGCATGAATTGGTTGTTGATACTTTAGACTGCCAATAATGGATTGGTAAGAGCTTCATATGTTTGATAATTAATTTAAATGTCTTATGTTAGACTATTATTGATATGAATACTTGCGAAAGGGAAATTGAAAAATATCAAACAAAATGCCATCAAAATTGATTCACTCATTCTTTCACAATTGCTGACGCCAAAACGAGGAAACCACAACAACTGCAACAACATTTATCTATTATAATATTTTCATCATAGTAAAGAAGTGTGGATTTTAAAGCTTTAGTACTTGAAGACTGGAAAAGTGGCGGCATTTTATAAATATTTTAGACGAATAAATGAATAAATGAAATTAAATTGCTTTTCTGCTAAGAACGAACAATGTAATATTGCTGGATGCCTCCGTTTTTGACTCGCGACGCGCATGCGCAAGCGAGTATATGTTGGTGAGTGGGGAAAATGTTGTGTTCTGTCAACATGTACTCCTACCTGTATTAAACACTATGATGAAACGTGAATCGTCTTGTATAAAGCATTGTGTTTAATACAAGAGGACGTGAAGACTGCCTCGTAACAGAGATTCAAGTCTCTGAAAGTCCAAAAGAGACTCCTATATATTTTATTTTATTATTCTTTTCGACACGAATATAATACAGCCGGATTCGAATGTTTTGTATTCTATATGAAGCAATTTTTGTGTTGATTTCAGAGTTCTTGTTTCAGAGAAGTGGTGTTGTTACCTAATAATCAAGATGGTGAGTTTTCATTTGGTGAATATTTTTTTTAATTAACCAGCACGTTAAGAGAGCTTGGTTTAGGTTTATGCTGTAGGCCTTGGCTAGGCCAATTTGTTGCCTTGCCTTTTTTGCGAAAATTCTTCGACACACAGATCCAAGTTACTTGACTATTTTCTATTAAGCAACGTGATATTTGTTTTTTAGATTTAGAGCCGTTGAAGGAGAAATCTAAGGTATTTTATCATGAGAAACTGTTATTGTATATGAAGCCATACCATGTTTATGAACTATAATACGTTAGCCAATGAACTATAATACATTAGTTTACAAATGCCGCTCATTTATTTGTGCATTGGCTCACATTTTATTTTTTGAAATAAATTTTATTGCTCTTATATTGTATGAAATTGCCCATCCCAAGTGATTATTTCATAAGACTTTAGTTTAAGCTATTCAAAGATACTAAGAGTTTGTAAACCTAAAATGAGGTGAAGTTCTATTGTATATTCGTTTTTGTGTGTGGTATTCATTTTTAATTATATTGCTTTGATATGATGCAGAAATCATTTTATATTATACTGAGGCTTTTGTTGAATTCTGCAGGACGAATTGTTATACTAGTGTCTCTTGTCTTTAACATTTGTCTGTCCCATCATTATCATACCACGTTTCTTTGTTGAAATTATAAGATTACAATATTTCAAAAAATCTTGAAATGAACATATGTTATGCCTGAAAATTGTCAAATCTTTCCAATAATTTAGATAGATGGGTTGTGTGTATGTTTGCAAGATTTTTATATGGGCTCTTCTGTATCATCTGCCTGCTTCTTTTCAAGTTTTGTCTTCAAAATTTATCTCCAACTGCAACTCCTTAAATGACCTTTCCTCTACTCTCTACCAATTGTTCTGAAAACATCTGCTGCATCTTCAAATAATGTTTATGTACTTAAACGACCTAAACAACGAACAAGGGATTGAAGAGCTATAACTGGAAGAATATTGACAGCAAAAGACGGCAAGGGATTTTTCCAAATTATAAGTAAGTAATCTTAGTCCATATAAAGGAAATTTAAAATACATAGAAATTTATCATAACTTAGAAATAAATTTCCATGATATAACAAATTTACAAAGCCTTTCTAGAAAAATTATTAGAATATAACTGCGTAACTTTTTAACGCCCAAATTTTGTAATCCGCGTAATTAAAAAAAGATGTGCGAAAACGTCGTAAGTCTCACTTGCACTGATTGTATACACATTAAGAGAACAAATGATTTGTAAAGTTTTGAAATTGAATTGTGACTATTATAAGTAAATATTATTGTTATATTTAAATTTAATATAGTCATTGTTATTCTTGATGTTTGTTCGAGAAGTAAGCTTCCATTTACTTAGAGGATATTTTACATATATACACTTTTTGCGTATGTCCCTCTCAAAAGCAACTATAATGTGATTAATAACATTAATATTTTAAATATACTTCTAACTTCAGACTCTTGTAGCATTTAAAAACACGCCGGAGCATTTGGGACCTTCAAGTCAAGTACATACTTTCATGTAGATGTTATGTTGTTGCGTGTAGGCAATCATTGTCAAGGGACCTTTAAAGACACACTTTCAAATTGCTTTATGACAATTTTGTTTTGTGATCCGTATTCTATTCTTAATGATTGACCATGTCTCATGTGTATTACCATATTTGGGTTGTATTCTTACATGTTTAGCATGCTTTTTGTAAACAAGGGAGTATACATTGTCTCGAAAATCGCAGCTATAAAAGGGTTGCACACACGGCTTTGAAAGAAGTCAAAATCAGAATGTTTGTACGATAACAAAAGAACATGCCGTAAGCTACACCATTTTATTGATGGGTTAGGCTTTTTGCGTGAAGTTTCATGGCTACAAGGTATAGCAGCTAGTAAGTGTAATAATATTATCAAATTGCTCCGATAAATTTAGATTTCACTTTACATAGAATATAGATTTCACTTTTAATGTTTGTTTGACTTTCTTTTATTCAGTTCACCTAATTTAGTATGATGCTTGTAGTTATGTTATCGATTTTTTTAACTCCATTGGCAAACCGCACATGTCTTCAAGCAGACTACCGTTTGTTTGTTGTGTATTCTGCGCTTGTCTTAGTTGCAATATAATTTAGCGTTTTGAGTTGTTATACCTTTTCAAAAAGTGCAAAATTAAGGCTACAGATGTAATCGCAACAAAAATGTTCTGCATGATAGTTTTTTCCGGGCGCACACCCAACTTTTGGGGGTTGGGGGTGTGAACTTATGTTGGACCAACTTTCATTATAATTTCTCTTGGGATCGATGGAGCGCACTACATTAAAGAAGCAATTAAGTGGCTTGTCACTCAAATCATTTAGCAAGAATGTAACAATTTTTGGAAAAAAATTTTATCGGAACAGAACCAAAATGCTAATGTAGTTATTGAATATTCTTTTTAGTATATATACTTTTTGGACCGACTAGGAAGATAGTGAGGTAGTGTGGCACCCTCCCCCATACACCTTCCCCTAATGTGCGGTCTTGGCTTGAAATGTGTCTATATAAAGGACATTGATTATTGTAAATAGCATTTAAGAAGTGTTTTTAAATTATGGTTACAACATAATTTTACGTTACTCAACATGCTTGCACACAATTTTTTCGATTGTTTTTTACAAGAGGAAGAGGGCTCCTAATTAATACAGTTATTTTTCTAATCCCATTTATTAAAGACAAATAACCATCATCTTGGAAAAAATGATAAAAAATAATGAACAGGGTTGGACTGGTCGGTCGAGCAATTTGTGCGGATGTCCCAAGGGCCGCATACCCAAAACTATAAAAGTATTCTCGCATGAATAAATCCAAAAATTGTGATCCCGTTTCTTTGTTAAACAAAAAAATTCTGCGTGAGAATGAAAACAGGTCTTATCTTTGTCCTAAATTTTTCCTTTGGTTTATGTTTTCTACAATCCGTGGATCGGTTTGCTTGAACTCTGCCAGGGCCGAAACAATTAGTCAGTCCGCCTCTGGAAGCCACTGGCATAAGTCACTGGTTTGATTAAAACAAATTAACAAAAAATATAAAATTTTAAATAAGCTTCTTTTAATAAGAACCATTATTAAACTTTATTGGAATTTTGGGAAAATTGGATCAGCAGCACAACAAAACTGAAAATTGAGTTGGAGTTCTTACTTAATTTGATGCAAATTGAAAGAGTTTTAAAATTAGCCTGAAACCCCCGTTTACCCTATTTTATGCCCCCAAAACATCAAAATTTCTATAAATAAGTTCAATTTTCAAATTCAGCGAACCATAATTGTACTTCTTGCTAAATTTGATGCAAATTGAACAAGGTTGAAAATTTGCCCAAAGCCCCATTTTACCCCCTTTTATGCCCCCAAAACATCAATATTTCAATAAACAATTTCAATGTTCAAATTCAGCGGCCCGTGATTGTACTTCTTACTAAATTTGATGCAGATTGAACAAGTTTGAAAATTTGCCCAAAGCCCCATTTTACCCCCTTTTATGTCCCCAAAACATCAATACTTCAAGAAACAATTTCAATTTTCAAATTCAGCGGCCCGTGATTGTACTTCTTACTAAATTTGATGCAGATTGAACAAGTTTGAAAATTTGTCCAAAGCCCCATTTTACCCCCTTTTATGCCCCCAAAACATCAATATTTCAATAAACAATTTCAATTTTCAAATTCAGCGGCCCGTGATTGTACTTCTTACTAAATTTGATGCAGATTGAACAAGTTTGAAAATTTGCCCAAAGCCCCCTTTTACCCCCTTTTATGCCCCCAAAACATCAAAATTTCACAAAGTAAGTTCGATTTTCGAATTCAGCGGTCCAAAATCGTACTAGTTTCAGCCAGGTTTCATCAAATCGGGTTTTTATGATTTTTGCTTCCATTGGGAACTACTGACGCTGGGCAAGAGAGGGTACCAATCAAATTTAACCACAACTGAAGAATGCAAAGATAAATGAAATAGAAAACCATGATAAGACAAGGAATAAAAAATAATAATATATATTTCATGGAAAGACTGTTTATTAATGGGATATAAACCAATTAGAAAACAAAAAATCTCAATAATTAGGGCTGCGTAGCAAATCTTGCGATTTGCCGCTGTGCAGCCATTGCGACTAGAGGAGGCAAAGCAGATTATGGATACGGATGACTGATTGCGCAGTAAGGATATGCGCAACCTATACAGCAGTTCCTATTCACTTCAATTAAACACAACGTTTAATGCAGGGCAATTCACGTTTCAACATAGTGTTTAATAGAGGCATGAGTATGGGTTGGTTCTGTGTCTGTGTCTGTGTCTGTGTAGACTTCCTACTTGCCCATATAAGGTATGTGCCTCAGATTCAAACGTTCACTTTTGATTTGAAGTGAGGCAACCAAGTATGATGTCACTTTGCAAGTTTTTCATTGGATAAAATGTAAACTTGTTAAAATAACAAACAACATGACGTACCATACTAGATGCTGGGCACGCTGTGGCAGGGGGGGACCACGAGCACGATCACGCACGGAGACGGGGAGCATTTTTGACTCGCTTGGAAGCATCAGGTGAAAAGAAGAAAGTTTTCTAGCTGTATGCTTATGCAACTAATACAACAATTATAGTATTTCATTTTTGTTTTGGAAAATGATAGTTTTTTAACTTGATGAAACAAGATCGAAAACTGGAGTCAAAATGTTTGCGTGAGTGGTCTCAAAACAAAGGTTTTTTGAATTTGCTGCGCCAACACTAAATTCGTCTCTCTCCATAAGTCTCGCAAGACGAAACTCTTCTGAAGACCTGGATTGGACCGTAACAACTGAAGACAAAACAGTACAATGAACAAAACTCATATGATTCCATAGAATTAATGTTTAACAGTTGCCAATAATTTATTAAATAACAAATGAACTAACCAATTATCAACATAAGTTTTATTTTCAAAACGGGCATCCAGCTCTTTCAGAGATATCTAGGTAGGCCTTCACAACCCGATTCTTTATCATCACTGCCGTACCCAGCTCTGGGTCTTCTTGCAAGAGGTTCTCCTTCGTGCGAGTTTCAACTATACGAACTGACTACTGAATAGTCTTCGTCTTCTTCGCTATCCTCAGGAAGACTTCATCCTTCGTTGTCAGAGGAATTTGTTTTGAGCTACTATTTTCGCAATCCGACATTTTGAAAAGATTTTAGCCAGACACTGTTTCAACACAGGCCGGGCAGCTCTTGCTCAGAGAACAATAGTTGAAGAACAATAGCTCGGTTCATTCTGACGTCACACTGAAACAAAATCTTGAAAGTTTTATTTTTTTCAAGATTTGTTAACATTTCTGTTTTAATTGAAAGCAACGAGAATTGACTCATAATGTGAGGAAAATATAGCGCAGACCTGGCTGTGTTTGAGCATGGAAAATATATACTTAAACTCGTCAGAAAACACTCAAAATAGGTTCATAGTGATACTCGGATCTTTTTCTCTCCATCTCCGTAAAAAAATCGATATCTCATTTCAGGCTGCATAAGCCCTTTAATTTAATATTACTTTCTTCACTTTCTGGATAATACAGTGAAATAAAAGCCATCTGTCGCGAGTCACCTCAAGGTTCCTTTGATTAAAGATTTCAATCTTATTACGATGTTGACTTCAAATTTGATAAGAGTATAAGACTTTGAGTACACGTTTTTTTTTTTATAAGAAACCTGGCTCAAGGCCTAGTAGTAAAAGTTTCTTAATTTTTAGCCACATTTTAGTTCTAAAAGTTTCTTAAAAGTTTCTTAATTTAATGAACAAGGTTCTAGTGAAAATGAAGAATGTGGCAAAATATTAGTGTCATAACAAAGAAAAATCGTCAATGCGAAAAATCGTCATGTGGAGCCGACAATGTTATGCTTTGCACATAAAACATACTTATTGTAGTTGACATTTGTTAAATCCGTAAAGGAAAAACGTGTTTCCGAAATTTCTAATGTTTCTTAGATATTTCCTTGTAGTTCTAAAAGTTTCTTAAATTTTAGGGCGTCTAGATCTAGGTTTCTTATAAACCGGTTTCTTATAAAAAAAAAAACGTGTAATTGCTGGATTAAAGTATCTCTTTGTGTTGTGTATTCCAAACTGAAAATTTCGTTTGGATGAGTGACCCTGATAAACTTTGATGAGTAAAATATGTTTTCTAGAAATTGATAATTTTAAGTAGTAACGTAAGTTTTAAATCCTCGAAATAGCCACCTAGGGGCTTATTTGCTGGATAGGATTACTAACATTCATGTTAGGGAATTCCCCGACCCTCCGTATATCAGGTGGGGAACTCCCTTTCGATCCCATCATTCTCAGTTGTCATTCCCTTTTGTTATGTTAATTTTGTATTATGATTTCCACCAATGAACGCATGTTTTACGTAACGAAAGTCTTCCTGCTTGCTTTGCTTTTTCGTCTCGTCTCGTTCAACAGCTCTTCTCGCCTTTTGCATTCGCATCTCATAGGATTATAGTTTGTGACCTCTGTTGTTTTAATTCCGTGTTTAAAAACTATAGAAGGTAAGTTCATGACTCTGAGCACTTTATTACCACAATATTATATAGTTAATGTATTTCTTAATGTTAGAACCCTCTTTAAATGTTTTATGACATTTTTTATTTCAACATGGGCGTATCAATCAATTACTTGCATTATTTACGTTTGGAAAACATGGCTGAGGTTGCAGATCCCCAATTTTGACTCGTCAAAAATGGAGTTCTTTTTTATCTGAAGCTACAAATAGATACCATAAAATATGTTTTGTTATTATATTTGAATTATCCATAAAAATATCTGATGTTGCTTTCAATCGTTTTACAACATATAAAATTGGTTTTTCCATGTGTGAATATTCACTTCCTTTCTCCTCATCTTGTGATATTTATGGAAGTATACAAATTCCAACGAACCAACCACTTGGGGTAGGGTTGGCCAATCTTTTGCAAATGTACTTTGCATAGGGAAGTTTTCCAAAAAAGTTTATAGCATGGTTTTTGGATAACTTTTGATAAAACTTGATAACTTTATATTTAAGAACTTTGGAGATTGTTTGTTATTTTAATAAATACATTAATTGATGGACTTTCTTTTGTTTTTTTAACATACTTCGACATAGATAATGCCATGAAAACAGCATATCTTACTGACAATTTTTGCCTATGCAGAATATGTAAGCCCCCTTCACGAATAAACTCCCACCCTAAAATATTTTTGCCAAGTAAGCCCCCGGGGCTTAATCAAGGACTTGTGGTATTTCAAGTTAAGATAAAATAATGAGATCTTGTCTCAACTTGTTTTCCGATCTTTAAATGCCTCAAGGGAAACCATTGGCAAGAACCATTGTGCAATTTTATCAGAGTCGCTTTTCAATGCACGGGATGCAGAGCTTGCTTATTTGACATAACGCAAACCAATCATTATAGAACTTTCCATGTTTTAGCAAAGTTTGCCTTGATTCTTGTTACAATCATCAGAGCTGGGCTGGAGTGGCTGGCTGTGTTTGAAAGTTGAACTTGAGAAGCTGAAGGAATTATGCCTTTCAAACAAAATTTGTTGTATTAATATTATTTTAAATTAGTTGCATTCATGCTAAGGAGTGTTTGGTGTCGCAAGAATTTATCCAAGATTAAATTCTATATTAAAGTTTTTTTTAAATGGGTTGCATTTTTTAATTCCCCAGAGACCATGGAAGAGACTGGAGAAGACAAGAAGATGGAAGAGGAATCTTGTACTGATGTTCAAGAAGGTAAATTTTAGTTCTGCTTTTTTAAATGTTGTGGGAGCATGTTTCACAATTGGCGTTATAATTAAATAAATAAATCACATAATTAGAATACATAGTTTATTTTTTTTGGATATTTCCAGCAACAATTGTTTTTCTATGGTTTGAATGGTCCACCATGTGTGAAAATAATTGATTGTTTCGTTGACAAGCTCTATTATTTATTTCATCAGAGTTGACGCGTGGCATTGAAAGAATGGACATAGGTAAAGACGTTGTTCCAGGTTGGTTGTATTTCAGATATTGATCTATGTTTCGTTTTCATAGATATACGTATAATTTCTTAAATGTACTGGCAGTATTTTTGTGATTAAGTGTCTTTTAAATTCATTTATTTATTTATATTTTAATTTATTTATTCCTGCGTTTTTAGAGGGGTTTATTATTTCAGTGGGGTTTTATTTATTTTCAAGTATTTTTTGCTGATGTTGTTTAATCAAGGAGTCATTGTAGTTTTATTACTAGTTATTTTGTTCTGTTACATGCTCTATTATGGCAACTAAGTTCTGCTGTGTTGTGTCAACAATATGGCTTTAATAGGTTAAGGAAGTCATGAAAATTCTCCCTTTTGAGTGCATTTTATTACCAGGATTTTGTAAATTCCTGTTTAAAAACATCCCACTCAAGTTTTGTCCAATCTGAAAGCTAAATATTATTATTAAGTCTCTTGCAAATGGCACACTGTTACGATGTAACAATTTATTGATGGTGTACTGAGTTTGCAAAGAAAATCATTCACTATCAATGAATGGCAGATAAACTATTTATTCATTTATATGTTCATTGTCAGATGTTTCATAAAGGCAAAGAATAAAATCAATTTGTTATTTATTTCTCAGGTGCTACACACATCGAGTATCATGCACCAGTCATATACATAGCTTCTGGTGAAGCACCCATAACAATTGGCAATATTGAACAAGGTTAGTGTTTTGGCTAGGACAAATAATACTCAATTTCAATTAGACATGGTAATTGGTTTGGGCTGGCTTGCTTAAACAGCAAAAGGGAAACCAATGTCATAATGCGAGAATCACTACACTGGTTTATTTTTGTAGAATTAGCAAGCAACATGATGTACACTGGGGTTCCAAAAATATTGCAATTAAGGCAAGAGTTAATTATTAAATACTCAATATAGCTATTTGTTTAACAGGTACAACCCACACATTTGATAGAGTCGGAACTGTACTGGAAAATGCTCCTGGTAACAGTGAAGTGACGACTGGTTCTGCAACTTTTGCCTCTTCAAGCTCACAAGGTACTTTTCATAGTTGTGCTTGTCATTGTATTGCAAACTTTTTAAGATGATTCTACTCAGATAATTTTTTTGTGTTTAAAGACTAGAGTGAGATGGGGACCCATGTAATATGATGACCCATTAGCAGCCCCAGTAGTCGAAATTTCGGAGACAGAACAACAGGGATGGATAACCGTGTGGGGCATACACTTTCCTCTTTGCCCCTAAAACCCCACTTTATTTCTCTGCCCCGTTTAGCAAGGAGTGATGTTGTCTCTAAACCATCAATAATGCTAAATTTTTTGGCCAAATGTCGCCCATAACTTTTGAGTTTGACTCAATCCATGCTTGGTTCTAAACGTCTCCTTGCGTTTTGTTTACACTGGATGTGTAATGGAGTGGTGTTTTCATTTAAAAAAAAAAAGCAACTGAAAACTTGTGAAAAAGCAACTGAAAATAATGAACCAAGAAACAATTCAAATGAAGGTGAGTCTACAGAATTCCGCCACCCCCAAAATCTGCTCTAACGCCATTTAGGGTCGTGTTTTGTCGTGAGATGTTTCTTTATGAATACACCCCAGAGCTGGGGACGGTAGTCAAAAGTTCGGTAGGCGATGTTTCACTTGCTATGGTGCTGTACGCTAAAGTTAGACACAGTAAGAAGACGAGCTTTTTGTCGTAAGGTGGGGGTATGGCTGGCCCAAGGCCGCGACTGTACCTCTTGTTTTCTCTTTAACTCTCTGAGGTTGACTGACTGTTTTTTTCTCTTCTCTTCTCTACTTATTTACTCTATTTATGTTAACAATAATAATCAAAACAAGCGTGGTGACATGGTGCCCCATTCTTGTCCACATGGGACCCGTACCTTGGATTGGCACACGCCTTCACACTTTCAAGCGGGTGCACCAGCCAACCACGCTCATACTTAACAATACTGTAAACATATAGGTGTCAAATACAAGCTAACAATTGTAGTTAAACGACCCACACAACAGTTTTACGCCATACAAAGATCAAAGAAAGAAAAAGATTTTAATTTATATTTTAAAGACGCGTTTTTTGTATATCCTTCGAAAAAGAAAGCAAACTGTAATTTAGTCAATTACCATCGTCTCTGTTTCGGTGCTTTTTGTATCTACCTCTTAATGATAAGAATAAAAGTTCCTCTACCTCGTTGTCCGACTGAACTTCGATGGCGTCTTCTTCTATGTCATGTTCGTACTGCTCCTCCCTAGTTTCATCTCTCATCTGCAGCTGCTGTTCATGATGAAATTTTTCTGACATTTTTTTCAACCAATTCTTTTTCAAATTTTTCCATTTTTTTAACACAACATTATTTTCGTGAGTGAAGTGCATTAAAATCGGTATTTCTATTCCTTCTTCGGTAATCGGTGAAGGCCTGGGGGTAACACTGGCAACAGTTCCAGTAACTGTTCCTCCCTCATGAATAAATAAATATACAAATCTAGACAGCTCTCTTGGTATGTGGCCAACTGTAATATCTCCGAATCTTTTGACTCTTGTCATTGTAATTGTGCAACAATATTTATCAATTTCGATCGATAAACCATTCATCTTTTTCAAAACGGTAACATGCTGGTGCAAAGCAATGTTTTGCCAAGTTTTTCCCCTGTAAACGTGATATCATCTACTACCAATTTCTGCTGTAAATGAGTTTAATCGGTTGAGTCGATTTTAAAATCAAGCACCCGTTTTCACAATGTTTTTGGATGTGTCAAAAATGTTCCTCTGAATTTTTCGATCTTGTAAAATTATTTTGTACCTCATGCTGATTAAATGTTGCGAATGAAATGCCACCTTGAAAACAAGCACTGAGGAACAGATTACGAATGACGAAAACTCGCTTCGAAACAGAGTCATGGTTTAGTAACTCTTAAGAACCCTAGATTTTACTAATTCAAAGTTTGTTTTCTGCTCTGTTCATTTTTTCTGCTAATTTTGGTTAAAGATGTATTACTATTTCCAAATATCGCCTAAATTATGGTGGGTATTAGCAAAAAATTTAATAAAAAATTAACACCGCTTTTCGAAAAAAGTTGTAAAATTTTGGTCCTCGTATATTTTGGCGGTTTGACTTTAGTTTTGCATTGCGCCATCTGGAATGATTTATTCTGCTGTTTAGTTATTGTTAGAAATCCTTTCATTTTTAGATTTTTCTGGATTAAGAGAGAGATATCGGAAAGAATGTGCGAAACATGAAGTCAATTGTGTAGAGCATGGTTGTATCAAGCCACTAAATGTTAAAATTCAAGATTTCGCGGTAAATTTGAGAATCAGAGAAGAGAAGAGAAGTCCAGCTGCCGATAAGACCTTCCGCGGCGAAATGGCCAGACACATGGAGTCTTTGAAAGATCATGGGCAGAATATTGAAGTCGAGGAACTGATAAATATGCTGAAGGATGATAACAAAGGCCGGATTGTCTTTGTCGGCGGAGTAGCTGGAATTGGGAAGTCTGTTCTGGCTAAAAGAATTGCCTACGACTGGTCATCTAGTGAAGTGTACAGGCATATAAAGTGTCTGTTGTACATAACATGCAGAAAGTTAAACAACTTCCTTCAGAAAAGTGACAAAGAAATTGGAATTGAGGAAATTGAAAAATATTTTGGAGATGTTCCCGTTAGAGATGATAAAGCTACGTTGTTTCTTATTGATGGGCTCGATGAACTTCAAAAACCTGACATGGTTCAAGCATTTACTGAGAAATTTTCCGAATCAAAGTTTTTAATCTTTGCAAGACCGCACACTGAACACTTTGTTGATACAATCAAAGAAAGGTACCAAAAGTTGGAAATCCTTGGGCTTGATGAGAATCAAGTTCAGGAATATATTGAGAAATTTGACAAATTATCAACAACCGCGACTGAGAATCAACCATCAACAGAACAAAAAATCAATAAGGCAATTGAAAAGTCAAGAAATATATCGACAATGAAAGCAATTCCGCAGTTTTTGACAACACTGTGTTGTATTGCAATGTTGTCAACAGAAAATATGTCTATTTCCCACAACACAAGTATTTACTGTTGGATGCTATTTTTGTTGATGAAACAGCACTTCAAAGACAAACAATCGGACAACCAAAATCTTGGATGGGAAATCTTTTCTCATTATTCACAGCAGTTGCTGGCGATTTGTAAACAGGCATTCATGCTATACAGTTCAGGAAGCATTATCTTCAAAAAGACGGAGCTAGAGTGTGAGGATGAAAAGTCTATTGAAGGGTTTCTATTGGGAATAAAGAACTCATTTGGAAATATAAGTAAATATATGTTCAAACATTTAACGATCATGGAGTTCCTGGCTTCTATTCACGTCTATCTAGATGGAAAAAGAAACGAGTTACTTGAGGAGCTATTGAGGGAAGAACGCTACGAAATTATTTCGTTTGTGTGCAGTTTTTTACGATTCAGTTTGGTAAAGAAAACTTCATTTGAAGAGGATGATGAAATATCGTATTAATTAGTAGAAAAACTTGCCAATGGGAAAGAGGTTCGTGAACTTAGGTGATGTTGATCATAGTTATTAATATATGATATATTATCTGTTATAATATAAATAAATTATTATTAAATTTGTTGTCAGGTTGCAAAAAATGTGGTGATGGAGTGATCACATATGAAGGCGCGCAGAGCGTAATCCGTGGTATTTTAAACCAGGTTTGTAACTTTAAATTCAATGTTACTGATTATATTTGTAATTGTTTATTATATAGAATATTCTTACATATACAAGTATAATTGATCTTTAATTATATCTTCTAACAGTTACCAAGTAAAGAAGTTCTGTTGAAAGTGAGATTTCTGGCCGACTGTTTTGTTGCAAGCGACAAAGTCCGTGATGTGAAATTCTTGGTAGAACTGCTGAAGTCATAAAGCCACGTTCAAATGTCACAGTGAAGCTCAGCACATTTGATCAATCAAATTTGTTATCCATTCTGAAGTTGGCGACTGGAAATGAAGTGGCAAATTCTAAAATCAAGAATGCATTCAGTGGGATTCAATTTCATATAGATGATTTGAGAGAGATGAAAATCCTTGATTACGCAGGGTGGATCGACATTGGCTGGGTTCAGTTGATTAATGTAAATCATTTTACTGAGGACCAGTCAATGTTGGTCCACCGCAACGTGGCTTTCTGTAGGAGTGTTTGGTTTAATAACTGCAAGTCCCTTTGTTCACC
>RQOL01000416.1:0-92324 GCA_013076295.1 Sanderia malayensis | reverse complement strand
ATGTACAAGCTTTGACTTCACTAAAATGTCTTTGATGTTTTGGTTACGCTTACTGTGAAATTAAAAAAGTAGGGATAATCTCAAAGTTGTGTGCAATATAGTTTAGAAAAGCTTGAGAAAAAGGTATATCAGTTGAGGAATGGAATTGTGTAAAGTTTGTGCAATTTTTATAGAGTACATCATTTAAACAAGATTAAAAAATGAACTGAACCAATATGAATCAATTTATATGAATGAACGCACTAAATCGGTTAAAATGAGGAATAATGTTATAAGTAAACAAGTTAATGAAACTGAATTTTGAGAACAAAAATTATGGTTGCGTAAACAGAATGACAATTCCCATTGAAGGTACATTCGTCCAAACGAGAACTATAACTATTTCATTACTCCTGTGCCCTTTTAGGCACTGCAGGCAACAACCCTGGACCCATCATACTTACGCGTGGCTATATACCAGTGATACAGATAGTTTTCACCCCCTTTTCAGTCTTCACTAACTTCAAGCGTGAATATACCGAAATTTTTCATCAGTACTCTCTCGCCGTCACTGCCCTCGTCTTGATTTCCATTCAGAATGGCTTCTCCCAACACATGTCGCAAAGGCTCCCCTCCAATGGCCCTAAATCCAGGTACAATCGAAGCTGTGGTAAAATCATGGTGCAATTGAACTTCCTGTCAACCAGAAGCTCAACCAATCTTAGGCCCGTCGAGGCCCAAAGAGTTGATATTCCAGTCGGCTCTCCAATGCAGGGAGGGCCAGTGAGTTTGCTTTTTGACATTTTCCATTCCCTTATTAATCGGGATCGTGTTGCTTGGCGTGTTTGTCGTTTACGTCCTGTCCGTTTAGGTACTGCAAGGTACGAACCATCTTTGTTCTACCCTGTTTTGTCGTGTATATTTCCTATTCCCCATTCCCCCCTTTATATGCGCGTTTCGCCGTGTTCATCGTTATTTGTATTCCACGGGTAAATACCCGCTGTCCACTTCGCCACACTCCTGGGATTTAATGTTTTGCCTGCCCCTGCTTTCATCATATATATATGTAGCCTCTTTGTTTTTATTCCACTGTTACCCCTGTTTTTTGCGTAGTTTCCCACCTCACATGTGTGCCATCTATTTTGCACCAGTAACATTTTACTGATGTACCTTTGTGTACTGATAGGACAACCTCTTACACATAATATCTTTAACTTTAGGAGGGTTTCTCGCCGATCGGCCCCATCCTATTCTTTCAATTTGTCCTTTGCCCGAAATTTGATACGACATTTCATACCGATTGAGCATCTCAGAACGATTAGCCTCTATCACTGCCATTGTACTGTAATCCTTTTGTGTCTTATAGATGTGCACTTTTCGCCTCTGCTAAAGTTGTGGTCAAATTTGCAAGAAAATAGCTTCCTCCATATTAATGGATGACAAGTTGACATTTGAGCATTTTGCTACTATATTTTTACTGCTGCAAACAAATTTTTCCAATAAACGCTGCTTTTGAAGATGTGGCGTTCAATAGAGGGCGGCGTTCATTAGAGGGCGGCGTTTATTACCAATGTTTGGTTTAAATTGAGGCGTTCAATAGAGGGCGGCGTTTATTAGAGGGCGGCGCTCTTTAGAGGAAATACGGTAGGCAAAACGACGGTACCAAAGATTGTTCTGGTATTTGTATCTTTCCCAATTGCTTCAAAAAATGCAAATATGGCTGTTGGCCATAGAGCACTTTCAATCTCTTTATCTACGTCGACGTGCTTGGGTGTATTATAGACACAATTGTGAATTTTGTTAAACTATTGGCATGAAATGTCTCGAATGAGCAGGGATGCCTTTGATTATCTGTGCAATGTTCTTCGTGATTACACATTTATGTGAAACGATCTCGATGCTAGATTGATGCCCTTTGACGGTTAGGTTTTAATCAATTGTATACATTGTTGTAGATGAAAAAATTTTTAATTTGTTTTCAAGTCATGCCGGACTCTCACAGTCTGTGGTTGCAAAAGGTAACCAAATTGCTTTTCAAGCCGTCGTGTACATAGGTCCCCAGTGTTGTCAACGCGCGATACTTGCCTTGGATCATTCCATTTACTCGCATTCAGAGAGGGTACAGCATACAAGACAACACAAAGTGCTCTGATATAATAGTATGATGCGACTCACAGAGAGACCTGCACTATACACGGTTTAATACTCATGAAAGTGCTGTGACGTCCAAGTATAATCTAATTCACAGAAAGACCTGCATTATAAATGGTTGAATATTCATGAAAGTGCTGTGATGTCATAGTATGATTAGACTCCCAGAGAGACCTGCATCATACATGGCTTAATATTCACGAAGGTGTTGTGATGTCACAGTATGATGAGACTCACAGAGAGACCTGCATTACACATGGTTTAATATTCATGAGGGTGCTATGACGTCATAGCATGATGAGACTCAAAGAGAGACCTGCATTACACATGGTTTAATATCCATGAAGGGCTGTGATGTCACAGGCTAATATTCATGAAGATCTGTGACGTCAGAGTATTGATGAGACTCACAGATAACCAGCCATTCTTACTCGTTACCGGAGCTCACTTAGTTTTCATAATGGTTTAGTAGCATAATTTGAAGAATTTTCCGTATCCCACTGATTCCGCTTTAAATACGTTATTTGCTTTATCTTCATGAGTGTTTCTTCTTTTAACTTGGTTGCTTGCGCAAAATTCTTCTCTGATTTTATCAATTCTTGCATAGTCTTTCCTTACCACCCTCTACCAGCCACTTGGGGATCCAACTAAGGGTCTTAATACGCGGCTGCACGCGTCTGGTCTGTTCTGAGTGGCTGGGTCTATGGGCCTTCTTGTAACAACTTAGCTGTTTATTACCATCATTTTCCTTTCCTCTTTACGTAGTCTCTGGTTCTGCCATTCTCTACTCAACTATTGTGCGTTCAACACAACAACCGGCCAAGAAATGGAAAAAATAATGACGCGATCTCAATGAAAGGCCTGCAGATCCGGCCACCCAGAGCCCGTTAGTTAGCCTCAATCACATCAGGGAAGGTGAGGTCTAACCATCAGGGTCCGAGCTATCTGCTTCCTCCAAAACCTCTTCGAGTGCTTCCTCGATTGGTTCCGACTTCAGAATCATTAACTCATTAGTGGGATTCACGCCCCTACTCCCCTGTAATTTCATTCCGCTACTACTTTATTCTGGGATTTTTCTGAGCATTGGATAGTACGGGCCCGATGCAGCAAATTGATTGTGTTCTTTCTGAATATTTGCTAGCAGTGCATATTGGTTTATTCGCTTTCAGACTACATCTGACGTAGCACTCTCCATATCGTAACCAGTTTGAGAGTAGCACAATGGCATTCAGCCTTGGGAACGGGTTACTATTCTCACTAAATTCGCTCATTATAGCTCTTGTTCAATCGAGAACTATAACTACCTCACTACTCCTGTGCTCCTGTGGGCACTGTACGCAATAGCCCTGGAACCGACATACTTACGCGTGGCTATATACCAGTGGTACAGATAGTTTTCACCTCCTTTTCAGTCTTCACTAGCATCAAGCGTGAATATACCAAAATTGACCCACCCACCTCCCGCAGCGAAGGCACCTTATCCAACTCCTCTTCTCTCAAACAGCGAGCCTCCTCGCACTCTCCATATCTCAACGAATTTCAGAGTAGAGCAATGGCATTCAGTGGGAATAGGTTACAATCTGAGATGTGTCTCCCTACTCATGTGTCAACTGATATGCATCTATAGGTATATTTGGAGTGTTCACAGTTCTTGACATTGAAAAGTCCTCACTCAAAAAGTCAGATATTAAAAGAATGACAAATTTGGAGCCGTGGCTTTTATATCACATTGAGAACGATAAAAATTTCGAAAAGTCAATTTTGGGACGAAATTTTCGCATTCCTCAAGTCAGGAATTTCTTACCAAGTGGTGGTAAGAATTTATTTACAGATATCAATCTAGTGTTTGATCTGAAAATGAAATTACAAAATAATTGCTAAGTGCAGGTAAAGAAATATAAAAATAATCTATATAATTGACAAAGTTTTGTTGCATCGACGCAATGATATCATTGCATCGACGTTACTAAAAGGCGGAACACACCGGAACATGCCAGGACAATCCAAGAGCTGGCTGAACACTCCAAGAACAATCCAAGAACACGCCAAGAGCAAGTTAAAATAATCGTTAAAAAGCCAATAATAATCCCTTCCGATTAATATCGTATTTCCTCTAATAAGCGCCCGGGTGCTTGTTAAATAATTTGCAAATTTAGAAAAATATTTTGCAAAATTATTTGAAGCAAACAGTGAAAATTTAAGAATTAGTTCACACTTGTTGATTTTAGGGTGGGCGCTTATTGGAGGGGGGGCTGTTAAAAGAGGGTAGGCGCTAATTAGAGGAAATACGGTAACTAAACCAGAAGGAGCCATTCTTACCATATCGGTTACTTTCTTTGGAGTTAACACATTAAGGTGGTACAGGTACAGTTACAATCAAAATTTTGGATAAAATTTTTTTCTCATCATTTGGGTGCTAAAATGCATATACTTTTAGAATCCGGGACTTAAATAGACGTATTTTGTAACTAAAAGTGACAAAAAAGCACTTTTATGCTCCCATGTCGACGTTTTGGCACATAGCAACGCCATAGCAACCGCTTATATCCCCCAACATTTGGTCTTTTTTCGGTATCTCAAATCACCCTCAATGTTAAAAAGCCTCGATTTCAATAAGAGACAGTTTCTAAGTCTTCTGAAGACCCCATACCACTGAAAGCGTGCTCTTGTGACTCTGTGAGGGTTAAAAAGTTATGAAGGAAAGCCTCCTCTGTGATCGCCATTTTATATTCGCGCTGTCAATTTGCGAAGTGCACTTTCTATTAGTTTTAAGTTCAGGCATTTAACTAGTTTTAGTAGTTCATTTGTCTGATATAACACTGGCAAGAAACCAGCATGGAATAAAACGGAAATTTTATGGAGAAAGGTTCATTTAAATTGTAAGAGAACACGACACTGAATCGATACGGCCTAGGCCCGATGAGTCAATTTCAAAAAAGAGACTGCCTCTTCTAGAGCCATGAAGTTGAAGCTTCCAAAAGGTTTTCAGGGTCCGTGTGATGAAGATGGTGAATTAAATATCATTATTAGCAATGCTATTTTAAAGTCAACAATTGAGATCATTGGAAAGTGCCAAATTTGCAACTCAAATGTGACCTTGAAGAGCAATTTCCTTGGGAAGGATTACAAGTCTATGACAAAATTTTCTACACTTATGAACATGCTACTACCAATGCAAAGCAAAGTATTTGACAAAAATAAAAAACATGATGTATGAAGTTTACAATTTTGTGGCAGAGAAAAGTATGAAAGAGCCTGGCAAAAAGGTATATCAGTTTTTTGAGCAGACTTCTGATGTTGTCAGGTGCCAGTTAATGGGTCATGGCAAAAAAGATTTTACTCCTCTCCAAATGGAGTAGTGACGGTGATATCAAAAAAGTTGGAAAATGCTTAGATGTTGCCATCTGAGGTAACTTTAAACAGAAGGAAAAGTTGAGAGCAATCAGAAAAAGGTTTATTGACAAAGAAAAGGAGGAAGAAGATGCACCATCCTATAAATCTGGCCCATTTTAGAACAGAACTAGCATACTGAACTTTTAATCGCAATTTTCTCCGTTTTTAATTTTCGGACAATTTTGTGATTTCTGAACAGCATAACTTTTTTCATAGTTGTCAGATTTCTTTCAAATTTGCAGATTATAAAGCTTAGACATGTATCTAGGAACTAGACTACAACCAGCTCTGTTTGTAAGCACATTGTTGAGAAAACAGATTTTATGCAAGCTGTTTTCCTTGAAAGTTGTAAATGTTGGATAAATATTTTGTTTCTATATCAAATTGGCTGTTTGTAGTCTAGTTCCTTTGTATGTATGAGGTCATCATTTCCTGAAAGTTTCATAACTCTAGCCTAAACCATTATTGAATTATTGTGTTTAAACCTCTTTCGATAAAACTGGCCACACCTCAAACCACACCCTTTTTGATTGACATAAAAATATGGAATTCAGGTATTTTGGTCTTATTTCTGTCAGTGCTAAAAAGATTTAGGAGATAGAACTAATACTCTCCTCCTATTAACAATTTCCATGGGTGTACCTGTAACTGTACCTGTACCACCTTAATTTGAACTTTCTTTCCAACATTTAGGCCGCCATGATAATAGCAATTGACTTCTATTGTTCTTACAAGGTTTTGTTGTTTTCAACAAATCATCACTGCGCCCTCAATGTCGGGCCATTGTCAATCCCCATTTGCTTGCAGGGGTGACGCAAAAACATGCGCATTTTGGAAGCCGGTCGATTCATCCTCGGATTTAACAGCATCAAGCGCCTATCAAGGCATCAGGGGCCGAAGACGCTAGATGCCTCACTCGCGTTGAATCAGTGAAGCCAATAAAAATTTGGCGGCCATTTTAAAAGGGGGCAAAAAGCTGATGTTGGTTGGCAAGTCAATACAGAACAACTAAAGTTCAATGCTCGTTTTGTTAATAATAATGGTGGAATAAGTCGATATATGCATATTTTTACAAAGCATACAATATGACGATACTATTGCAATTGCTAGAATGGCAAAAATCGTACCACATATTAGTATTTCGTCTATTTATTGAGGAACGATGGACCTGGCCTAAATTAACCGAATCACAAAAAACGTTGTATAAATTATCACTTGATCATTACTGGATAATATTCATGCTCAAATTAAAAGCAAGTGACATGGTTTTGACATCCCAGAAGCTTACTAAAATATTAGCTGCTGCGACACGGGACTTTACTGAAGTATTCCAGAATTCAAGTCTGAAGCTGAACTTATAACACCACACGGTATTGCTTGCTAAAGGATGCCACAACGAGGAAAATAAATTATCTTCAGCCTAAGACCTAAGTTAAACGTCGCTCCCTCATGCGCCGAATCAAACAGAATTAAGTGCGGCAGTGGAGCAACTCTGGAGCGGCAGCAAGTTAAACGTCGAACTTAATAGCATGTAACAATTGAACACTTCCGCTTCCGCTATTTATGGTATTGCTAAAATGAGTTGGCAGGTTTTTCCAATTCATTTTTTGTGTGAAAGATGGCCCGGTTGATAAAAAACATTTTAATGCTTAAAAAGATGATCCGAGGAAGTAGAAGACGCCGAAGAATGTTTGAAGTTGGAGCAGCCTGCATACTGCACTATCATTTACAGATGAAAGCTTGTTTAATTGCGGCCATGTTACTCTCTGTGCAAAATTGTCGAGCTGAGGCACCCAGGACTTGCAGGAGAATGACAAGAAATACTGGCTGGTGGGATCTAGTATGGGGTACCTATGATAAAGATAGTCTTAGAAAGACCTTCAGAATCTCAAAGGAAACTTTACGTTCATTCTTAGAAAAAATTCGACCCAGATTTGAACGACAAACTGTGTGTGAAGACCCAATACCACCGGAATTCCGCTTAGGCATTTGTTTGTACCGGGTTAGCTAGAGGCGATTACTTCCATACAATTGCTGAAATGTCTGGCTTAGCACCTTAGAAGATATGGATGTCTCAGTGATTTCACCAGTCTCAGCTATAGCAGATGGCTCTAAGGCCTAGTCCGGTTGACAAGAGTCCCTGTTTTTACCAACAGGAACAACTGGTTAAACCAGGCACTATAACCACGCTCTTCTTGAAAGCGCTTAATGCCACTAGCTGTTTCATGAACATGGCTGCCTTTTTGCATTCAGCTACCAACTTCTTGAACTTGGTGCGCATTTGAACTGCCGTGAAATGGACAACCACATTCCTTGCAGCAGATCTGCTCTTCAAGCTCATTATAACCTTTCATACATACAGTGTTCTTTTGATTCTTACTGTTGGTAAAAATCAACCGCTTTTGCAAATACCATCACTAGCAATGATGTCTACCATATCATTGACTAAAGTGTCTGCCCACTGTGCCTTTCGCCCTGGCTTACCTTTTAGCATTCTTAGCACTCTTTCTCTTTTTCCTATTATCTTTCTAAAGTTAGCAAGCCTTTCTTCATCCTTGCTTTCACTTGACATTTCAGTATCCAGATCTAGCCTGTGACAGTAAATACAAAGAATTTCACGGAATCTTGTCACATTCACGGGGGTAGTGAACGGAGGAATCATTATACTTTACCAACATTTGAAAATTGTTGAAAAGTTGAAAAAGTCTCACAATATGGGAGTCCTCATCACATACTATTGTGCAAAATATTTGGAAATTTTACTATGATTTATATTTCTAGCAGTATAAAATTGTTCCACTTTGGTCTTTTTGGAGTCGCGGATTTGGAAGCAAACCCTTGTTCTTCACATGTCATTCTCCTTTCGGATGAGAATATGCTACAATCGTGACCGTAGCCAACAGATAGGCAGCAACCCAACGCTCAACAGCTTATTTGTTTCCGATATTGAACAAATATTACATGTGGATACCCCACAACTCAGACATTTATATTTTGTTTCACTTTTGCAAGCTGTACATCGATTCATTTTGTTTTTCAAAAAAATAGCACGCCCTACTAAAATTTCACAGAAAAATTTTGTGGGAAAATATTCATATATTGCGGAATAAAGTGTAATTACAAACTGCGCAAGCTCCGCCTCGCTTGAGGCACCAAATATATCATGTTAATTATTTTATAATTTATGCATTGAGTTCGGCACATGAAAAGTTCGACGTTTAACTCCACGTCGCTCCAGGGTCGCATAATGGGAATTTTAGAGCGACTGGATGTGTCGCTCCAAATGCAATCTGCCGCTCCAAATCAAATCTGTCGTACTTAATCAAGTTATACATCGCTCTTGTCATGCACTTAATTCACCTGTTTGATTCGGCGCACGAGAAGAGCAGACGTTTAACTTGGGCCTCAGTGACTTTAATTATGTAACGGAAATATCAGACCGCTAGGCTATTCTTTGAATTGGATTCACTTGTAAAAGGGATAGGTTTATAATATATAAGGATCTGCCACTGCTTTTCTTTTCGCATCGAGAAGTGTTGTAATAAGGTAATATTTCAGTGCGCTTTTGGGATATTAAAACCCACGTAACATACCTTTAATCAGAGCTTACATATTATGCCAGTAAATGGCAAGATTTTTAATTCAACAACTGTTTTTGGTAATTCGATTGATTTGGGCCTTTTCCATCGTTCCGCAAAAAATAAATAAAATACCGATATAAAGGCGGATTTACACGGTACAAGTTGGCTACAAGTTTTTTTCGATATTGGACTGCAAACTTGAACTTGTATCGTGTAAATGCCCTAAAATTCTGTTCACGCCTGTTGTTTTGATTGACGTTAATCCTCCATCACAGTCGAAAAAATTTCTGGACTCGATGTCAAAAAGTTTTCAGTTTCACACCATTTTTTCAAAGAAGACGCCGGCAAATCGCTACTTCATGTAAGGTTTGTTTTGATTCGGGAATTGCAGATTTTTCGAAGGAAAACTCAATTTTCGCAAGCAAAATGGTTTTGTAAACGGCTAAAAGTTTATCTCGCGTGCGTCAACTTAATTATCAGATTTATGAAGAAATTTATGACAAAATTTAGCACCAGTAGTTAATTAAATATTCAAAACAAGCCAGTATTAATTATGGTATAATAAAATAATAATAATAATCATTATCCATCAAAAGGTTTATTACAATATTATTTGCATTTTCATTGCTGATTATGGTGCTGCTTGTATTGCGTTGGGCCTAATATGCTTTTGGACAAATTAGCGTTGTATATCCATTTCTAACATGTTTTGGCATGGTCATCTGAAATATGAAGGACAATAGGAGGCATGTGACCGTAGAAACAGTTTGAGAGACGTTTGCAAACCATCTTTATGGCCCAGAACGCGTTTCATGACTGGGGCAATGTTGTTGCTTGTTTTGAGTATTTAATTAATTATGGTGCTGAAATTTTGTCATAAATTTCTTCATAAATCTGATAATTTAAGTTGACGCACGCGAGATAAAACTTTTATCCGTTTACAGAATCATTTTGCTGCAAAATTGAGTTTTCCTTCCCAAAATCTGCGATTCGCGAATCAAAACAAACCTTACTTGTAGTAGCGATTTGCGGCGTCTTTGAAAAAATGGTGTGAACTGAAAAACTTTTTGACATCGGAGTCAGAAATTTTTCGGACTGTGATGGAGGATTAACGTCAATCAAAACAACAGGCGTGAACAGAATTTTAGGGCATTTACACGATACAAGTTCAAGTTTGCAGTCCAATATCGAAAAAACTTGTAGCCAACTTGTACCGTGTAAATCCGCCTTAAACGTTTTTTACCCGAAACGGTTTTTGTCATTATCGAAATTTTGCTAGCATCCTCGTATTGTGTGCTCTGCAACAGTATGCATATGTCAACCTTGTTTACAATTTTCCTCCAAAGCGAGCAGTTAACTTTGGGCTCATTGATTTACAAAAGCAACTTGCCCCTTTTTTAAAAGGCCGCCAAATGGCACAACTTTTGTCTGCATGAATCGTGCGGAGTCTGGTATGCGCCTTCTGCGCTTTATGCTATTGCGTTATGAGAATTTGTGCGATTGCGAAATATTAAAACAAAGAATTGAAAAAATTAGTCATATTGCAAAAAGAACAGATCGAATGAAAACATAACTTGGGGATGAGTTCCCGGATTTATCCTCGGATTCGCAAAAATACACACAAATTTTATTTAAAAACTACCATGATCTCCACTCAAACATAGGGAATAAAGTAAATGCCTTCGAATTATATACGAAACTACAGTTTCTTGATGAATTGCCAAGCCTCGTGGCGTTAAAAACTATGAAAATGTGCGAAGTGTAGTGAAATTGCGGTAATAGACGACTTTAAAATTTAAAGTTAAAGCTTCTAGCGTGATTCGAAAAGTAAATTGAAAGTTTTTGCCAGTTTCTAAATCAGTAATGAATGTGGGAACCTGTCTATGGTGGTTAAAATTTCTGCCAAATATTGCAAATGCCTACATTTTGTCAATTTGTAAGTAGCTACTTGAAAATCTCTTGACTTATTTCGTAGGCCAAAATTGTTTCATCAGGAAACCACTATTAAGGCGGATAATGGAGAAAGAACTAAAGTGATATAAGAGCAAAAATTGGCCCGTTGTTGTCTTAAATCTCAGTATCCTATCAAATGTGAAGCTTCTGACGAAAAAAAAGCATAGCGTCTTCCCCGAACCTGTTGGTGTACAAACAAATGTCTCTTGTTCGTTTAAAACATTGCTAAAAACAATTACTTCAATTTCTTTTATGGTGCATTCCTCCATCTTTCCACAACAAATTCAGAAATCGGGAGAATTCAGACGGAATCATCCAAACCTCGTTTCAACGCAGACCAAAAAACTGGCGTACTCAAGTCCAAGTTCTTTCGTGTAATATTATAAGATCCTTGTAAGACCATAGAGATAGGATATAAGATACACTAGAGTGCGCACTCCAATTGACGCATAGATACAAAAGTTGAAGCATTGACGGCCATCTTGTTGGAGGCTCGCGAACGAAATTTAGGGTCTGAGGCCTTATAATTCAAATGTAAAATACGTGGATATTATTATAGCTGAAGATCAAATAAATACTCAAATGTTCATCAAATCATGGTCGGTTCAACATATTAAAGTTTTATTGGTGGATCGATTGTATTACTACCATTTCCAGAAGACAATATTTTGCTGTGGAGTGCTATATGAAAACAGTGGCCTTGGCTTTTTGCGATACGAAGTACGGGCGAATTTGTATTTTACGGACAACGCCCAAACTAGATAAATTAGATATCAATCGATACGCAATGATCTCCTGTGTATGAATCTGCAATAAAATTTGTGCAACACGCCCGCATTCAAAAGTTATGCCCCTTTTTATCGGGGGCCTAACACCTACACATCACCGATCGACAGCAACTAAAGGTGGGCGCAAGTAAAAATATTGCTAAAATCTTTTAAATGCAGAGGTCTTTTGTCACGGGTTAGAGCACGTGTGCTTTAACCAAGTTTAATGGACGGGCACCCCACTGCTCCCTGTTGCGCCATGTAGCATTCCTCCCAGTGGGTGGTCAGTTGGCTTCGTATTACACTTATGCTGCATGCTTGCCGAATTGCTGCTTGGTTTTATTGTTCTATCGCTTGTTTATCTCACAATTGGCTCGCGGTTTCAAGAGGTTATTTAGTATCCATTGATTGCTGTTGTGGCTTCTCCGCCGGGCTTGTTTCGACATATTATAGCTGCCTGGCCACGTCGGAATTTCAAGTTGCAAAGTTGCTCGTTGTGTCGTCTCTTCAGGCCCGAATTCTCGGTGAGATCGTTCCTTCTATTTTTGCTGTTTTGTTATGCTCCTACATGTACATCCATGCTTATCTAAATTAATGTACATAATTTTATCGAACCTACAGATTGCAAAACTCCTTTTTGCTGTTGCTCGCCCCTTATTGCCGTTGATTACCTTGCCCGATAGACGTGTCTTTGTTACTGTTCTTCGTTCATGTACTCGTCTCTATGTTTTGCCCTTGCGTCACCTGTACATCTTGATTTTGGCGATACTTGTGTTCAGTATACTCAATTGCAGCGTTTATCCATGCCAAAGGCGTTTTTTAACAACCGATTTCTTTCTGCTGCACGGCCGAAAACGTTCGGCTCCTGTCGTCCAGGTTCTCCACCCTAACATTTTCGTTTCTCGGTCGGACAGCAAATTTCTCGCACATTGCAACCTTTCGACACCCTGGACAATAACGCTTGTTCACGTTGCACACCCCCTGCGGCTCTAGCAAACATCTCAAAACACCTTGACATAGCCTAGCCTATGCTGCACTTGCACGAACACTACCACTGTGTGTTGATGCACACACCCAGCTTATTGCTGCAGCCAGTTTAGTTATGTTAATCATTTGCTTATTCTATTGCTCGTTTACTTTACTTGTTATCCGCATACTCACTATTATCGTGTCACATGTTTTCACGCTGCTGCTGTCTATGGCTTGGCGCCTAGTTCCATTAAAGCTCTTACGGCACACGAGCCTTCAATAAACACTGTTCGGGACTCCCATGCGTGAGTCAGTATTGCTTTTCATTCTGCCTGCAGCTCTCCGTGTGTTACGAGCCAACCCAAAATGTTTGCTATCAGCACCTCAACTGCGTGAGTCAGTATTATCTTGCTTTCGGCTGCAGCTGTCTTTGTGTCATGAGACAATCCAAAACTGCTTTTATTCGCAGCTCACATGCGTAAGTCAGTATTACATTGCTTTCTGCGGCAGCTATCCTTGTATCATGAGCCAATCCAAACCTGCTTCTATTCGCAGCTCACATGCGTGAGTCAGTATTACATTGCTTTCTGCGGCAGCTATCCTTGTATCATGAGCCAATCCAAAACTGCTTTTATTCGCAGCTCACCTGCGTGAGTCAGTATTACATTGCCTTCTGCGGCAGCTATCCTTGTATCATGAGCCAATCCAAACTGCTTCTATTCGCAGCTCACATGCGTGAGTCAGTATTACCTTGCTTTCTACTGCAGCGGTTTTTGTATCCTGAGCCAATCCAAAATTGTTGCTATTACCTGCTCCCTGCCTGAGTCAGTATTACCTTGCTTTCTGCTGTAGCTGTATTTGTATGATGCACCAGTCCAAGATTGTTTCTATTGGCGGCTCACCTGCGTGAGTCAGTATTACATTGCTTTCTGCGGCAGCTATCCTTGTATCATGAGCCAATCCAAACCTGCTTCTATTCGCAGCTCACATGCGTGAGTCAGTATTACCTTGCTTTCTACTGCAGCGGTTTTTGTATCCTGAGCCAATCCAAAATTGTTGCTATTACCTGCTCCCCTGCCTGAGTCAGTATTACCTTGCTTTCTGCCTGTAGCTGTATTTGTATGATGCACCAGTCCAAGATTGTTTCTATTGGCGGCTCACCTGCGTAAGTCAGTACTACCTTGCTTTCTGCCTGCGGCTGTGTTTGTTTGATGAGGCGATCCAGCCTGTTGCTATCAGCTGCTCACATGCGTGAGTCATTATTGTATTGCATTCGGCCTACAGCTGTCCTGGTATGATGAGCCAATCCAACATTGTTGTTATTAGCTGCTTGCATTCGCGAGCAGGGTAGGTTCACGTTCCATAGCTGCAGCGTTGGCGCTGCGACTACTGCTGCCACCCCGGGTTTTCGGGAATATTTTGTTAAAGCGTTGGGCGGGGGGTTCAGCAATGCATGCCAACTCCCAAGGGATAACTTAATTCACCCTGTTATATTCTGCATTTTGCCTTTTCGTTGCTTGTGCATTACCTTTCTAGTTATTCGTGTTGGCGGCTCACGGGCGAGAGTCAGTATCACCTTGCATTTGGCCGTCGGTGGCTGTCTCCGTACGACAAACCGCCTCGCATATCAGTGGCGGCTCACAGGCGTCAGTGTCGCCTTGCATTTGGTCGGTGGCTGTCTTTGTATGACAAACCGACCCCAAAAACCAGCGGCGGCTCACAGGCGTCAGTATCGCCTTGCATTTGGTCGGTGGCTATCTCTGTATGTTGAGAAGACACCAGCTTCTGCCTCTTGTCGTCGTTCGCTATACCTTTCTCTCTGCCTTTTCTGTCCTACCCTCCGCTTTCCCTAGGACCCCCCCAGCCAGGCCCCACGTTCAGACTCCTGGTAGACCGGTGAAGTAGAGATTAGGGTGATTGGCCGTCACCCTTCGGGTTCGTTGGGCCGGAAATCTGTGCTTTCCCTAGCCAATCACCTGACAGTAAAGTGCAGTATTCTGCGGGCAAATCAGGGCAGTGCACAGATGCCCAATTTTCCCGCAAGTCGATCACCACTCTGGTTGTGGCTCGGTTGGGGTTGGACATTAATGAATATTATTGCAGATTCATACTCAGGAGGTCATTTCCGATCGATTGATATTTAATTTACCCTATTTGGGGGCAGTCGGTAAAATGGAAGTCCGTCTTTCTAAAAATAGTAGTAATACATTCGATCCAACAACAAGACTTCAATATGTTGAACCGACTATGATATTATAAAGGTTCCAATCTTTATTTGAGGTTATAAAATCATAATATCCACGTAATTCTTGTTCAAAGTATAAGAGTTCAGACCGTGAAAGTCTGAAATGAGCCTCCAACAAGATGGCGTCCAAACTGCATCACCGCCCGTGGCCTGGTTCGCACTCTAGTGTATATTATATCCTATCTCTATGTGTAAGACCCTTTTACGTAGCGAAATAAATCAAAGTGCCCTCTTGGCAAACTCACAGTTTGCAAAGTGCCCTTGTTGCAAAGTTGGGATGGGAGATTGGGAGACATTGATAGGATGTTGTGTTACTGGCAGAAAGTTGTGAGCAAATTGCTGTGGTGAATCTCGATTGCGATAAGAGATTAATCGCGGTGTGAGCAGAAATTAGAAATTCCCTGCAGCATACATGACTTGATTTAATGCAAAAAGCTAACACATTACCAGCGATATTAAAGTAACAGTAATCGAAGTTACAAAAAGGCTAACAACACACAAAACCTGGTTGTGAAAAATACTTTTATATACAGTACTGTCGAGCCTTCAAGAGCGAGCAGAGAAGCAACAAGCAACACAAATCTAATCGTTCGCTTTGTTTGTTCACTTGCAGGATTCGCCTAGTCTAGATAAATAAAACAGCCTAACTTAACAAGCAAAACAAAAGAAATTTAAAATGAAATATAATAGCCAGTGAAGGTTCTGCAGGTAGAAGTACATGCAGTGGCTGGCTAGCAGAGCAGAATATGGCAACTGATCTGATTGCAACATTCAAAACATTGGGCCACAAAGGCCTGTGGGTCTCAAGTCGCAAGGGCATGTGGGTCCAACATGAAAGAGACCGACGCGCTATTGTTTCAGTCAAGACGATTTGGTACATCTACATCTACATCTACATGTTAATCAGTAAAACCAATAAAGTATCACACTGATGGAGATCTTCGCACTTCCCATACACTCCCATCATCATCATAAAACCAGTGAGAAGATTGGAACTCTATGGGTAATCTGTGGTAATCTCACATTTTCCATTTTCTGGAAAACTGCGAGTTAAATAGAGCACAGGGAAGCAAGGGGATTATGTGTTAAGACTAGTTGAATCCGAGGGTGAATCGGAGGATGATTCGGAGGATGAATACGAAGCTGAATAACATCTAATCTTAAAAATTGGAAATCATATCATGTTGTGAACCGTTCTTTTGCTCCCGATATTGAAACGAAGCACATCCAAATTTAGAAGTGACCTTGAAATTTTTTCTGCACAGAACTGCAAGGTAAGAAATGTTTGAAAGTTGTTCTTTTTATTATCTTTATGCCCTATGAACTTTAGCAATGTTGGGAATGACATGTTGTTGTTTATGTAAAGCTTAAATGATCAAGGTATTAAAAAAATACAAAAATGTCTTCAAACGAACGTAGATTAGGCTGTTGTGCATCTTTTCATTTCTGGTGTGTTATGTTTAGTGTACCAGGAAAGCATGGGGAAATAAAAATACCTTGCGGTGCGAGGTAGAATTTCTCTTGTTAGTCTCTTAAGTTTAGTTTTCTAAAATTTTTAATATTAACAGTAGAGTGTCCAACCAGGTTGGCAAACATGCAAATGCTCGCAGTGACGCTACGCTGCTCGTAGTTTTGAGTCGCAGCTACGAACAAAAGCATCGGCCATTCACTCGCAGCTCGCAGCTCGCAGCAGCCAGTATTTTGTTCAAACAACTGCGATTGCTCGCACCACAAAAGTCTTTTGCTCGCAGGTCGCAGCCCACAATTTACGTTTGCTCGCTACGACGTGTCCGCGAAAATCGACATGTTTTCCAACCTGGGTGTCCAAGATAACATCCAATATGGTTCTCAGTATGGTGGATTCAAATACGAAATCAGATCCCACCCATGTATCTCTTTCCTGAATCTTTTTAGAAGCAAAAGCCTTTATTCTTATGCTCATTTTTCCTCCAAACAAGAATGTGTAAGTAATAAGTTATATACATGAAATTTGTTCTTGAAAAAGCTATCCTGAAAGCAATGTAGATAAGGTTCTTGTGCATCTTTTTATGTGTGGTGTGCTATGGTTAGTGTACCAGGAAAGCATGGAAAAATAAAAATACCTTACAACGTGAGGCAGGATTTCTCTCTTTTATGCACTTAGAGTTAGGTGTAAAATTTTTAATAGTAACAGTACTGTGTCCAAAATAACATCCAGTATGCTTCTCAGTATGGTGGATTCAAATATGAATTCAGATTGTAAATATCTCTTTCCTAAAAATTCTTAGAAGCAAAAACATCGTCCGAAGAAGAAAGTAAAGAAAGTTTCCTAAAAATTCTTAGAAGCAAAAACAACGTCCGAAGAAGAAAGTGTAAGTAATAAGTTATATGCAAGAATTTGTTCTTGAAAAAACTATCCTCATAGAAATATAGATAGGATTGTTGTGCATCTTTTCATTTGTGGTTTCTATGGTTAGTGTACCAGGAAAGCATGGAAAAATGACAATGCCTTGCTACAGGAGGTAGAATTTCTTTTGTTAAGCACTTAAGTTAAATTTTCTAAAATTCTTAATAATAAAAGTAGAGTGTCCAAAATAATATCCAGTATGCCTCTCAGTAAGGTGGAATCAAATATGGAATCAGATTCAAGTATCTTTTTCCTGAACATTTTTAAAAGCAAAATCCTTTATTTCTATGCTCGTTTTGCCTCCAAATAAGAATGTGTAACTAAAAGTTATATAGATGAAATATGTTCTTGAACAAAATTTAATCTGATAGAAATTTAGATAAGGTTGCTGTGCATTATTTCTTGCATCGTTTGTTTTGCTTAGTGTAGAAAGAAAGCAAATAAAGGTAATAGTGCCTTGGGACTTTTTTAATCATTATATTGTATTCAACAGTTTATTGTTCTGAGTACTGTAAGTTTAATTCTGGAAAGAGATTTCCAGAATTAAACTTGCTTGTTTTCTTGAAAGTTTTATCTGCAACTTTTTGGGTATAGAAGTTTTTTGTTTTCTTGCAATTAAGAATTTGTGATTTTAGTATGGAAACATGAAACTAGAATTAAAATGACTATACTTAGCTATCTGAAGTTTCATGTTACTTGGATCAGTTGCCTTTTTAATTGAATATATTCTCAACATGGTTAATTTTTAGAATGGCACCACCACAAAAACATGCCAGTCGAAGGATAAAACTGTGGGTGTTCATTGGTTTAACCAATTCCCGAAAAACTTTCTTAGGCCTTATGGGCCAGCAATGCCCTTCCCAGATCAGGACACTGCTCTTCGCAGAGTTCAGCCTCAAAGTTGCGAATGGTTAAGAAGGCCCCAAATTGCAATGAGTGAGTTGGCCGAAACCATCATCGAAAATACGAAGATTATTTTACAACAACAATTGGCGCCGGAAAGACTAATGAAGTTTGAGGAAGATACGGCAAGATGCGATCTTTGTTGGCCTGCACTTAAAAAATTTTGAAGATAGGCCAAGTGAAAAGAAGACAAAGAGGTTGGTTCAGTCTTTAATCAAGCCACAGGAGAGGTAGATGATATGATGTCGTCATTTGTGAAGCTTGGGGGTGCGATGTTCGCTATGGGAGTGAATTTTAAAATGGCCCAGCTGTTGCTGTCAAACCCTGCCGCTTTGGCAGAGAAATTTGATAGTCGCCCTGCCCCCGATCCCAAATTTAAGGAGAGTGGCAAAATATTAGACTTCATTGAATTGCTGAACCCCATGCCTAAAGGTAAAAGGAAGGCCGAAGAGAGCGTGCAAGATGTTCTGGACGAGCTGGAGTCCTATGACGGTGGAGACGGGGGAAAAAAGAAAAAGAAGAAGAAGAGTTCAAAAAAAAGCAAGAAGGCCAAAAAAATGTGATTGTGCAATGGCAAACACATTACATGTGTGAACATTTTAGCTTCTATTTTTCACTGCATATTTTTGACATATTTTACATTCATTTATATAAACAGTTGCTATAGATTTTGTCTTTGTTCAGCGTTATCTTTTTTGTTCATTCATCCTTTCCATTGTAAAAAATTACTAATACTATGAAATGAAGATAATGAAATGAGATATAACTCCCTTCTCGTTATGCTTATGGAATTTAAACTTGGCAACAGGTGAGATTTATTACTGGCAGGAACCTCCCCTTGTTTTAATTGGTCTTTGTCAAAGCCTGGCTTGGATTGTTATTATCATAATTGGCAAAAGTGTAGTACTGAACTCTTTGAAGTTAAGTCAACTGGCAGTATGTCTATGTAATGGTTTATGAGATAAAGGCTCTTCAAAAACAACATGGATCATATCTGGCATGAGATGATCCATATTGTCAGCGTTTCATGGCATCATATCTGGAATATGACGCCATCAAACATCAAATCAATTGTGAACAAAGCGTAGTTACTAAAAGGAGGAACTAGCAGAACGAGCGCGGAACATGCGGATTGACTACGCAACGACCACGGAGCTAGCGGAACGACGACGGAACAGGCGGAAGCGGAGCCGCTGAGGAACGTGTGCGGAACAAGGGGAAGCGGAGCCGCTGAGGAACGAGTGCGGAACAAGGGGAATGACTACGGAACGACCAAGGAACTGATGCGCACGTGTACCACACTGACTGACTGAATACTGAATTGAATTATATTTGATTGAATTATATAATTGAATTATAATTGAATCTGAGCTTTTTATATGTACGAGCAGGCTGTTTTATTCACATTCTGAAGTAAAAACGTTACTTGGTGACGATAAATCGAATTTCCTTATTGTGTTCTCGATGCCTTTGAGAATGGTCCTCGTGTTCTTCATGTCCCTCTGTATAGCGGGTGAGGAGGTAAAGCAAAAATTTCAAGTCAGCCATTATCCAACAAATGGCGGACAAAACTTCGCAGCTAGAACTTCGCATTTTGAATTCCAACAAGCACGTTGATTCTTTCTATTAAAAACTCAAAAAGCATTCTAATCTTTAAAGTATTATTATATGCTCATTTTACTGAATAGTTATGATTGGCTTCGCTACGTTACTAATTTTAAGAACTTAGTACAGTTTCTGAACATAACGTTTCTGAACATAGTCTCACTCAGAAAACATATAAGAGAGCTCGAGATCGTGCTCGCTGATAATAATATTGATATTATCGGCCTGAACGAAACTCCTTTAGATGAAACAGTTAGGGATTCCGATGTGAACATTAACGGTTATAACATTTATAGAAATGACCGTAATGCCAATGGTGGAGGAGTGGCAATGTACGTGAAAGAGAACATCTCCGATCCCATTCTTAAGATCAAAAGTGACAAATTAGAACTTCTTGCACTCGAATTCACGGCAAATCACGGCCAAACCTTTCCTAGTCATGTGCTTGTACCGGCCCTCCAACCCCAGGAGTAGACGACACATCATTTGACAATCTAAGGGGTGTATTAAAGGAATTAGACAAAGAGGACAAGGAAATGATATTGATTGGCGATACTAACTGTGACCTGAAAATAATCAAAAATACAAATGCCAATAGCTCAAAATGATATATTCTGAGTTTCAGTTTGACCGGGCTAATAAATAAATACATCAGGGTCGCTGTTACAACAAATGAGCAAAATGTGCAGACAACCACTAGAACGCTAATTGACCATTTCTCAACAACGAGCCCCAGGTACATCTTAAGAGCCGATGTTTTAAGGATTGGGATGGTGGACGACTACTTGGTGTATGGAGTTAGAAAAAATTAATGCTTGGAGACTCAAAACGAAAAAACAAAAGGTTATTGAGACTCGAAGCCTTAGCAAATATGACAAGGAGCTTTTTCGGCAGGACCTCCACCATGTAGATTGGCCAGCCATCCTTAATCCCTCTCTGAAAATCCAAATGAAATGGCATCCGCTTTTCAGGAGACATTTGAGACTATCTTAGATATGCATGCACCTTTCAAAAAAAGGAGGGTGAGAGGTGATTTTGCCCCATGGCTGAATCAATCCCTAAGAAAGCTAATGAGGGGATAGAGATTTGGCTAAGAGGGCTGCTGATAAAGTCTCCTGAAAAAATGGAACTTATATAAAAAGCTTAGAAATAAAGTAACGAGGGAAATAAAGGCTGCTGTTTCAGTCATACTATCATGGGTTAATCAACGAAAATAAGGACAACCCGAAAAAAATGTGGCACCATAAACAGAGTCTTAGAGAAATCTTTGAAAAACAATGCCTACCAGTCTGGAATCCCAGAATAAGAGATTGACTAATGAACAAATATAGTGGACAAGCTGAATAATCACTTTGTTTCAGTTGGACCCAAGTTGCTAGCAAAATTGAACAAAAAGCGATTGACGATCCTCTGAAACACATTGATGACGAATGAATACGATGGGATCGCCACGGTTGACGATCATTACGTGCCTAAGGCCATTAAACAATTGAAAAATGGTAAGGCACCAGGGCCTGATAAAATTCCAACAATTTTGGATAAAAGACGCAGCTGATTAATAAGGTAAACCTCTAACAATGATCTTCAACTCATCTTTGCAGAAAGGCATTTTTCCTGACATCTGGAAGGTAGCAAATCACACCATATTTTTAAATCAGGTTTGAAAAGTGAAAGCTAACAACAATAGGCCCATATCGGTGATCTCAGTCTTCTCGAGGATTCTCAAAAGAATCGTGCATGATCAAGTTTATGAATACCTTAAAGAAAATAAGATTCTAACAACGAGTCAGGCAGCTTTTCAAAAACTTTGTTCGACAATTACGTCACTGATAGATAGTACGGACTATTGGTACGAGAATATTGACCACAAAAAACTGAACTTATCAATATTCCTCGATCTTAAGAAAGCTTTCGATACTGTTGACCATAAGATTCTGCTAGAAAAATTGAGAAAATATGGTATTCGTGGACATTCTGGAGACTGGTTTGAGTCATACCTCAAAAACAGAATGCAGTACTGTGCCGCCAATGGGTAAGTCAAGGTCGAGGACAGTTACCTGTGGTATTCCCCAAGGTTCCTGCCTCGGTCCACTTCTTTTCATAATTTACCTAAATGACTTTGAAAAGTGTTTGAAGTTTCAAAGGCTGGCATGTACGCGGATGACACTCACGTGACTTTAACATCTACGAATGTGGAGGAGCTAGTTCAAAAAGCACAAGAGGAATTGACAAATATCTCTGAATATATGAGGGTAAACAAATTGAGTGCCAATCCTCAAAAACAGAGTATATGATAATTGGACACCCCCGTAGAACTAATAAATAGATATTCACGAAACACTGAGAATTAATGGCTCAGATATAAAAGGGTAAAAAAAACCAAATCACTTGGAGTTATTTTAGATGAAGGGCTTAACTGGGACGAGCAATTCACAACTGTCAAAAGGAAAGTCAAAGGAGGTCTTACATCCATAAAAAGGTTAAAAAATATTCTCACACAATCTCAGTTAAGCAACGTATATCGTGCTCTTGTAGAAAGTCACATGCGATACGCAGATGTCATCTGGGGCAGTGTCTCAACCTCCAAAAGGGAAAATCTCCAACGTCTTCAAAACAGGGCCATTTCCATGATGAAAATTGCAGAATCAAAGATGAATGGACAAACAACTTGCTTCATACTGAGAAACTTCTCTTGTTCGATCGTGCCGTTATGGCCTATAAATAATAAACCAACTCTGTCCAGAAAATCTCTGGAATAAATTTCAACATAGATCCCAATACTCCAGTTATAACACGCGATTCTGCAAAGATCTTCAGATTCCGAGGTTTAATCTTGAGTATGTCAAAAAAGGATTTTCATATTCGGTTAAGGCCGGAACGAAATCCCAATAAATATCAGGGAACTTTCTACCTTCCACAGATTTAAAAAGCAATTAAAAAATCATCTGTTGAGCTGAAAACTCAACCAAAGCACAACTCCCTGGAAGATCAGCAACCCATCAGCAATACTTTTAGCTTTCGATGATTATCTTTGTATTTTATATATTATATTATTTATTTAAACAACTGTAATTAGCTGAAGGGATTTTGTGTGTAAATAATACTATTATTATTAGTAGTACTTCCTCGGTTATCCGAACCTCGATTATCCGAACCTCGATTATCCGAACGCCGAAAGTATTTACTACATGAGTTTTTTGCAAACCAATTCTCGATCATCACATAAAATATTCGCTGCCCTTTTAAATATTTGCCCTGTATCAAAGTCAAATCCAATGGAAACATCATATTAATACACCAGTTTTCATATTCGTGTTTACAATTACCGAAACCGCTAAATGGAAATTGAACAGGATTTCAAAATCCACGAGTTTTGACTAATTGTGATCGTCCCATCTTCCGTTTGAACAACCCGTGACTATTCTGGGTAATAACAATAAACTTCATAGACCAGGCGGAGAGAGGGGCTGGGATGAGAGAAGCAGAGTGGTGTGGAGCGGAATTTGTTACCCCGATGATGTTTGTGAGTTGCTGGTTAACTACGAAGAAAATGAAGACAGAAGTGATGTGGTGCACAGTGATTTTGAAGAGGATTCTGATGATGTGATGAAAGAAGATGAAGACTAACCATTTTTTAAAAAGTTTACTTGTAGATACTTCGTAACTCTCTAGCTATTCAGTCGTTCTATTTTACCACACATACAAGCCATACTAAAGGGGGTCCAGAGGCCTAAATAGCCTTGTTCTGGTTAGCAAAGGTTAGCCAAGTGATGAGCCTGGTAAACCAAATCTAGCTTATTTTTCGTTTTTCGTTGCAGCCATGACCAAATTGTTTATTTCAAAAAGGAGACTTTAGAAAATGAAAACGAGGTTGGAAATCATATTCGAAGTTTGCGATGCCTTCGGTTCGATAGTTCACAAACTTAAGGTTATTGCCCTTTTTTATCAAGGATTGTGATATGTTTTTGCTTTCACAATGTTCAAAATTCTTATCGCAAAAGCGAGACTTTAAATTGTGAAAACGAGGCTAAAGACCACACCCATTGACTGTATATTATCTAGTTGATAGTTAGAAACCTAAAAAAGCTGTGGATAGACTCTTTATTTGGGCTTGCTGTGATGTTTTTGCTTTCCCACGTTTTAAAGTGATTTTCATGAAAACGAGGTAATAAAACGTGAAATAGAGGCTGAAGGCCCCGCCCAACGCCTGTATACCAACGATTTTTGAACTCAGAGCCCCAAAATTGACCAAGTTCACTTGGTCCTGTAAATTTCCCCGTCGGGGGACCCTACCCCCTTTCTCCGCCTGGTCTATCATAGCAAGATTAGTAGGTAAAATTTTTGTCCTCGATTATCCGAAATTTTGGCGTATCCGAACGGCCCAGCAAAAAATTGAGTTCGACTTGTTCGGATAATCGAAGAAGTACTGTATCCTTCTTTTGTGCAAGTTGATAGGCCTAGACATCTTTCGAGGGCGGAGGTCACAGGGTTTCGATGTATCAAGTTGGAGGGTGATTTTGCCCTCGTTCCTTGCTGGCTCCGCCTGCTCGGCAGTCGTTCCGCTAGTTCCTCGTTTTAGTAACAACGGTAAAAAAGACATTTATATATTTATATTTTATATTTTATATTTTATATTTTATATTTTATATTTTATATTTTATATTTTATATTTTATATTTATATTTTATATTTTATATTTTATATTTTATATTTATATTTATATTTTATATTTTATATTTTATATTTTATATTTTATATTTTATATTTTATATTTATATTTTATTTATATTTTATATTTTATATTTATATTTTATATTTTATATTTTATATTTATATTTTATATTTTATATTTTATATTGCAGGTCCACATCAACCTTTGGTTGCAAAGAAATATCTTACTTTTAAAGTGCCACTATAGCTTTTTTTATTTGCTAAAACTATAGATATAGTTTGGCACATACTATATCTATATAGATATAGATATTGTATGCTAAAACTATAGTTTGGCATTAGGCGGCCACCATTGTTGCTTCCCCATGCTTGCAATGCTTTGGCCGGATGTAAACAACGCCAAATTTTTAATAAATGTAAGAAGATAAGGGATTATCAGGCGAGGGGAGCGATCCAAAATGCTGTAAGAAGGGTAGGCAGAAGCATGAGCGTCAGCGAATACAGTGCACCAAGTGCGCCTACCAGTCAATGTTTTTTATAATAGACACACAGGCAAGTTATAGTTGGGTTGAAAGGGGCATCAGCGTTAGCCAAGCCAGCACAAGAAGTGCGCTTACCAGGTAATGTTTCTTGATAATAGATAGACAGTCAAGCGTAGCGAGCGAACCCATTCTATGTTCGGGTGAAAGGGGCATCAGTGTACACGAATCCAGCGCACGAAGTGCACCTATCAGGTAAGGGTTTGAACAAAACATGGCCTACCCCTTTTGGTCTACCACTTTGGCTTACCACTTTGGCCTACTCTAAATTTCAGCAAAACCATTGTTATTGTTTATTACGGTAATTATTTATTGTTATTATACATTGCCTATCTCTCATCCAACATCAAATAACTATTTTAGATTTGCCATGTTGCTCTGTCCTGGCCATTACTTCCCTTTTTGTGATGAACAACAATAGGCCATGCGGCGTCTGATCAGCCATATTGGCAGTTTTTGTTATGGTGGAGAATCCGGAGGTATACTACGATCTTTGATCCCTGAAAACCATGTGCGTTTTGTCTTTACCATCCTTATTGAATAAGCAAGCGCCCACTGTATCAATTACATTATAGATTACAGATATTATAGATATACATTATTCTTTTTTTTATTAAAATCAGTAAGTTTTTCCATCGAAACCAAAAAAACATGTGCGTATATTATTTCACTGAGTTTTCTTTCCCTGTTATATACGACCCCAGGGAAGTTGAAAGTTGCTTTCACACAAGATGGCGGCTGGTCCCGCTGTTTTGCGATGTTCTTGCGAGTTTCCTGTCTAAACAGGTCAAAATCAACTGAAAAGCTTGTATAGAATAAAATACAATAAAGATTTCACTACCGCTAAGCTCAATTCTTTGAACAAGTCCAAACTTGCCTATTTTAAGGTAGGCCAAGTGGTAGGCCAAAGTGGTAGGCCAAAAGGGGTAGGCCATGTTTTGTTCAAACCCATCAGGTAATGCTTCCTGATAATAGATAGACATGCAAGCGTGGTGAGCTTTTCAACCCATTTTAAGTTGGGTTGAAAGGGGCATGAGGGTCAGCGAATGCAGCATACAAAGTGCGCCTATGTATGTGAGATACCCAGGGAGCGAAGCGAGCCAATCCATTGTACGAGGGATACTCTAACTAATCCATTGTAGGTGTTGTCAGTCAAAAACGTGAGTCATTGCCTTGCACAAAGTGGGCTAACCAGTCAACACTCAGGTGAGCGTAGCGAGCCACGTCATTTTACTTAGGGTGTTTAGGGTAAGCCAACACTCCATGTTAATGTCTTTCTATACCTTGCAAGAGTATTTATTAGTAAATACACAGAGAGTGAAGAAGATGTATAATTAATGGTAGAATATAAATAACACGGAAAGGTTAAAGAAGAAGATGCTAGCTTAGAACTTTTAAATATATTACATGACACATAAATATACTACTCACCTTAATACATTGTATAAGCAATGCTGTGTACCGTGATGTTTTCCAAGTTTGAAATAGATTGTCAAAATATTTGTCATTCTGAATTTTTAAAAATATTATTTCTCAACACAAAATTTTACTCCTAAAGGATGTTCTCATCCACACACAAACAACACTTGTCTCCAAAGACCTGCAGATATTCAGAGACATTTCCTATTGGCCTCGATTTCAACTACCTATATTGTATTACACGAGGCCACCTTCTAATTGTTGCTATGATAGCAATATTCAAAAGCTACTTTTCACAGGCAAAAATTTCTTCTCATTGTTGTTCCACAACTCGAAACAGGTCATTTTTCCTTATCACATGATTACGCATATTAATATACAATAAATAAATAACTATTTAATAAATAACAAAAATGAAAAAACCGCTGTTATAAATATAAAAAATATAAAAACTGCTATGAATATATATACACCTAGTGAGTATAAGTTACACACCACCGGATGAAAAATGGCGTCTAAAAATGGCATTCCTTTCTATATCTCTGAATTAAAAGAGAATGCTTTAGAAGTTTGAAAAATCTAAAAATATCATGTAACTCTCTTGACCTTTTAGAATTCAAGGTTCAAGTCTTTGTTTACAACTTCAGAAGCACATGGTTTGTTTTTCAAATTTCAGAGTGGGTTTTAAAAAATAAGTTTTGGTCGTCGGGAAAGTGGCAGGGTGATTATTTATTCCTCGTTTCATATACAGCCAGATGTTTTCGATTATATTTACGTCTGGGCTCTGGGCAGACCACGGAAGCTCTGGCACTTTCCTTTCCGTAATTTCAGGTAAACTTTTGTATGTCTGGCAGTATGTGGGGTCGCATTGCTTGCTGAAAAATAAGTGTGTTCTCCTCCATCCCATAAATTTGTTTGATACTTTGGAAAAGGTTATCTTGCAGCATACTGCAACATTTTTCTGCATAGAATTTGTTGCAGACGACCACATTTCTCACGTGGCTAGACCCAATACATCCCCAGAACATAACAGAAACTGTATTGTTTACAGTGGGCCGGCAGATTTCAGGGTTGTGGGCCTAAGAGGGAGCTCTCCAAACTTTCAATGTGTGGCGATCATTGCTGAGGACAAACCTGCTTTCTACACCGCGCACAATGGGTTAGCCGGTCTATCCATTATCAAGAACCACTGACTAATAGGCGCACTTTGCACCTGTATTCACCACGCTCATGCGGCTTTCAACTGCAATACAATGGGTTAGCTGGTTACGTTTGCCTGTTTATCTATTATTAAGAACAACAGACGGATAGAAGCACTTCTAGTGCTGCATCCCCTTGGCCCATGCCCTTCTGCACTCCAAATACAATGTGTTAGCTTGCTATACTTGCCTTTCTCTCTGTTATCAGGAAATATTGATTAATAGGTGCCATCTGCGTGCTGCATTTGCTAACGCTTATGCCCTTTTAACTACACCTACATTGGGTTACCTCACTGGGCTCGTTTGTCTATCTATTATTAAGAAACATTGACTGGTAGGAGCATTAAGTGCAATGCATTCGCTAACGCTCATGCCCTTTCACCCCACGTGCAATAGGCAAGCTCGCTACGCTGACCCGTCTATCCATTATCAAGAACCATTGACTGATAGGAACACTTTGTGTGCTGCATTCATTTATGCTCATGCCCCTTTCAACCCCACGTGCAATAGGCTAGCTCGCTACGCTAACCCGTCTATCTATTATTCAGAACAAGTAACTGATAGAAGCACTTCGAGTGCTGCATCCCCTAGGCGCATGCCCTTCTGCACCCCACATACAATGGGTTATTTCGCTATACTCGCCTGTTTATTATTTAACAGGTGCTGCCCCTGCTGCCCCTTTCTACAACAAGTACAATGGGCTACCTCGCCACGCTCACCTGTTTATTTATTATTACGAAAAACTGACTAATAGTGGCACTTCTTCCACCTCATTCTCTACGCTCATGCCCGTTTTAACACGACCTACAATGGTTTGGCTCGCTACACTCGCCTGCTTATCTAAGATAAAGAAACATTGACTATTAGGCGCACTTCAAACTCTGGATTCGCTAACGCTCATGCCCCTTTCACCCCCACGTACAATGGATTAGCGTGTTCAGCTCAGCTCATGTGTCTATCATTTATCCAGAAACACATTCTGATAGGCACACTTGGTGTGCTGCATTCCCTCTGCTCATGCCCCTTTTTACACTAAGTACAGTGCGTGAGCTTGCTACGTATATCTGTCTATCAATTATAAAGAAAGATTGACTGATACTGCTTTCTTTGTGCGCTGCATTCGCTACGCTCATGCCATTTTATGCAACATTTAAATGAGTTAGCACGCTACGCTCACCTTTCTTTTATTTATCAAGAAACAGTCACTGATACGCGCACTTTGGGCACTGGATTTCCCTAGGCTCATGCCATTTTCCACCCCACCGACAATGGGTTAGCTCTCTATGCTCCCCTGTCCATCTATTTTCAGGAAACTTTGACTGATAGGAGCACTTTGTTTGCTTCATTCGCTTACGCCCAGGTCCCTTTCTACACCCCCCTAAAATTGGTTAGAGCGGTACGCTCGCCTGTCTATCCATTATCAAGAAGCACTGACAGATAGACGCACTTTGTGCGCTGTATTCGCCAAGCTCATGCCCCGCTCTAATCCCCCTAAAATGGGTTAGCACCCTACACTCCCCTGTTGTATCTATAATCAAGCAACATTTCCTGTTAGACACACTGCGTTGGATGCTTTCGCTACAGGTCAACCCCTTTTCCACCCCCAACATGCATTGGGTTACAACCAGAGACTCGCATGTTTATGTATTATCAAAAAACACTGCATGATAGGCACAATTTGGGCTCTGCATTCGCTACTCTCGTGCCCCCTTTCTACACCACGTACAATGGCCTATTTCCTTAAGCTCATCTTTCTATCTATTATCAAGAAGAATTGACTGATAGGAGCACTTTTTGCGCTGGATTCTTCTAGGCTCATGCCCTTTTGTATCCCACCCACAATGGGTTAGCTCTCTGTGTTCCCCTCTCGATCTATTATCAAGAAACATTGACTGATAGGTGCACTTTGTGTGCTGCTTGGGCTTACGCCTATGCCCCTTTGTAAACAACCTACAATGGGTTACCACGCTACACTTGCCTGTCTATCCATATCAAGAACCACTGACTGGTAGGTGAACTGCGTGCGCTGCATTCGTTGATGCTTGTGCCCATTTCAATGCCAAATACAATGGGCTAACTGGCTATGCTCACCTGTCTATCTATTATCAAGAAAGATTGACTGTTTGGTGTACTTCGTGGGATATATTCGCTACAGTTGATCCCTTTTCCAGCCAATGTGCATTGGGTTAGCACCCTTCACTCGCGTCGCGTGTCTATGTATTATCAAGAAACACTGCATGATAGGCACAATTTGTGCTCTGCCTTCCCTATGTACATGACCCTTTCTACCTCACGTACAATAGGTTTGTTCTCCTTGCTCGCCTGTCTATCTATTATCAAGAACCACTGACTAATAGGCGCACTTTGTGACCTGTATTTGCTAGGCTCATGCGGCTTTCAACTGCACATACAATGGATTAGCTGGTTGAGCTTGCCTGTCTACCTATTATTAAGAACAAGCGACTGATAGGAGCACTTCGAGTGCTGTATCCCCTAGGTGCATGCCCTTCTGCACCCCACATACAATGGGTTATCTTACTATACTCGCCTTTCTCTCTTTTATCAGGAAATATTGATTAATAGGTGCCATCTGCGTGCTGCATTTGCTAACGCTTTTGCCCCTTTTAACTACACTTACATTGGGTTACCTCACTGTGCTCGTTTGTCTATCTATTATTAAGAAACATTGACTGGTAGGAGCATTAAGTGCAATGCATTCGCTACGCTGCGGCCTCCTTCTACACTAAGTACAATGGGCTAGCTCGCTACGCTCATCTGTCTATCTATTATCAAAAAACAGTGACTGTTAGGTGCACTGTTTGTGCTGTATTTGCTTACGCCCATGCCCCTTTCTACTTCCCCTAAAATTGGTTAGAGCGCTATGCTCGCCTGTCTATCTATTATCAAGAAACACTGACTGATAGGCGTACATTGTGCGCTGCTTTCGCTTACGCTCATTCCCCTCTCTACTTCCCCTAAAATTGGTTATCACCCTACACTCCCCTGTATATTAATAATCAAGCAACATTTCCTGTTAGACACACTGCGTTGGATGCTTTCGCTACAGGTCAACCCCTTTTCCATCCAACATGCATTGGGTTAGCACCAGAGACTCGCATGTTTATGTATTATCAAAAAACACTGCATGATAGGCACAATTTGGGCTCTGCATTCGCTATGTACATGCCCCTTTCTACCTCACATACAGTAGGTTAGCTCACTACGCTCACCTGTTTAGCTGTTATCAAGAAACCCTAAGTGTCAGGGCGCACTTCGTGCGCTGCATTCACTTGCTTTCAAACCCCTTTCAATCCCACCTGCTCGCCTGTCTATCTATTATCAACAACCACAGACTGATAGGGGGCACTTCATGCGCTGCACTCACTTACGCTCATACCCTTTGGGACCCAACGTTCAATGGGTTAGCTCGATAAGCTTGCCTGTCTCTCCATTATCAAGAACACTGACAGAGAGACGCACCTTTTGCGCTGTAATCATTAATACTTGTGGCCCTTTCAATGCCACGTACAATGGGTTAACTTGCTACGCCTGTCTGTTCATCAATTATCAGGAAGCACTGACTGATAGGCAGACTTTTGCTTCATTCGCTACTCTCATGCCCCCTTTCTACACCACGTACAATCGCCTATTTCCTTAAGATCATCTGTCTATCTATTATCAAGAAGAATTGACTGATAGGAGCACTTTTTGCGCTGGATTCTTCTAGGCTCATGACCTTTTGTATCCCACCCACAATGAGTTAACTCGCTGCGGCTCGCCTGGCTATCTATTATCAAGAAACATTGACTGTTCAGTGCACTTTGTGTGCGGCTTTCGCTAACGCTGATGCCCTTTCACCCTTACATGCAATGTGTTAGCAGACTACGCTCACTTGTTTATATATTATCAAGAACCACTGACTGATTAGCGCACTTTGTGTGCTGCATTCGCTTACGCCCATGCCCCTTTCCATACCACCTAACATTGGTTAGCACGCTGTGCTCGCCTGTCCATCTATTATCAAGAAACACTGACTGATAGGCACATTTTGTGAACTGTTTTCGCTATGCTCATGCCACTTTCAACTGCATATACAATGGTTTATCTCACTACGCTCGCCAGTCAATCTATTATCAAGAACCACTGACTGATATGGCGCACTCATGTACTGCATTTGCTTATGCCCAAGCCCCTTTCTATACCACCAAAATTTGGTTAGCGTGCTATGCTTGCTTGTCTATCCATTATATAGAACAACTGACTAATAGTTGCACTTCTTGCATTCCATTCGCTACGCTCATGCCCCTTTCTACACCATGTACAATGAGTTGGCTCTCTAGGCTCGCCTGTCTAGCTATTATCACAGAAACTGACTGATAGCCGCACTTCTTCCACTGCATTAGCGTCCTTCATGCCCCTTGTTATCATTCATTATAATAATTAACAGTATAATTTAGACCTTGTGTTCTGTCAAACTCTCATTCTTTTATAATCTTCTGGTGAGTCTACACCTTGTCTTTTCAATCTCCTATAATTCTGATATATGGTAGATAGCACTGGTGACAGGAGCTTTTGAATCCTGCTACAATGTGTGCATTGAATATCATGTTCAGTAAATTAGAAAAATTCGCTGGAAACGGGAACGTCAACTTAAATCACTGGCTCAAAAGTATTGAACGTTTTTGCGTAATCGGAGACAAGAAAGACGATCTTGTTCTAGGCCAGAAGTTAATGCATTGATGGTAATGCGAAAGCTTGCCTGGATCAACTTGAAGATGCAAAAAACGAACCACGGACATTTTCCGTCCTTAAAAAGCAGCTTCAAAAAATCTTCGATTCAGCCCCAGATCATGAAGCCAAAATATCTGACCTTGAGCAACGCATTCAAGGGGTCAACAAAACCGAAGAGGAGTTTCTGACCCGCCTACTACAGACCTTTCGCGCCGCAAATCCGTCAGCAAAGGATGACGAAATTGATCGGTCAGCGAAAAGGAAACTTCTGCAGGGAATAAATGGGTCATTTCGACAAAAATCATTACTTTTCTGCAAAAATCTGTATGATGCGAAAATCACTCTCCAAGGTCTCCACAAAGCCAGCCGTTATGCCATTGTTCGTCTCTCCTCTTCAACCTCCACGATTGGTGAGCATCCTCCCCCCAAAGTCCTTGCTGCAACACCCCTTGCTGATCCAACCCTCGACGCCATCAGGATGCTGTCTTCAAAATTTGGCAAAGTTACGCACATGAAATTAGAAACGCAACAACATCAAATCAATGCTTTGAAACGCCAACTTCCGCCTTCTTACCCCACCCCACAACACCCTCAGACAGATAAACAACAACACCCACGCTTCAAACCGATTTCCTACAGACAGTTCCCATGCTCTGCTGCAAAGTTCCAGTCTGGTGACTTTCAGAGAGAACAAGCTTCCGATGCCACTCCTCGCTGCCATTTTTGTCATGGTCTCAACCATTTCAAACGAGGTTGGCTCGCTTCCAAACACCATAACCAACCAAACGAACAGTCAGAAAACTTCTGGGGCTCCCGGTAGAGGGTCACACCAACAGAGCCCAACTCTCCCCTTCGAACCCCGAAACCAATGACGAAGTTAATCAAAAACACCGACCAGCCCCCCTTCTCTGGCTGACTGGAAAATTAAATGGACAGCCCCTTCATATGGACAGCCCCTTCATGTTATTTCGCTATACTCGACTGTTTATCTTTTATCAGGTGCTGCCCCTGCTGCCCCTTTCTACAACAAGTACAATGGGCTACCTCGCCACGCTCACCTGTTTATTTATTATTACGAAAAACTGACTGATAGTGGCACTTCTTCCACCTCATTCTCTACGCTCATGCCCGTTTCAACACGACCTACAATGGTTTGGATCGCTACACTCGCCTGTTTATCTAAGATAAAGAAACATTGACTATTAGGCGCACTTCAAACTCTGGATTCGCTGACCCTCATGCCCCTTTCACCCCCACGTACAATGGATTAGCGTGTTCAGCTCAGCTCACGTGTCTATCATTTATCCAGAAACACATTCTGATAGGCACACTTGGTGTGCTGCATTCCCTCTGCTCATGCCCCTTTTTACACTAAGTACAGTGCGTGAGCTTGCTACGTATATCTGTCTATCAATTATAAAGAAAGATTGACTGATACTGCTTTCTTTGTGCGCTGCATTCGCTACGCTCATGCCATTTTATGCAACATTTAAATGAATTAGCACGCTACGCTCACCTTTCTTTTATTTATCAAGAAACAGTCACTGATACGCGCACTTTGGGCACTGGGTTTCCCTAGGCTCATGCCATTTTCCACCCCACCGACAATGGGTTAGCTCTCTATGCTCCCCTGTCCATCTATTTTCAGGAAACTTTGACTGATAGGAGCACTTTGTTTGCTTCATTCGCTTACGCCCAGGTCCCTTTCTACACCCCCCTAAAATTGGTTAGAGCGGTACGCTCGCCTGTCTATCCATTATCAAGAAGCACTGACAGATAGACGCACTTTGTGCGCTGTATTCGCCAAGCTCATGCCCCGCTCTAATCCCCCTAAAATGGGTTAGCACCCTACACTCCCCTGTGTATCTATAATCAAGCAACATTTCCTGTTAGACACACTGCGTTGGATGCTTTCGCTACAGGTCAACCCCTTTTCCACCCAACATGCATTGGGTTAGCACCAGAGACTCGCATGTTTATGTATTATCAAAAAACACTGCATGATAGGCACAATTTGGGCTCTGCATTCGCTATGTACATGCCCCTTTCTACCTCACATACAGTAGGTTAGCTCACTACGCTCACCTGTTTAGCTGTTATCAAGAAACCCTAAGTGTCAGGGCGCACTTCGTGCGCTGCATTCACTTGCTTTCAAACCCCTTTCAATCCCACGTACAGAAGGTTACCTCGCTCTGCTCGCCTGTCTATCTATTATCAACAACCACAGACTGATAGGGGGCACTTCATGCGCTGCACTCACTTACGCTCATACCCTTTGGGACCCAACGTTCAATGGGTTAGCTCGATAAGCTTGCCTGTCTCTCCATTATCAAGAACACTGACAGATAGACGCACCTTTTGCGCTGCAATCATTAATACTCGTGGCCCTTTCAATGCCACGTACAATGGGTTAACTTGCTACGCCTGTCTGTTCATCAATTATCAAGAAGCACTGACTGATAGGCAGACTTTTGCTTCATTCGCTACTCTCATGCCCCCTTTCTACACCACGTACAATCGCCTATTTCCTTAAGATCATCTGTCTATCTATTATCAAGAAGAATTGACTGATAGGAGCACTTTTTGCGCTGGATTCTTCTAGGCTCATGACCTTTTGTATCCCACCCACAATGAGTTAGCTCGCTGCGCTCGCCTGTCTATCTATTATCAAGAAACATTGACTGTTCAGTGCACTTTGTGTGCGGCTTTCGCTAACGCTGATGCCCCTTTCACCCTTACATGCAATGAGTTAGCAGACTACGCTCACTTGTTTATCTATTAGCAAGAACCACTGACTGATTAGCGCACTTTGTGTGCTGCATTCGCTTACGCCCATGCCCCTTTCCATACCACCTAACATTGGTTAGTACGCTGTGCTCGCCTGTCCATCTATTATCAAGAAACACTGACTGATAGGCACATTTTGTGAACTGTTTTCGCTATGCTCATGCCACTTTCAACTGCATATACAATGGTTTAGCTCACTACGCTTGCCTGTCCATCTATTATCAAGAACAACTGTCTGATAGGAGTACTGTGGTTCCTTAGCCTCATGCCCTTTTGCAAGCCACGTACAATGGGTTGGCTCACTATGCTCGCCTGTCCAACTATTATCAAGAACCACTGACTGATATGCGCACTTCATGTACTGCATTTGCTTATGCCCAAGCCCCTTTCTATTCCACCAAAAATTGGTTAGCGTGCTATGCTTGCTTGTCTATCCATTATAAAGAACAACTGACTAATAGTTGCACTTCTTGCATTCCATTCGCTACGCTCATGCCCCTTTCTACACCATGTAGAATGAGTTGGCTCGCTATGCTCGCCTGTCTTTTTTTATTACGAAGCAGTCAATGATAGGTGCACTTCATGGGCTCCATTCCCCTAGGCTCATGCCTTCTTCCACCGCACCTATAATGGGTTAGCGCACTATGCGTACCTCTCTATCTATCATCAAGAAACCTTGACTAGTAGGCGCAATTTGTGCGCTGCATTGGCTATGCTCATGCCGCTTTCAACTGCACATACAAAGGTTTAGCTTGGCAAACTCGAATGTCCATCTATTATCAGGAACAACTAACTGATTGGATCACTTCAAGCGCTGCATTCCTTTAGGCTCATGCCCTTTGCACCCTACGTACAATGGGGTAGCTCTCTAGGCTCGCCTGTCTAGCTATTATCAACAGAAACTGACTGATAGCCGCACTTCTTCCACTGCATTAGCGTCCTTCATGCCCCTTGTTATCATTCATTATAATAATTAACAGTATAATTTAGACCTTGTGTTCCGTCAAACTCTCATTCTTTTATAATCTTCTGGTGAGTCTACACCTTGTCTTTTCACTCTCCTATAATTCTGATATATGGTAGATAACACTGGTGACAGGAGCTTTTGAACCCTGCTACAATGTGTGCATTGAATATCATGTTCAGTAAATTAGAAAAATTCGCTGGAAACGGGAACGTCAACTTAAATCACTGGCTCAAAAGTATTGAACGTTTTTGCGTAATCGCAGACAAGAAAGATGATCTTGTTCTAGGCCAGAAGTTAATGCATTGATGGTCATGCGAAAGCTTGCCTGGATCAACTTGAAGATGCAAAAAACGAACCACGGAAATTTTCCGTCCTTAAAAAGCAGCTTCAAAAAATCTTCGATTCAGCCCCAGATCATGAAGCCAAAATATCTGACCTTGAGCAACGCATTCAAAGGGTCAACAAAACCGAAGAGGAGTTTATGACCCGCCTACTACAGACCTTTCGCGCCGCAAATCCGTCAGCAAAGGATGAAGAATTTGATCGCTCAGTGAAAAGGAAACTTCTGCAGGGAATAAGTGGGTCATTTCGACAAAAATCATTAATTTTCTGCCAAAATCTGTATGATGCAAAAATCACTCCCCAAGGTCTCCTCAAAGCCAGCCGTGGTGCCATTGTCCGTCTCTCCTCTTCAACCTCCACGATTGGTGAGCATCCTCCCCCCAAGGTCCCTGCTGCAACACCCCTTGCTGATCCAACCCTCGACGCCATCAGGATGCTGTCTTCAAAATTTGGCAAAGTTACGCACATGAAATTAGAAACGCAACAACATCAAATCAATGCTTTGAAACGCCAACTTCCGCCTTCTCAACCCACCCCACAATACCCTCAGCCAAATAGACAACAACACCCACGCTTCAAACCGATTTCTTACAGACAGTTCCCATGCTCTGCTGCAAAGTTCCAGTCTGGTGACTTTCAGAGACAACAAGCTTCCGATGCCACTCCTCGCTGCCATTTTTGTCATGGTCTCAACCATTTCAAACGAGGTTGGCTCGCTTCCAAACACCATAACCAACCAAACGAACAGTCAGAAAACTTCTGGGGCTCCCGGTACGGTAGAGGGTCACACCAACAGAGCCCAACCCTCCCCTTCGAACCCCGAAACCAATGACAAAGTTAATCAAAAACACCGACCAGCCCCCGTTCTCTGGCTGACTGGAAAATTAAATGGACAGCCCCTTCATATGCTGCTAGACTCTGAAGCCACTGTCTGCTGCCTCGCCAAGCGTTGCTTCAACTCAAGTCCAAACCTCCGCAATCTCTCCGTGAAACGGTATTCAAGCCCTGGAATTACGAGTGCAAATGGATCACTACTTAAACCCTATGGACTTCTAAACCTACCTATAGCTATTGGTAATCCTGCAATTTATTATACGGTGGAATTTATCATTATAAATGATTTGCCTTACTCATGCATTCTTGGTTTGAATTTTCTCAGCCGACTTCAGAAATGAGGTATGGATAACACAAACAAAACACTTTTTCTCAATCACTCCTTTGTCAAAGTGTCTCACGACCCCCCCATCAAGATATTTTATCACTTGCAACCACTCAGTGATTTGCAGAGCCCTTAAAAATATCTGTGATCAACAGTGGGTCAGCTTTAAGTTCTCTTTGTCCCGTTACTGCCCTCACATCTCTTATCGATGGACACAAGCCATTCGAAGAACGTCTCCGGATAAACATTCTCCCCACCATTCAATTTATCTCACATCAGAACGCTTGCACAGAGGTCCTCATTATTAACAATTCCCTATCTCTAAAACAATTGGTAAAGGCACTAACATAGCAACTGGCACTTGTGCCTTTGAGGAAATTACTTCTGAATCATTAGACAATGTCAATTTACTTTCGCCATCATCTGTCCAATCTCCCCCGGACTGTGTAGCCATATTAACAGAACGAATGCAACATCTTTCTCCTCCCCAATTACAGCAAACCATGCAATTACTGACAGAATTTCGTGATGTCTTGTTCTTATCAAATTCCAAGATTGTAAGAGCTAATGTACCCCCCTTTGATGTGCAACTGGAACACACGACACCTATTTCCACTCCCATACGCCGGGTGCCTCTCCACCAGCAACCTATTGCGAAAGAACTTCTCAACCATTATCAAGACCTGGGTCTCATTCAACAAATAGATCCACCCTATCTTGCTGCCACCCTTCTAGTCGAAATGAAAAATGTTGCTAACAGTGCTCGTGTTACCGATTGTTACCACCTCGTAGTTGACTATCGCTTCCTAAACAATGACCTCGCCGATTCAGGTTGTCCTCCACCCTCTATTGAGCAATGTCTTGATTCTGTCACTGCTCCACATTTGTCAGCTTTATCGATTTTAACCATCAGATTCCGTGTACTGACAATTGCAAACCAATACTTACCTTACCACCTGGCTACTGTTTGGGACAATGGACATGGACCGTCATGCCTGAAGGCATCAAAACAGCTTCAAATCACTTTCAAAAACCATGGAGCAAACATTTTCCGATCTTTCTGACTGCATTTCACCGCCGTTCTTTGACGATGTAGTGATAAAAGGAACAAGCTTTCAAGAAACATCTATGCAATATCCGGCGAGTGCTTGGAAGACTTTCAGATGCTGGCCTCAATCGCATTGCCTTAAAGTACCGTTTTTTCAAACCAAATTACCTTATCTTGGACATATCATTGATTGCCGTCAAATTCGTTTAGACCCTGCACTCGTTCAATCTTTTGTTGAACTTCCGGCCCCTACAACTGCTCGTAAATTGAAAGAGTTCCTAGGCGTGGCTCAATTTTGTGACCGTTTTCTTCCCCATTACTCCGAAATTGCATCTCCACTTCATCATCTCCCTGAAACAAATGCACCATTCCACTGGACTCCAGAGTGTGACACATCATTTAACACAATCAAGCAACTTCTTACTAATGCTCCACTTGCACGTGCCCCTGATAGTCGAGACTTCTTTATCGTAGAAACAGATGCATTCGACAAAGGAGAAGACGTTTGCCTCAAAGCCCACAGTTATTCTAATGGAAAGGAATACATCAACCTTTGTGCAAGTCGCAAATTCAACATCACAGAGCCAAGTGGAACATCTTTGGAAAAGAAGCCCACGCAATCATTTTTGCCACTCAGAAGTTTTGCCATTACTTTTTTGGAAAACCATTCTTGCTCCTCGCTGAAAATCGTGTTAACACCTACCTTCAATCAAAATGATCGCCAAAAAGCAGAAAACTTCTCAACTGGGCCCCTGAACTATCCGAACCCGATTACGAAATCCAGCATATTCCATCAAAGAACAATGCAATCAGCGACTGTCTTAGTCGTATGCATTCAATTAATATTATCGACATGAATCTTCAACCAGAATTCAAATATGAAGAACTTATTGAGCACCAATCAAAGGACCCTTTGATGTTTGCGGCAAAAGAGTATCTTCTACCAATGAAACAATTCGATATCAGTCGACTGGGTTCTCTCCAAAGATACTGTAAACATCTCAGCCTTTTTACCGAAGGTATCTTGCAACGGAAATCCTATGCGGTCATTCTAGAGCAATTACGTTCAACGGTCCTTCGAATCTGTCATGATCATGCTTCATCAGGATATTTTGGCATAGATCGCGCATGGACACGTCTCTCCAATGCCTATTTTTGGCCAAATGCACGCCATTACATCCACAATTGGGTCAAAAATTGCCAAACTTGCTCCTTATTCAATTCCCCTCCACAGGGCTGCAACAAAGCACCCTTACAAACAATTGAGTCATCAGAACGATTCCAACTTGTTTGCTACGACCTCGCGGGCCCTTTTATCCCTGCATTACACTATGGAAACACGTACACATTAATCCTGGTTGACCATTTCACCAAATGGCTTGAAGTGATTCCATTAGAAGACACACATGCCCCTTCAATCGCGTTTGTCATCAATAATCAATGAATCTGCAGGTATGGATTGATGCGATGCTCTCATAGTGATGTTGTACCCAATGTGGATGGTTGTATAATGCATGAAATGTGTAATATATTAGGTATCAGCAAATCCAAATCGTCACGTCTCCATCCAAAGGAAATGGATTATCTGAAGCAATGGTGAAGCAGGTCAAAGCTTGTATTCAGAAACAAGTTGATATACATGGCTGAAAGAAACAGTAACTGATAGGCGCACTTCATGCTCTCTATTCCCTTAGGTTCATGCCTTTTCCCACCCCACATACAACAGGCAACCGCGCTATGCTCACCTGTCTATCTATTATCCAGAAGCCCTGACGGGTAGGTGCACTTTGTGCGCTGTATTGCCTAAGCTCATGCCGCTTTCTACCCCGCATACAAAGGTTTAGCTTGCTACGCTCGAATTTCCACCTATTATCAAGAGCAACTGACTGATATTCAAAATTGCTTTTAAAATCGGAAACATAGCGAAACATAGTAAATACTAAAGCTTTTCGTCTGACACTCATCAGAGTAGTACGTGAGAAAGAGAACAAAAATGAAAACCTAACCAACAAATCTGTCTACATCAAAACCATGGATCCAATACTGTGTAGACAGAAAGAGTTCGTTTTCCCACTGGGACTCTTTCAATAATCTATTGTTCGATCACCGGTGATGATTTGTTGTTTTGCACTTTACCAATCACTCACCTCTTTTCTGATTGGCCAATTTCGATCCTCTTCTGGGTATAATTGTTTGTTAGGTTATGCTGCTTTCAACCGCATATACAAAGGTTTAGCTTGCTACCCTTGAATGTCCATCTATTATCAAGAACAACTGACTGATAGGAGCGCTTCAAGCACTGCATTAGGTTCCCTCATGCCCCTTTCTACACTATGTTCAGTAAGTTAGCTTGCTATGCTCGCCTGTCCTTTCTTTATCAAGAAACAGTGACTGATAGGGGCATTTCGTGTGCTGTATTTCCCTAGGCTCATGCCCTGTCGCACCCCACCCACAATGGGTTAGCTCTCCATCCTCGCCTGTCTATCTATTATCAAGAAAAATTGACTGATAGGCGCACTTCGTGCACTGCATTCGCTGACGGTCATGCCGCTATCACTCTCACATGCAAGAGTTAGCTTGCTACGCTCACCTGTCTTTCTTTTATCAGGAAACAGTGACTGATAGGCCCACTTCATGGACTGCCTTCGCTGACACTCATGCTACTTTCATCCCCAAGCAATCAGTTAGCTCGCTACGCTCGAATGTTCATGGAAAACCTAAACAATAGCGGAACACCTTAACAATAACATGGAATTTTCATTCATTCGCATGGCTATAAATACAGTGCAAGACATCTCCAAGAGCAGCAGCAACAGCAGACAACAACAATGATAGCATCATGATGAACACCAAAAACACAAACGAAAAACAAGACAGCCGCGTCCAACATGAAAAAACAGACCATGATAGCAAGAGCGACGATGATGATGATGATGATGATGATGATGCTGATCTTGAAGACACTGATGATCTTGTTCATGATGACGAGAGCAAAATACGTCGTCTCAAAAAGAGCATCAAACAACAACAAAAGTTATACCAATTCAAAACAGAAAGGGTCCAGACCTTGTCAATCAACACTCGCCTCCAGAATCAAATTTTGAATCAGCTCTTTCAAACTCTATTGCAGCAATTTGCTGTATGTAGAATGAAAGCAAAAGCCGCTCTCAAACAGATAGGTGGCCTTTTCCCGCAATTGCAAGAGCTCGATATTGACGTGTGCAGTGAACAACACTGCCACACGGGCATCCACCCAAAACAAATAACTCACGGACTAGAATACAAACAGGTCCTACAAAAAGTATCCTCAAGTCCACAGTTACACAACTTAAACGTGCACCTCGATCATACAATGGACATTGATCCTAGCATGAACAAGTACAAATCTACAGCAGTTTAACGAAACTGACTCTGTTTTATGTAATTCGCTTGTTTTATTTTTCACTGTGCTATTTTTCATATAAAAACCTTTCTCGTTTTTTTAATACTACGATGTTAGCAGTGGCATTTTGGTGTATATGCGGCCAAAAAACACTGATATTCACGATGTCGAGTTTTTTCTATTTTCAGCATTCGAAAAACCTCGTTGACATTCACTTCAACCCCTTCCATAGCAACAGCACAGGTGGTGGTGGTGGTTGTGGTGGTTCCGGTGGCGATGACATCAAACAAGACAATGACAATGATGACGAAAACAACAAAGACAACAACTTGCAAATCATTTGCACCGACTCGCTCCACATCTCCAACAGTCATCTCAAAGAAAACAGCGAACCAACCAGCCAGTCCAGCCAGTCCAACCAGTCCAGCGAAATCAACCAGAAAAAGTCCATCCTCGAAATCGCAGCCACCAACAACCTCAAGTGCTCTGTCCTCGAAGCCCTGTGCAAAAAGACCAGCTACTGGATGACCTGCATGGCTTACAGAATCTTCTGCCAAGGCAAAAAGGAACACGTCACCTCATTCGACGAAGAAGAGATTAAATTAATGGGAAAGGCGAATTTGATTTTCAATCATCGGCAGGCCGAAGAGAGATGTCATTTTGGAGATGCTGCTGTTCGATCTGAGTTGAAACGGAATAGGTAAAGTGTATCAAAGGAGAGAACTATGATGTTGATGAACTTGGGCTTTCTTACCATTTAGTTGACAATCATTGGTAATACTTGTGTAGTGTGAGAAAAAGAAACATGATGATGAAACGAATACTTTTTGGGTGTTTGATTTTTTATTGAATTTCATGTAGAAAATAGCAGTGATGATGATTATGATTATTATGACAACAATTTAAAGATATTTCAATTGGGAAGGCTAAATAGATGAAAAAATAGGTTCGTACACGTCGTTCGTTTGAAACCAAAAGGTCTTTTTTTCGTGCGCTGTTCGGCATGACCAGGTAGAAACAATTAGAGTGCCAAAATTTGTATCCTTGCATCCGGGGATGTCAAACTTTGCAGATGCTGAAGAGAAATAGGATCGAATATTCGCTGCAAATGTTCATTTTCTCCGACTGGATTCGATAGGGAAAGTATGTGGTGAAGGTTTGCATGGACAGGCATTCATTGAGTTCTCTTCAGGGACTTGAAACGATTTGAATACGCACCAGGCCTGGCATCCGTACAAGTCCAAGAAGAAGACGTTGTGGTCATGATCGAAGTAGAGCGCCTGCCAGTGTTGTCTGCCATTCTGGTGCATCCCAGTGCTGAGAAAGTAGGCGGTGGGGAAATGTTGGATGCCACATTGTAGTAGCGATGTGATTTTTTTTAAAAATTGCAAAAACTGTTGACGCTGTGTAGGATACGAGTGATGTCGTTTTCCGTGATGATGCCAGCATAGATTTGAGCCATGTAGTGTTCATCTTTGCGGATGCAATCAGCGATTTGTTTGTTGTTCATGTTCGTGCTCGTGCCGCATGTTGGTGAGAGAGACTGAGTGTGTGAAAATTAACAGCTTCAGAAGAAGAGAAATAATAGAAAACTGTTCTTTTGGATTTTGCAAATGGAGGAGGAGTTGACGAGAAATTACCATTTGGTGACTTCGGGCAAATTGGCCGATATATACGGAGTATGGCTTGATGGTCACGAAAATCGATGGTGACCTTGTCGGCCAGTTTGTCATTAGAGATGTTCAATTTTAATTCGGAAATGCTGACCGTCGGGTTGATGATGTCGATCAATTGATAGGTGAAGGGAAATTCATCCTGTGACTCGTTCCTGAAGGTTTGGATGTATTTCGCTACCTCTTCCGGCACGACCGACATTGCGGTGAGATTGATTTTCATTTCTTCGATTGAAATTATTGATTGAAACATACATTGGGCAGCGGCGACCAGTAGATCTGTGGGTTGGGTTGCGTCAGCACCGTTTCGCCAAGACATTAGGTAATAGGCAGGATGGTGTCTTTCAAAGATTATTTCCAACTTGTTGCTCATGTTAAGGGGGGCGGCAGGGTTGTTTGTATTGGTGGGGCGATCAGAGGAGATGCAAGGATTCTCCTAGGAGCCATTTTGCGTTTTGTATGATGGGTTATGCGTGCGCAATAAGTGTTAAGCAAAAATTAATGCGAATTTTGATGAATGTGTTTATGATAAGTAATCCATCAGTTTAGGTGGCAGGTTTTTTATGCCGTAGAAGGAAAAGGAATTCGAGCATGTCCTGATTGATCTGATCGTTGTAGGAGTTGGGAATGTAAAAGGACATTTTGTCGAGCTTGATGTCTTTAAGTAGTTTGCCAAATATGGGCTGTTTGATTTTCAACGTGTATGTCACAGATTTCGTTTCGTCTATGTCGCCATCACCACTGAGCGAGTGTGGGTTTTCGAGCTTGCTTGCAAAAGCCTACGTTGGAGCCGGCACTTTGGCCAGTAACCTTGACCGATGTGGTTGCCGATGTGATATGTGGCTTTCACAGTGTTCATGTAGAGGAATATTTCTTCGGCACTGAGAAAGTTAAATAAATTCGTAGCCAATTTTGTTGTGCTGTAGTTGGCGGGCATTGCCAAATAAGCTTTGTAGTCTGTGGAGATTGTGCTGCTGCTCAACATTGTGTAGGCGCTGAGTCGAGGCAGCAACTAGAGGTAGCGAGGGATGGTGGAGGTTTTTTTTTCACCATTGCTGAACAATGCAGGCGGGACGATTTTGCTCCTTGCGATGGGACAAGCTGTACATGGTGTGATGAGTGAACCGTCTTGTACGCGATCGTACACGACGTGGAGTGTTTTTTCACTATAGTCGGCATTGTATGAGTAGAGATCGTGAGTGAGTTTGTGACCCCTTTCAAAACTGAATATGTTCAGGAGAATGGTGCCTAGGGCAACGCAGAGCACAGTTTGGAAAACAGCACAATTATTCTGTATCCGGCAAATTCCAATTTGTACCGACTTGGTTGTAGTTTACTAAACTCGCATTTGGGGGTGAGTTTGGTAAACGACTAAGCTCCTCTTTCATGGCCTCGTAAATGCTGTCGGCATCGGTCTCCAACAGTTCGAAATGATCCAGCTTCAAAATGCTCTTCAGAAAGGAACAGTAGAACTTTAGCACCAACAACTTGGCTTGATCGGAAATTTGCCTATGCAGCGCAGTTGATTGTAGACGATGTGACACTTTTTCGTTTCCACTTCGAGGACTTGATTGCAGACCCGTTCTTATTGCATGCACATGCTCAACGAGGCCAGTTCCCGCTTCATTTTAGGATTTGTTAAAATTTGGTCTCGACTGAGCATGCACGTTTTTGTACGTCGATTTGCATTGTTGTCATCACCGTCACCGTCATTGAGCAAAGAGATGAGCTGGATATGATGATGTTTATCTTTGTTTGCGATGCATGAAATGAATGCCGAATTCTCCACCAACTTTGCCGTGTTCGCCTTGATTTCACTTGACTTCTCCTGATTGGTGATATGTCCTGGTCTTGTTGTCTTGTTTTCGGTCAGCATTTCTTCACAAATCCCCGTTACGTCACTGTGTGTTGACATTGTTCGTTCCACATACACTCCTTCATCATGCAAATATGATAGCTGAGACGTCGCAACACAATACGTCTCAATTCGTCCAGCTGTTGTATCTGTTCACCCGTCATCAGGCAGTTGTGCTTTCTCACGTGTGATCTGTTGGGAATTTCTTGTCACATTTGCTTGTTCTTCGACAACAGGCATGCCAATAGCATTCTTCAAACTCAATGACACACCGCTGTTCTTTTCTCAAATCGCGGTAATCCACGAAGATATCATCTACCATAAAAGTTTTCGGTGCCAAAGCACAACCGCCAGGGTCTTCATCATCAAACAGCTTCTTGTATTTGCCCTGTAAAAGATCGATTTCCGATCGATAAGGTCGAATGAATTTCTGTTGGTGCAAGACGACATATTTCGGGGCTAGAATGTGCTGCTCTAAATAGTCTATGCATATAGTCGATAGTCGACTACCTCGTCGATGGGTCTTGAAAGTACCACCCTGTGTACTGAATCCGAATACGACATCTCTGCTCTTGCGCTCTTTGGTGAAACGTATCAAGGATGGTGGTCATTCGGTGCATACCAAAACACTGCCCAGGACGTGCACATAGAAATGCGGCACCCCTACATACTGTCCTTCGCACAGTGCCCACATTGGCATCGAAGCCTTTGACATACTTTAGCGTATTCAGTTGTTGAAGATGCTACTTTGGCCTCCGACCTCACGCGAACGAACAAGATCGTACAACCGAACAGTGTCCAAAAAATGAAATGTATTTGCCGGAATGCATGGGCTCAAGATATTCTTCACCATGCCCGGCAGCGAAATCCCCTCATATAGTATGTCCACATCACCATCGCGCAAAGATGCACAATAATTTTCGATGATTCGAAAGAACGAGCGTACATCCTTGATGTTGTAATCTCGCAAATAGTCACCAAGGTTGCGAAAATTTTTTGCTTTCCACATCCAACAGAGGCACTCGTACTTGTCTTGTACAGACAACGGCTGAGCTATTTCGTGTTGTTGTTGATGCTGTTGCCGTTGCTGCACTGTGCTGTTCAGATCGAAATAATGGTTCTTCATTTGCCATGAGCATAATTCCTCTTCTAACCGATTTGACTGTGTGAGGGTGGAGCAAAAACTCTCATACGGAGGCATTACTGTCTCTGCCAGCTTCTCGTAAATCGTCACGTATTTGTAGGAAAAAAAGGACATTTGCAACTCCTACAAATCTTTCTCATCGTCATCATTGTCGCTGCCGCCTGCATTCAAAAACGCTTTCGGAGAATAATGCTTTGCTACCAAATACTGCAGACATCCATCATCAAGCCACCACTCTGCAAATTATCTTTGATGTTCATCGAGACGAATTTGGAGTTTTTCTTTATGAAAGGAAAATTGTTCGTGTTGATCTCGAAATCGTATATACACACGTTCAACATTTTCATAAGTTTGCCAATGAAGCACGCCACCAAGCGACGCAGGCTTTTTGCCACTTGAAACAGACTGAAATACTTTCTGCTCTTGCCTTCTTCGTAGTACAAGGATTCGTCTGGCCAATGCTGCTGCTGCTGCTAAGACAGAGGAATGTTGATTATCACATTGTCATCATCATCATCTGACCATCATCGTCACTGTCATCTGCAAAAATATTGTCTGCACAAATTCGTTCATCGATGTCCACACCGACCTTGGCATCCCATCTGGCCAATTGAGATTGTCTCACTTTCTTCAAGAGCGCCTAAAAGTCAAACGATACATAGTGCTGCGTCCAATACAGCTCGCGGTCCTCTGCCGGGAATACCGTGTTGGGGATGCTGAAAAGACGTTTCACCATCTTCCACATGTTCTCGTGCGGCCTCAAGGTGCCTCGTGGATAACAATAATTTGTTTACCACATATATTTTTCATATGGCGTTCCAGGTTGTCCACATGAGAAAGTGAGAACGTCTTTTGGCAGTCATAACACTTTGACTGGTGTTACAGCAGAGGACATTGATCCAATATTGTACAATAATAATTCTTGTGCAACAACAGGTACAAAGTACGGCACTTGTTGTCATATATGTTTGTCATACTGGACAGGTCAATAAACATCATAACGAGACAATATTGGTCCAAAGCACTCTTTTTTCTTCTTCTTCTTCTTTTCATCCTCGTCACCACCACCACCAACACCACCATCACTGTTGTCATTTTCGTCTTCTTTTTTTTAAAGCAGTGCACTCGAAAACGTTCACTCGCGTTTTGAACAAATATTTCAAATTGTGTATTATTTTCACGTGGACACCTGTGAATTCCCCTTCGTTTTCCAGTGCAAAATAGCAACAATAGAATCGAAAGTACTGTGACACAAGTTCTTTGATTTCTTTCTCCTCTTCTTTTCCCTTCTCTTTCTGCTTCTTCTTTTTACTTTGCAAATGCCAACAAGCCATTTGAATAAAAACCCTAAATTCTCCATCATCTCCTCTCTCTTCTTACTGCCTTTTTTGATTCTTTTGCCACTGTGCAACACCTTGCCTTCCCACGATAACGACTTGCACCTTTGATAAATTCACTAATTTCTTCCTCACTCTTGTTTCTTTCTTTTTTCTTCATATCGACTCACTGTAATCCGATCACCATCATCGTCACGATCACCATCAACATTGTCACCGTCATCATCACCATCATCATCATCGCCAACATCATCAGCATCCATAGCTTCGGTTTCTGTAGCTAAAAATGACTCGCATTATCATTATCGTCATCGTCATCGTCATCGTCATCGTCATCGTCATCGTCATCGTCATCGTCATCGTCATCGTCATCGTCATCGTCATCGTCATCGTCATCGTCATCATCATCGTCACACAATTCGCTCAATCTGTCCCAATCGATTACGTCTTGCTGCTGATCACTACCACAGGAAAGAACATGGCATACAGGAGGAGGACAGAGTACGCATTCCAAAACTTTGTGGGCAATAGACATGTCTTTTCAAATTCTGTTCTGTTAAAAAATACGGGAAGAAACACGGCATGTGATCCTATGGTTGCGCGAGATCATACTCGATCTGTCTTTTTCGTTACCAATTTCTCACAAGCAACACACTTTTTGTGTTCATGCTGCTCTTTGTGTTCCAGTAGTTGGAATCACCAAAAACAGGTTCTAAGTCCAACTGCCACTGTCCGCAATAAAAACTCATGACACAACACAGCCTCCATCGACGAACGATTTGTATGCATATGAGGGAACTGAACGGGAATGCTCTGCTTTTAGCCTATATAAAAATTTTAGAAACTGAAATAAGACATACCTGCGTTGATATTTATTTTTCTGTCTTCGCCTCACACCACCTTCGATGCTACTGCTTGTCTTCTCTCAAACTTCGACGCCATTTTTATAATAAACAATTTTCCATACAAAACCCTAAACAATGCCCTTGAACATTTGTTTGCATCCTTTATTTAGCGCTTCAATAAACATTCTTCCTTCTCCTTTCTTTATCTATTTAATAATAGCTACCGGCAACTGTGTAAGGTCGTTGTTCTAGCCTCGAACAATAGCTACCGACAACTGTCCACAGTCTTTGTTCTAATTTTATACAATAGCTACCAACAACTGTCCACGGTCTTTGTTCAGGTTTTTATTTATTTAGCTGCCAACAACTGTGCATTTTCTCTCACTGCAAACAACCGTGTAATCCTTTTCAAAAATCGCCTTTCATTCAATTGCTTAAAAACAAAAGCACGCACAACCAACAATTTTTCACAACACATCTCTCGACGGCAACCGACACACACACAAATGTGAGCAACTCTGCTGCTAGTGCTGCTGACAGCGAAAGCAAAGGTGAATACAGAACACTGTTGTCTGACATCATTTTCAGGACAGAAAGAAAAACTGACAAACAAATTATAATTGAAGCACTGGGATTCGGGGTAAAACGATACCATGGAAACAACAAAACAATTCAACATAGCAAAAAAAATGCCTTTTTGCAGAAATTAAGAAAAATCAAGCAGCACAACGACAATGATGATGGCGATGATGATGACGATGACGACAACGCTGAAAAGGACGCTGCCTATCATCTCATTCAAGAGGGCAAACTGACAGAAAATACAATCGGGAAATTCAATTCCCTATTGCTAGAAATCCACAACATGTTGCACAGCAACCTTGACACACCAGAACAGATGTACAAATAAGCTGTCGATCTATAACAATCAAGCTGTACACAAAAATGCTGAACAACAAACATCCAAAGAAACACTTCACTGTACCACGGATCGCCATAGAATTGTGCAATAGAAATAGAAACAGCAATAGAAACACAACAGAAAGATGAATGCGTTTTCATACTCATCCCCAACAACAAACACCTGCAACCCAACGCAGGCAAAGATCCACATGAATGGTACGACATAGCCTGCCTGATACGTCGTGTAGATGTTGTTACAAAAGAACCAATGAAAGATCGCTCATCAATTCACCTAAGCGGCTTCCAAATGGCCCAATACAAGAAATTCATTCAAGATATAGAAAGTACATTTTTCACGCACTTCAGTCACATGGCCGCAGTGGTAGAAAACGAAGACATGAAGAAGAAAATCAAGAAACTGATGAAGAAGTGTGAGCAGCGTTATCTCATTGACCGGTCCCTGGATGATTTTGACGATGCCATTAACAACAACAATCCTCACAACTTCATCGCTCACGCTCTCAAACAGAACACAATTTCAAATGAATTTTCGATTCAAAACGGCCATGTAACGTCTTCGCCAGCACCGCAAAGTCGTCCACACACACTTTTTCTCTCCGACACTACTAATGCTGTTAATGCTGCTGCTGCTAGTAGATGATGTTAATATGATGATGATGATGATGATGATGATGATGTTGATGACCCCAATGCTGACACCATTATTCTCGAAGTCGACGACGAGAATGTATTGACAACATTCCTCGCTCGAAATCCCAAAAAAAATAAAAGACGTGCCATCGAAGAAGGCAGAAACGACAAAAACAATGATTCCATTCTCACCGCTGTCAACAGACTTAGTTCGGGATCATAATCATCATCAACATCAGCTACCACCACTCCACCACAGCTCAAGATGACTCCAACTAAGAAACCCAAACTGGCTAAAGTGATTGCAAAAAAAAATTAAGACATTCTAGTTGATTTATAATGTTTCTTTTTTTCTTTTGTATGCTGCTATAATATAACCGCTTGCTGCAATACGAGAACAATGATAACAAACCAAAAAAACAAGGATATCACTTTCTCATCTTGATCATTATATCTTTTACACTAATTGAGCACGCAGAATACGTTGATGATAACTCAAAATCATTCTGCAGTTGGTTTAAGTGATAATGTGCCAAACAGACCCAATCAAAGACAGCTTCGCTTCTTTTCTTTGGTGCAAAATGGAAATGGACTCTGTCAGGCTGACTCAGCTCTTGATATTGACCTGGTCAAGCGAAACCAGGAAATACTTTGCGCAGACGTTTCATATGATCCGAGCAACACTCCATCATGTGTTCGGTTAAATACCACGGCACACAACTTAACTCTCTGGCTCTTGTCATTGCACCAACCACATCCATACCATCGGCAACAGAGATTTGGTTGAATTGCATCACCTCTTCTACTGACCTCCTGAAAAACTGCAACTTAAACAGCATTCAACCCACGGATATGACACATGACACGGACATGCCACATGACACAAACAAAGCTTGTAATTCGCATATGTTATGCAAGAATCTTGCGCTGCCATTCGGTTTTTGGTAACACTGATCAAGCCATTTTCAAAATTACTCATGATATAACATTCTAAACAGGTTTTCTGCCTCTGAAGTTCACTCAGTGCTGCATGTTTACACCACCGAAACGCCACATCACCCTTGCACACTTGGCACAAAGCCACTTTTCATTTACTGAATTTTTCTTTGTAATTTGCCGTCGTAGTATCCACGGCCTGCTGGAATTCAGCTATTCCCACTGCTTCCCTCACCTTCTCTCCAACGAGTGACTCCATGGCCTGTCGCAATATACTTTCATGCAGACATTGTCGCCGGCTTTCATTAAAAATATAATTACACAAATAGGATGGTTTCTTTTCAATAACAGTTGTATCGTAATGGCATCCGCAATCACACTACTTCACTTCACATCCCAAACAGCTGTTTGTTTAAAAAAGAAAAGAGAAAAATTCTAATCATTTCAATTCTTTTTCTCCATTCTGCACGCATATATAATCACCGCTTCACTTCCGTATGCAAACATAAACACCCACGCCACAGTTGTCGACACAACACCACAACAACACACACGATGGATCAAATGCATGAGAAAAAATGCTCAAAGAAAACTCTTTCAACTACAAAAAAAAACAACTGTTGCAGAATGACAAACATTCTCTGGCCTTCATACCCGAGGAAATCAACCAAAATCTGCTGGAACCCCATTTGGAATTGCTCAATGACAAACAAATCTACGTCCTAGAGATTCTCGCACATCCTAACGAGAATGATTGGGGAGAAATGATGACACTGAACGCTGACACACGACTCGTCCAACATCTTGAACTACTAAAATCGTCTAAATATTCAGCACTCAGGTATCACATAGAAACGAAGAAAAAATGCCGTCACGAAGATCTCACCAGCCTTCTCACCGTCATACAATTCAAACCGAAACAAAAAGCTGACATAAACTGTATCAGCTGGCTGTAAAACAACAACTTTTCTGACCTATTCAAACGCATCTGCGCCGTGGCAGCAAAACCATTTGCCTATCTGAGTCTGTCGGAAAGCCTAAAACTATTCAAAGCCTATCGCAACGAAACCGCTTGTGTACTGGACACGTACACTATCACCACTACCTCCATCGTCACCAGCACCACCACCTCCATCCTTGTTGGTGTCAGAGTCGTCAGAGTCAACCACGTTGTCACCTCCGTGTTTACCAATACAAAAAAAGAAAACAAAGAAGAAACTTCGTACTCTGAAGAAAGACAAAAACTAATAACAAAAAAACTCCTTTTCCTTCATGTTTATAATTTTAATAACCTCATTCATTCCTATTTTTTTCGCAATCAATTAGTTGCACTTATTCAAAATATTTTCTTCTCCAACTCTAAAATAATAGCGGGGAACTCCAAACAATAGCGGAAAGCTCCTAACAATAGCGGAAAACTCCAAACAATAGTGGAAAACTCAAACAATAGCGGAAAACTCAAACAATAGCGGGACCAGGACAATAGCCGAATACTCCTAGACCATAACGAAAAACTCCCAACTGCAAACAAAAACCTTTTATTCTCCTCTTGCATAAAAGTGGCTTGCTCGGAGCACAAACCAGCAGTCATGCAATCAAGCATGACTGGTGGTGATGCCGATGTTCACAGAAGAAATTATCTCGAGACACAAGTCAAACTTCTCGAAATGCAAGAAAAAAAAATTAAACTACTGAAAAAAAAATTGTGAAAAAAACACAAATTAATTGACAGCTGAAAAGACAATTTGTCCAGCTTCAAGATCGTCTCGCATTCGTCAATGATTTTTGCAAAAAACACACTTTGATACATTTCAAGTATTTGTCACAACGGTGCTTCATTCACCATCTACGTTCTCCTGCTCATTGTCGTCATCATCATCACCGCCATAAACAAAAAGCAACAGTGAATAGCAACAGCGATGATGACTACAACGACAATGATCATCAAGCCAACACGGATAGTGAAAAATAACCCACAACATCATTCGAATATTCCCTTGATGATTATGCAGATAATGATGTTGACGACAACGAAGACCATATAGAAACTAGATGAAGAAGATGACGAAATCATCAAATCTGATGCACAAATGCAATGCAACATTGACAACACACACTACGGCACAAAAACAGTAATTATATATATATTTTCCATATTGGTATTATTGCTAACACATATTTTCTCCTCTTTCCCTTCTCCCCAGGAATTAACTGTACCTAAATTTGACACTTTACCGACCTACTGCCCCTATACATATAAAGACAATATGGAGCACCTTCGGCGCTCAATATCCTCCACATCACATATGAATTGAATTTGTTTATCTTCCCTCAAAGCAAATTTCAATCTGTTGTCATCAATATTGGTTGACATTAATGTATTGAAACATTATGAAATGAGATGATGAACCCAATATAGCTGCACTGCGTAGGTGTAGACGTGAGCTTGATGGACCAACCACGGTTTATTTCACTCCTGAATCTGACCCATCTGACAATGGAATTTCAGCGAATCAAAGCCAGCCAACAAGACACTCTAACTCGTCGAGCACATGATTTTAGTTATACCCAGAGGTATGTTTGTATGTATATTTTTTATGACACAGGTTGTGTCTAACACAACTATAAGTTGATGTGGACATGTTTATAGGTATGGTGCTTTTAGAAATGTAAATGACCTCCCTGTATATAATTTCGAAAATGGACCAAAACTTAGATCGCTGAAAAAGAGAGCATGTACCAAGAAAAAGTGTTGTGTTCCTGCTGCATCGAGTTAAAATGAAGATGAACATGTAAGAATGTCAGTGGTAAGAGCAGGGGTGGCATTAGCCAGTGAAGATGACCAAGGTCCGTATGTGGATTTGTTTACTAAATGTATTTGAATTTTTATATCACTATAGATCCTCTTTATTATTAATTCTACATAGTTTTGTACATTGTTTTGTTTACATAAATTAATTTCATGACCAGCCTGGGGGCTCGCGTTCGCTCGCGTTCCCGGAGGGGGGCAAGTGAAAAAACTTAATGTGGTCGGCGCACTTCGTGCGCTGCATTCGCTAATGCTCATGCCCCTTCGACCCCACTTACAATGGGTTAGCTCGCTATGCTCGCCTGTCTATTTATCATCCAGAAACATTGACCAATAGGGCACACTTCGTGCGCTGTATTCACTTATGCTCGTGCCTCTGCCTACTTCTCTTACACAGCTTGGCTCGCTCGGCTCGCCTGATAATCCCTTATAAAACTTTGGGCTTGTTTACATTAGGCCTAAGCATCGCATCTGTTCTCGTGAAGTCGGAAAAGAACAGCACATGAACTGCTATCTGATCCAACTATTGTGAGCAAATGCAATTTTGCTCATTGATCAATTTAGCACTTTTCTTGTTCAGGATTTCAATCAAAATCAAAGAAGTTTGAAGGTTTTACTCAAATATTGCGTAAGTCAGCCCATAATTCACCCATTAATGTGCAAAAATAACGTTTTTATTTTATTTATCACTGCCAATGTAGCTAAAGAAATTTTGCATCATTCAACGAAAGACGTTAATGTGTAATGGTGATTGCATCTGGGGTTTACGAGTCTTCTTGGAACCAAACCGCACAACTTTCGTTAATTGTCTCCAGCTTCAAAATCAATGAAAGCAAAGAAGGTATGTTGACTATTTGTGGTTGTTTGTCTTTATTTACAATATCTACGTTTGCTTTGACATTTCCTTGTCTCTTCAATAGCTTTTAAGTTACAATTATCTGCCAACTATGCTGAATGCATTCATATTCATATTTGCTCAAAAATGGGATAGCATTAATGAAATAATTCCGTCTGCATTTATAAATGGTAGGTTTTTATTTCAGTATTTTTTTTTATTGAAAAAGTGTGGCAATTATAAGGGGGTTGTGTGATGACATTAGTATCTTTTTTTCCAGATTATAGTTTGGAGCATGAGCATGGATATTCTGTTGTATGGTGTGGGAATCAATTACCCACTTGGGATTTTTTCTTTGCTTAGTTATGTTGAATTCTTTTGAGAAATTTGTGTAAGCTTTCTCTATCTACCATTCCTCATTTCAGTTAATCTACATCGCCAAACATATCACAAAGAATAGTTCAAGTCCATGAATAATTTGTTGTTTTAGGGTGTGACAAAAATAATTGATGTGAGTTTTTTGTGAAGTAATGTGATTGCGGAGTCATTTTTGTGCCTGAAAAGTCCAAATATCAGTTATGCAATTATTGGATTGGACCGAAGGGGCTTTATTTGCCACACATTTGAAATCATTTGTGTAAGCATGTTGCTGCTCTTAATTCTTTTGTTCTTGAGCATCCGGATGATACGCCAGACTTCGCTTTGCAAATGATGACCAGATGCTCTGCTTTCAAGACATCAGCTATTAAAGCATATTCCAGGCAATCAGTGTCAGCAATGAAAATTTCCTGGGATGCATTAAGCAACCAAAAAGGTTTATTTGATGGCTCAATGAAAGATGTCTTGAAGGTGAATGAACAAGAAGAATTTGTTTTCGTTGACAGCTTTTCCAGTGCCATTTGTTGTGCATGTACTTCCGCAAGCAATTAATCCACTTTGTGTTTTTGAAGAAAAGAATTTGATCACAAAAGGTAATGTTGTTCCAGTAATGGGTAAGTCCTATTTATGACACATAAAAGGTGCATAATTTTTTTAAATGATTGGACTGATTTGATACTGACCTTAATACTTTTGTAGTTCCAAGTCGTTCATGCAGCAATGTTGAATGCAGCCGGGTCCAAGAATATGATGGTTCAGCAAAGGGTATCCTGAATATGGGAGATTTTCTGCTAGGACATGATGTTCTTCGAGATTATATGTATCATTTTTTGATTGGAACAGGTAAATCAGGGCCGGATCCAGCATAAAATCTGACCGACGCTCTATTGCAGGCTTTTGGGCGTGGTCCATAAACTTTTTCATCGGCCACGCCCTTCTAGATATGAAATGTAACTACTAACAATTTTGGCACCTCTTGTGCTAATCAAATTTTGCCTTAACGTGGGGAGTGAAAACATTGATAGAATAAAACGAAGTTCAATGTAAACGAGGCAAAGTTTTTGTTGCTTAACATCAGCTTCAAAATATATCAGAATCTTTCATACTACAACCTACATAATTATTAAACTATTAAATTCAGCAAAACTTAACAGAACAATTATCTCATCAGTATCAGACGATATTTTTGTATGGGAGTTAAATTGTTATTGAATAGACAATTTCCATCTCCAGCTGTTCTGTGGGGACAGTTAGATACAATGCAGTGATAATGTGAAACGTTATATCATGAGAATTTGTTTTTGTTCAAAATTTCAATGTTACACTTGATTCAAAACTAGGTTAAATTGAAACTTTGTGTTCTTATGCCATAAATTACGCAGTTCATCCTTAGATTTTTGGCTATATATGCTTAACTTTTTTATATTGTAAATGGCAATGCGTTTCCTAATGGGCCTATTAAAGGGAAAATACATGACACTGATACGACAGATGCTACAAACTTGATACTTTGAGGACTTGCTAGTAAACAATTGGAAGCATCTTTCTCGGAAGCTTTTCTTCGTATAGCTCATTCTCGACGGAGAAAGAGAAATTTAACTCCTTGTTCAAATCAACGCCATTTTGAAGGATACATTTTGCAACAAAAAACCCAACACAACACAACACAACACAACACAACAGTTTATGTTTATCTGTCAGTGTAATAAAATCGATCAAGAACTCAGCGTTCATCTGATTGGCTTGCATCATTTGAAATGTAAAATGATTGGTTTGCATCAGTAGGGGATGATTCTGATTGGTTTGCATCAGTTTTTTTAAATTGACAAACGCTCCCCGTACTATCTCATAAGCAGCATTGATAATTCTGATTGGCTTGCATCAGTTGCGAGAGAAACGTGATTGGTTTGCATTAGTTATTTGAAATTGACAGACGCTCCCGCCACATTGTTTCTTTGCACAATTGCGTTTTGAAGGACTAAGGCTCAGTTGCAAGGCGAGAAGTGTTGCCCACTTATTTGTCAACGGCCCCAAGCCCGTAAAAATGGCTGAATGAAATAATTGCTTCTGTTTATAGGGGGAAACGATGTAAAGGAAACGAATAAATAGATTCGGGCAAAACGTTATTATTTAAGCTCGGATGAAAAGTTTTAATTTCTTTTTGAAAGTGAAAGTAATGGTAAAATTTTTAATATTTTCCCAACTAATCTGACGGACGCATTTGCGTCTGTTGCGTCCATCTGGATCCGCCCCTGTAAATTAATGGTGCCCTGCACCATATGTACTTTTTGAGCACAAAGTTATGGGCCCCCAAGCTAAAGACGCTGACTTTGCTGGTGTCATTGAAGACAACACCTTGCTGATGATATTTTATGTTGATTTTTTTATGTCCCACCAGCTTTAGTTTAGTAAGCTACCTGGAAATTTTGAGACCAAAACTTGTAGGCTCGGGCAAGGTAGCCAACAAAGTTTTGAACTACAAACAATGTCGGATGTCATGGTATTCCTTTATGCGACTGTTAGATGTGGACTATGCCTCTGGCTACATGCTTGATATCTGTGGCCAGTACCCACAGATTTTATCTTGCGATCCTACAACCCTTGGGTATAGAAAATTGTTTGCTGAAAGACTGGGTACATTGCAAACCCCCACAATGGATGGTAGTGCTTTTTTGCCTGGCAGATAAGTATATATATGATTTTTTTATGCTATGAATGTATTCTAGACACTTGTATCAACTTGATCTGTTATATTTTCAAATAACTTGATAAAGTTTGATGTTTTTACTAGCCTTAAAAGCAGGGTGCTGGTGGGAAAAAAGAGACTCGGAAAATACTCTGCAGCTGTGCAGATCCAAGCAATTTTGATCCATCAAAGCGGGAAGATATTTTTGCGCACTTGAAGGAAACAAACGATTACCTTGGTGATTTTCTTTTGAGTTGTGAGCAGATGTACAATGGTCCTGGAAACATACCGGCTGGCATTTTGTCTTCAATAAGATCCATGTCGTCGCTTTAACCTGTCTGTGCTTACTTCCCGCCATCCCTTACCTTATCAACCATCATGGATACGATGTTGGCTGGCATAGTTGTCAGAAAAGAGCTGACTATTCTGTCAGAGTTGCATAAATGTGCTCCTGTTACTCTTGGGGCTGTTGTAGAGCTTCCTTCTTGCCCTTTGCCAAAGTAATGGAAGGATCTGTTCTTGTTCTACGAGTGAAACCCCATTCTCTATTGTCCCATACCCAACACCAGCTACCTGCCTCTACTCAGGGCCACGTTTCTGGGAGTATCGGTGGTTTTCCATGCTGGCCAAAAATATCCGAAAGAGGGCATTACAAAGCTGACTTATCACGTAAGCAAGGCCCCACATGCTCTAAGGTGTATCGTGGACATCCGAACTTGACTCCCAGAATATTCACTGTACACTGCGAGCATGGTAAAAAGCATTTTTACCCAAATGTTTTGTGCTTTTTTCAAACTTATTTCCTTTGTTATGGTGTTTTCTCGGTAGTTTTTGAGAAGTCTGATTTTGTTGCTAGTCCATCTTCTCAGATATTTGTTATGGCTTTGAAGCTATGGAGTCCCAAGAGTCACCAAACACCCCATTTACGATATTTAGAACTCGCTTTCATACAGGTAACCTGGGATAAAATAATGACTTATTGTCAATTGTTGCCCAATATTGATTCCTGATAGCAAACGCTTTCTATTTACGTTCACATATTCTTACCACATTTTAGCTCCCAGTATGATCATCTATGAAAACAGTTGTAACTTACATGCTTATTGCTTGAATCAAGACCCACCTTTATTCGCTTACTTCACGTTTCTTGTTGATCGCTTTCATTGGAAAAACCATACAGGTTTGTGCTTAAAATGTACACATAAACCTACAATAAATTTGTTTTCAAACTGTCTATATTTGTAATAATAATATTTCACTCCCACCGTTTGATATAATTTGTCATGCTTTCACTTGAATTCATTCATTGCATTTACCATTTAATGCCTTTAACTCAGTTGGTAAATTATCGACACTGGAATTTTCAAAACTACTTAATATTAAGGTTGTGCAGACAGTTACAAGATGTCGCTGTTCCCTCAACTTACACATATCAATAGTCAAGTCAATGAGGAAAGAAATTTGTCGTTGAAAAAGCTGAAAAGACAGGTTTCTTATATGAATGAAGAGAACTTTCTAAATCATTGTCGGTTGTCTATTTGGGACAAAAACTTGTTCAAAAAATCTCAAGCTCAGCGCAACAATGTTTTATTTACAACCTTGTAATCTAGTTTTAACGAACTTGAAGTTCTGTATTCATTTGCAACTTTTCATGTTATTGACTATCCATATTTTCGTATTTTGTTATTAAGAATTTGTTATTTGGTTAGAAAAATGTTTTGGCGATATAGAATGTATTTTATTTGTTGGCATTTTCCTGTTTTTCATTTTGAATACCCATGATGCCGTTTAGCAAAAGAACTTCAACGATTTTATCTCAAGAGTCATACTTAAAAGAATTAATTTCAATAAAGATGTCTGTGCTTCCCGGCAAATATTCTAACGCACGAATTAATTCATCACTTCAAATTTTATTTGTTGTAAAAGAAATTTTGCTATTAATAAAGTGTATAAAAAAGCTTAGCATGCAACACCAGATAGTACTTAGGAGCGACCCAATGAGTCATGACAAGCATAAACAAATGCAAACAACGTAAATGAAAGGATAAAAAGATTGGGGACGTTTACTTAACAGAAGAGAACATTTTTTCCGAGTCTGTTGTTATTCTGTTGTCTACTGTCTTACAGGGTAGTCCAAAAAGGTACCCCCTGCATAATAATTTATTAGGTTTCGACTATTTGCAACTTATATTTCATTGTAAACAATCCCCAGCATCTGGTGAAGGGTGAAAGGAAAATTCTTTTGCAGACAAAACTTTCGGGAAATTCTACCGTACAATATTCACCTGAAGTGACATATTGTGGAAAAATATTTCGTCAGTATGTTTTTTTTTTCAGTTTTGAGCAGTTGTATTTTTCAAAGTGTCCTTCTCCCAGTTCAATACACTTTAGCAGTTGTTCTGGCGAAGTACATTATTTTTTCTTGCGAAGGCAAACCCCATGCCCATTACCGTGGAATAAATAAAGGGGAGTCAGGGGGCGAAAAACTCCTCTGTAGAGCTAAACTGCCGTTTTGTCGGAAAATTTGTGATCTTGCCGGAAAATAAATATCTTCTGTTTACATGCTCAGTTCTAGGTATTTTCCTATCTTCTTGAAGAAACAAAAATGCTTATTAAATTGTTTTCGGGAAATCTGAATTTCTTAAAATTTTGTCCCCCCTATAAAATTTCTTATCTATGCCATGGCCCGCTCAATAGTTTAGCGCAATAGTACAGCATTGTGAATGTTATTCTCGGGCCAATGGAAAAGTTTTGCAAGAAATTTCAAAAATGATTCTCTTTCTTTTCAACCTTCCTCAGTTTGCAAATTTCTGGTGCAATGTTTATTTTCTTGTCATATTTTGGACATATTGCATTCCTCTAAACAATTTCGAAATGGCAAGACGTTTTTCAATGCAGTCAATTCTCAAGCATTCAATGTCATAAGAGTAGGCTTCAGGACTAATTGACGACAGGGTGAGGTGACTAGGGTGACATTAATGGAAAGATGCTCGCAGGCGTTTCCGTTGTCCAGCACGGCAAAACGCAATGACTATTTTGGCTAAACTCGCCAGAACCCGTAATACATTCATTAAAGAATTCAGCTTTGATAACCCTTTAGGCCTGAAGTCAAGCTAGAGCAGGTGGGCTTTTCATATGTGGCAACTGCACCCTTAAGGCTAAAGGGCGCTCAGTCCTACTTGAAGGAATTGTCCTTATTGTTTTAGGCAAACTGCTTTTGCTATGTTTTTTAGATCATTTGTAAGAAGAAAACGTATTGGTTGTCCCAATATCAAATATCTGAGAACAACACACTTTTATTATTACATCCCTACTTTTATTATCGATCTATTCTATGGATGTTCTGTTTGTTTGCTAACTTTTGTCTTGTTGTCTTCAATTATTGTGTAATTCCTTTTGAAACAAGACACAAAAACTGCAAACGTTATCTTAAGCGCTTTTTTGTAAGCATAATGCTTATAGGAGAATAATGGGACTCACAACGAGAACGAAAATGGAAGAACCTTTATGTAAATTATTATTTCGTTCTTAATAATGATGCTAACAACGAACAGTATTGCAAGTCAAATTCTTGTTCTGGCAAAAACTTACCCATTAAGATTACCAATTTGCTAAATTCATCAAATCCAAGTAACACCAAACTTGTTTACTCTTTCAGATGTTATCGTTCAAATGATATGGAAAACGGAGCTTAAATACTCATCAACTAACAATGACAAAACATTGTGTAGAGAATACCGGTAAGTTGCAATACAATTGACAATTGTAAAAGACAAATAACAACAATTCAGAAGTTATGGAAAAAAAGACTTTCTCAAGAGACGGCTGGTTTGGCAGGATGAAAAATCTTAAAATTTGGAAACAAGAATATTCTAATCATTAGAGACTTTGTTAAAGGGCTTATGCAGCCAAAAATGGCATATCATTTTTTTGCTGAAATGGAGAGAATTTAACGTGCTTAGAAGCATCCCGCAAATAGAATTTGAAAATACTTTTTAGTTTCTGAGTTATTCATTGCCAAAGTAAGCATTTTGGACAAATTTTTGTAGAAACTGTGACATCGCAGTGATGCGCGATCTCAGCAGACACCCCCTGCAAACCGCGGTCAACAAAGCGCTGATCGGAGTGAAAATTTTCGACAAGAGTCACAGCCGTGTTCTTTTGGGCCTTGCAGATGAATAAAATTGGAATGACTGTACTGTAATAAAATGAAGTTTAATAACTGCCGTGGACTTCTCAATGACAATATACACTAACTATTCATCAACAGAACTTCTATTTTCAAAGCAGACGTCAATGTCTTGAAGGGATAGGCCGTCACATGCAGAATCTTCCATCGCCGTAGTTGACTCCGGGTCGACTACAGCGAGCTCACTTTCGTACGCGCTTCGAAAATGTAAAATAACTACAGAATAATCTTCGTCTTGTTTGCTGCTATTAGGCTAGGACTACTTCTTGTTTTGTTTGGTTCGTTGTCCGAGCTAGAACTGGTATAATCACAACTATCCGACATTTTGAAATAAATGGCAAGCTTCACTTCCAGTCTCATTAGTCTCATACTGTTTCTCGCATCTGCATTTCTTGTGCAGAGAACAATAGCTTGGTTCAATGTGACGTCACAGAAAACCAAAATCACGAAAATTTCATTTTTTTTTTAAATTTGTTATAAATCCCACTTTTGATCAAAAGCAAGAGAAATTAGCTCATAATGTGAGAAAAACATCGGTATTTTTGCCACTGGTGAGAGAATGGAAATCGCTTTGCACTATCTCCAGTTATTAAAAAAATTGTGACGTGAGGTCGAAATTTCCCATACAAACCCCATTGGAACTCGATTTTCGTGTCATCACTGTGACGTCGCGCGTTTCTACAGACATGGGTAGGTTTGAGCTTAAATAAAACATGCTTATACTCGTCAGAAAACACTCAATGGGTCCATAGTAATACTCTGATCTTTTTCTCTCCATTTCAGCAAAAAAAAACGATAGGTCATTTTTGACTGCATAACCCCTTTAATGCAAATGTCCGCAAAAGTATAATATTATTTTCCCTTTAACCAATGATGTTTTGCTCGAAAATAGATCTGAAAGGGATTATATTCCATACTAAAAATGATAACACAAGTACAGCAAAACAGTACAATATATTGTCCTTGTCACTTTCCGAAAGGGCATTCATGTTTTTAATACCTAATAAGAATAGATAGACAATAAAAACTGTGATTGCACAATTGACTGTACTCCAAATTTCATGCATTGTTCGCAGACCTTATTTTCCTGTGAAGATTGGGTCCACCAGGAAGGCTGATCGAAATGACACACGTGAAACCATTTAAAAGCATAATGAACAATATCGTTGAAAACACAAAATCATCAACATGCAGCTACAAAAAAATATTTTCCATTATCAATTCTCATACTACTGTACAACTAGGAAACAAAACATTACATAGTTCACAAAATTTAATATAGCCTTCTCCAAAAGCATTGAAAGCAAACTCAAAAAGAATTCATCATCTTCTGTTATGTGAATACCTTTCAAACAAATCAAACAATTTTTCTCGATGATAATTACTGATACTTGATGCAGAGCAATAATTATTGAAAATATAATAAAGCAACAATTCCACCAAAAATTGTGCTGTTCCCAAGCGAAGGAGTATAAATGGTTGCATGAACTCTATTGCAACGCATCCAGAGAGAAAAAAATTAAATTGAACAAAATAGAAAATGAACAAATATCCATTTGCTATATTTGACAAAAACAAATAAGAGAAAACAGAAGCAGAAACACTGCAAAGAAATGAATTTTGTACATCCACTGGATGGAAAACTCATTTAATCAAAAATCTTCTGATACAAAATGACAAGCTCTGCACAATTACACAAGCAGACAGACATAGCAAGGCAAGATATCTTTTTTCATCTTGTTGCGGCTTTATTCTACCATGTATAGCTGCACGTGAAAAAGTACCTGGTTTTCACAAGTGGGCGAAATGAAAAAAAATACGAAGTACAATGCCGACTCCAATGAATGTTGTCTTTGAAAATTACAAGCTATAAATGAAAAATAAGTCAAACTTTATGCGCATTATGCAAATTTTGAATTTTTAAACGTTGCAATTATCCTGTTATGAAATATGTTCTTTTTTATTGCAATTCTCACTTTTTTATTATAGCCATCGTCTTGGTATATGACAAGCATTAAAAGAGGTCCATATGTGTACATCTCTAGAGCACCTAATGATCTGCTGGAAAAGCTATTCCAACATTTTTTGAGCCTTGAATTTGTCATATGAATTCTTGATCGGGTAAGAAGCTTGCCTAAACCCAAAAATGACTTCTCTTCTATGAAACATCTACCTGGGGTGTTATTTTCAACAGATATAAAGGTTACTGCATCCTTGTAAGCACAATAAACTGTCCATCTTTTTATCTCGGTTTTCTCTCATTACTCACTATATTTCTTTTACAACAAATAAACCCTTTTTCCAAGAAGATACAAATGATACTGTACATTTTTGAATTAGTCCCCTAAAGGCTAGTTTGGATTTCTTGGATCAAGCTAAAACAAAACGGTCCTCAGCAGAAAATAATTTAAAGTTTCTGAATTCAAGGAGGACAAATTCAACAATTTAGAGTTCCGCATTGTCAGAAATCACTAGCTCAGCTGGAAATTCATCCTGCCCGCCAGATTATCCAATAGTGTTGTCAACTTGTTCATCACTCGGTGAATCAGACATCTCATCACTTTCAACTTCATTAACAACAGCAGCAATAATAAATTCTTTACATGATGATAAAATGCTATCCAGGTTATCAACTCTTGAAGATGGCCTTGCATTTGGGGAGCGGAAGGGGATGTTCTCTTGCCACCGATCTGGACACTTCTCCTTCTTCCAGATTTTGCGCTTTTTTAGATCTTAAGTAAATCACACAGTATATTAGTAGTAGGGGTCATCACTCGCTTCGCTCGTTCGCCCCAGCCCGTCAAGTAAAAAAAGCTTAATCTGGTTGGCGAGCTTCGCGCGCTGCATTCGCTCCCGCTCATGCCCATACATACATACATACCTACATACCTACATACCTACATACATACATACATACATACATACATACATACATACATACATACATACATACACACATACATACATACATACATACATACATACCTACACACTACATACATACCCTACAATACATACCCTACATACCCTACAATACATACCCTACAACACTTACCCTACAATACATACCCTACAATACCTACCCTAAAATACATACCCTACAATACATACCCTACAGTACATACCCTACAATACATACCTTACAATACATACCCTACAATACATACCCTACAATACATACCCTACTATACATACCCTACTATACATACCCTACTATACATACCCTACTATACATACCCTACTATACATACCTTACTATACATATCCTACAATACATACGACGTAACATTTCTATAGAAAGTAAAGGTGGGAGGTCGAATCTTCCCCCCCTAGCAAGCGACCACCCTGCGCCCACGCTGCTCCCTGAAGGCCGTTTCTGAAAGTTAATAATTTCAGTGTGAAGTTTGAAAAAAAATAGTTACTTTCAAAAACCTAATCCATCCTGGAAAATTTTAATAGTCTCATCTCTTAAATAAGTAATATTAAATTATTAGAGACCATTTAATGGAAGTGGTTTGAATGAAATTTCGGAGCCGTGCAAAAAGCAAAATCTTTAGCAAGTAAAAATAGTATTTACCGTGGCAAATAGTGACCCAGTTGAACTCAAAAAACACCAACATGAAGGTAATATGTTGGGGAACAATTATCGAAAGTGTTTGGGTAAAAAATAATCAATTGTGGCAGGCTAAAATTGAATTTTCGCAAATGCAAAAACGACGCGTGTTGCGTGAAAAATTGGTCCTTCCCGAGTGAAAAGCAACTTTGTTGGAAATCGTAAAAAACAACAAAAAAACAAAAAAAACAGCACATTATTTTAGTTGTGTTATCAGACAACACTTGTCAAAAATTTAAATGGGGAAAATCGTGCAAATAGGGGCGTGCAAAAATTCAAAACTTTGACCGTGGCCTAAACGTTGCTAGCATGCCGAAGCAACTATGGCGGTTGCCTACTACATAAAGCAAAGCCTACAACTATTTCATTAAAAAAAAAACAAAGCTATCACCTGTGTTCTCCATTGTTTCCTGCAACTCACCAGGGGTCTTTCAAACAATTAAGAGCTCTTTACAAAGATAATTCAGCTGGTAAAACACTTTGAAAGGCGTCCACCTCACTTTTTGTGTACAAAACAAAAACACGCGTCTTCTCCAAAAGTACCTGCTGCCTGCCGAGGGCAAATTTGCATGATAACGAAAAACGTGTCACTGTTCACGTGAAGTTGCGAAAGAGCCAATCAAATTGCAGGAAAAGGCGAAACGGGTCACGTGAAGAGCGAACACTCTTTTCGAAAATGGAGTCGGGGACGCTAATTTGGAAGTTTCGCCAGCGTAAACCGTCATTTTTTCGTGATAGCAAAATTAGTGGAGTAATTAATGGAATAACTCAAAAATTCTTTGGAAATAGACTTCCAAAAATAGATAACTTTTGCCTACTCCAGAAACGGAGCCTTTCCATGCAAGTGCCAACCTTTTGCGATCCCATCCAAAAAAGCCTTATTGATCACCGATTTGCCGTTTCGTCCCATTGTTTTTGGGTGTTCGACCTATTGTTTTGGGTCGAATCTATTGTTTTGGCCAGAGTTTCGCCACCGTCACGTGACATCACAGAATAGTAATATTAGACTAGGGGTCATCACTCGCTTCGCTCGTTCGCCCCAGCCCGTCAAGTAAAAAGAGCTTAATGTGGTTGGCGCGCTGCATTCGCTCACGGTCATGCCCACCGATTAGATTCGCTCGCTCCGCTCGCCTAAGAGTGTGTCATCAGGAACCGGTGATTGGATGGTGCGCGCTGCATTCGCTCGCGCTCATGCCCCGTTCAACTGATTGGTTTGCTGTGCTCGCCTGATAGTCTGTTGTTGAGATTAGTTAACTGGTTGGTACGCATGCGCGTGTTCTATTTGCTTTTGCTTACAGTAGTATAGCACACTTTTGAGGGTGTATGAATAGAGATTGACAGATTAGCCTCGTTTTGAGAAATGTAGTCTCGTATTGGTGGACAGGCAAAATGATCATATAGTGGCAATAAACCTCTGAAAACACAATACTTTTGGTGAAAGGGTAGTGAAAAGCTAATTAATGTAAATCGTAAGTTAACTTAAATTTGACTAATATACATAGATCATCAGATGAGGTTTGATATTGGGCAAGAGTTTCATTTGAATCACAATGACGTAGGTAATACATTGTCATTTTAGCAGTTTCCCATTTCAGTCAATTATTATGGGGCGATAGCCTGTCACAAAAGGCTAGTGAAATTAAAATGTGATTGAAACTTACCTAGACAGAATTCTCTTTCCATGAGTTTGTTAAGGATTCCATTGACTTTTCATATATATATTGTAGTAAATGTTTGTTTGAGCCATTCGACAATTGCATGGTGCGAATAGCAAACATTAGTGACACTGACAGCTTTGGTTCAGCACTTCAGCATTTGTTTCACTAAGTATCATATGGGAAAAAAGAAATAATTAATAGTGCCAAATAATACAGGACAATAGAGCAATATGATAGTTGTGAAGCCGCATTGATTGATTCCTTTGTGGATTATTTGAAAAACATGTTTGAAATGCCAAATCTGTGAAAATTATCTTTGTTTTCCTACATAACTTGATGTACTAATAGAAAGAGGTAGATAGAGATTGTTTATGAATTAGTGGAAACAAACTTTCATGCTGTTGTAATATATTTTCATTGGCTTTCTGCACTTGTGCATTAAGAGGTTGGTAAATGTCAATTGTTAAGTGTTAAGTGTTCATCTAATGCATGAATAATTAATTAGATGACCTGACAGTGTGTGTATGTAACATCCAGGCTAGTTTTCCTAGAGCTTAATACAATTATTGTATGTAACACATAGAGGCAATGAACACAAAGGAATCCATAAAGTGGCAAATACTGGAAGAATTATTTTGAGTCCAAGCTTGTACTCGTAGGCACATATAGTCAGGGCACCAGAAATTTATTTTTGAAACAGCGGAAATGTAAAGTTGTAAAACAATTGTTGAGGTTTGCACTTTGCATGGCCTAACCGAAGAAACTGTCGTGTCGTGTCGGGGTAAAGGCAATCAGTGAATTTTGGATGGCCTAATCAAAATTAAACTGGTGATTGGATTGCAAATAGTTAAATATAAGATGTAAATGCATTCACTTACCTGTAAGACACATTGAAAATGTTCTCTGTAAATCTGGAGATTTACAGAGAAATATAAGTTGTCCTCTTGATAATTTTTTTGTGATGGCAAAGTTAAGCTGTTTCATGAATCAAATTGATATTTCATAATAAGGCATTTCAAAAGTTAGCGGTGCCATTGATGGAATTGAGGCCAAAGTATTCTCAAATGTAATATAATGGCCTCGTTTAAATGTCCAATAAACTGCTATTATTGGTTGTACATGTAAGATAAACTACAGAAATGCATCTCATTAAAAATTAACAATGATGAAGCTTATTAGATACTAAAACAGAGAGTAGATTAATGCAGCAATTTTTTTGTATATGATACATTAGTAAAAAAATAGTAATCAATTAATTATCATTCTTGACAGTTATCAATAGATGGTGAAGATAAATGAGAGATAATTGGTTCCGTCTGTAGATCGTATTAATGTCTTCATTCATCATGTGGATTGTCCAGCGATGTTGACATCATTGTTCAATATCAAATTCACACTTTCATGGCACAAATCAACGACACGGATGTCTGTTCTCTTGATGCTTCGTGCATTCTCACCATTAAGTTTGGTCATAGTAAAAAAAGAAGATTGCCGGTTACATTAGTTCAAAGCTCGAACACCAACTTCAAGGGGTAACCTTTGTTCGAGGTTTCCTTGGTGTTCATGAAAACTGCAATTTTAATTTGGAATATGTAATACTACATATTCAAGAGTTAAATTTAATAAGTAAATTAGTTATCATTAGTTATTGGGATGAGAGAGGGATAATCTTAATGTTGTATGGAATTTCTTATCCAAAGAAACTATTTTCAATGGAGAGATTGCAGTTTTCACAGAGAAAAGGAAAGCCATACTCCCATAGGCAATATCGGAGAGCATGGCAAAGCATATCTCTTTTGATACAGGCGCTACGCAGGACCCAGATCGTGTTGTTGTTGATAAACACCCCCGGACACTGGTGTGTTGTGAAAGTGTCCGGATCGTTCTTGGTGGATCTTATTGACTGGAGTGGCGTGGCAAACCAGAATGAATGTTCATCACACTATAAAGTGCAACAAAGCCGATCCGGTAGAACCACAATCTGAGCCCTCGTGCTTGGTGTGTGTGTATTTTGGTAGACGCCTTTGAGAGCAACGCGATTTATGCTCTGTGGTTTGTGAAGACCTTTACAGGACTTCTTGGAAGACAATTTTTTTTGTCTTCATGTGTGTTTCCTCTGGGAGGAATACTTTGAGCCCGTCAAATGATGTTGCTCTTGACATGGCCACATATAACTGACCATGTGTGAACACGGGCTCAGGTAAATACAAACCAACATACCTGAGAGATTGTCCCTGTGCCTTATTGATAGTAAGGCAGTATGCTAGTCTGACTGGAAATTGCCGTCGCTTGATGTTGAACGAGATCTCCGTGTCTTGTGTTGACAATGTTATTCTGGGAATCATGACCTGCTGGCCTCTGTGCTCCTTTGTGATGATCTCTGCTATGATGACGTTACGTTGGAGATGGCGTACAATAAGTCTTGTGCCGTTGCAAAGACCTTTCTTTGGATTTAGATTCCTCAGAAGAATTATTGTTGCACCAACCTTAAACGAAGAGAGTTGCAAATAACAATGTGCATTGCATTATAGTACTGTGACAATGAAGGATAATCAGGCTTAAAAAGTGCTATTAATGTGGACTTCAACTCATGTATACGTAATTATTACATAGCAAGATTATACTTTGAGTCTAAGTCGGTGTAACGGCAATCCATTAGGAGTTAGATTGTTGATAAACTCAATTGGATATGCCGCCTCCTCATCTGGATCCTCTGTTATCACACTGTCTGTGCTGTAGTATGTTCTGTCAGGAGTTTGTAGTCTTTCCAGAATGATGTCATTGATCTGATGTGAAAAGTCATTCTTTGGGGTAAGACAACAACGTTCTGACATGGTTACCGGATCCAGCACGAGGCGCGACTGTGGTGTATTAGGCGGGGGATATATGAAGTTGAGCATTTCCTCTTGCGAAGATGTGCATATTTGATGTGGCAAAGTGATATTGTCAAGTGCATCATGTGGTTCTTGTTTATTGCCGAGTCTTAGCCATTCTGAGAATTCTCTGTAAGATTCATCTTGAACAGCTCTCATGTTTGTGTGCAGGCGATGTTGTTGAAACTGTGCCCACAAATCACTGATTTGATATGATTTAAGACTCTCTGACACGATTTTCTCTCTTCCTGCTTTGGGGACAACAGGTAAGACCTGTCTGAAATCGCCACCAAGTTACATGAATTTGCCACCAAATGGCTTGTCAACTCTTGTGATATCCCGAAGCAGTCTGTCAACTGCTTGCAATGCCAATGCTGGTATCATTGAAGCTTCATCCCATATGAACAGGGTTGTCTCACGCAAAAGCTGTGCTCTTCGGCTCTGTCTCTTGACATTGCATGTTGATTCCAGCTTCAATGGTATTGGAATTTGGAATTGTGAATGCGATGTTCTGCCATTGATAAGCTGCAATTCCTGACTAAGCCATACACTGAACTTTGTGTCCCGAAGCATTGAGGTTCCGAACCAACGTGTTGTAGAGAAATGTTTTCCCTGTGCCAGCTGGTCCGTCGAGAAAGTGACAGTTCTGCTCTGATTGCGTCTCAATCGCTTGAATAATGGCTGTGTATACCACTTGTTGTTCTGGATTCAATGCAGTGCGCATTTGTTCTCCTTGCTCTCTTTCGTTTTCAACATCCATGTGATCCTCCTCTGAAAACATAAACAACAGTTTCATTTAGGATAAATAGAAGTATATGTTGGCTAAACTATTTTAGTGAATATCATGATATTAAATTGTAAATCACCTTGTTCTGGAATGACAAAGTCGGCCGGTAGCTGAGGAAGGTGATTGTAATTCGTGATTGACAAACCATGGACCTTCAAATTGTTGTCAATATCAAGTAGACATTGATACATGTGTCTGTCTTGAAAGGTTATGTCTGGATTGTTGAGTTGATCACGTCTGACAAAATCTTCACTCAACGCTTCTTTGAAGGTGTCGAAGAGTGTTCTGATGTCTGAAGGCGTTTGAAAGAGTAGCAATGTGGCAAACAACTGTCTGAGTTGTGGTGGCATATTAAAGATGACTGCGTCTTGTAAACAACGTGTGATTTCGGCATCATCTTCTAAAAGCCCTAAAGCTAATGCTGCATCTTTGAAAGAGTCACATAGATGACCTTCTACCGTTCGAAGGTCTTCAAATGACGTAGCTCCTCGTTTATGCAACAGCAAGAGTCTGAGTGCGAATTTTTGCTCGCAAGGTCTAGGCTGCACTTGAGTTACTCTACCAATGATTGGCATTGTTCTTTGTTGTCTGGGTGTCCATGTTTTTGAATGCTCCTGGAAGACATAGTGCTCTGGTATCTCATGATAGAGGTACTGATGTGCAGCTGGATCTTCCATTGATGTATTGGCGCACCTCGTCGTGTTCAATGTCTTGAGGTACTTGCTGTTGATTTTCTTCAAGAATTTCAACATGTGCCATATCATGTCCTTTGTGGATATATTTGAAAATGTACTTGACACTTTTTACAGTACTGCATATTTCCACGTTGATATGACACTGATATTTGATGATTAGGTGTCTGTTGTGTGGCACTACCCAAGTATCATCCAAAATGCGATTATTCACATTGACTGGATGAAGACAGCGTCGTCTGTAGAGAGGATAGCCGTTGACATTGATTTCAGTGTCAGCAACTTGTTCTTTTGGAAAGTGCTTTTTGCATTTGTTATTTTCCATGCACACGCAATGAGGATTTAAAACTCCACAGGGTCCATGTGTCATGTGTTTTAGGACCAACTTGTGGTATTTTGCATCCTGTGGGTCTGGAATCTCTGCTGATATCAGTTGATCCACCTGCTAATGAATATGATAATTAACAATTTTATAATAGAAATGGCGTACAGAATAGTTTCTACTGTGCATTGCGTATAAATGTCACAATAAGAGAAAGAATTATTAGTATTTGCAAATATTACCTGTTCTGGTGTTCGTGGTTTATCAGCTTGTGAAAGAAACAGGATCATGTGTGCGTGTGGTAGTCCTCTCTTCTGAAATTCTATGACATACACATGTGCTGTGACATGTCCAAGAATGTGGTTATGTAATATGTCTTCGAGTAGTTCCTTGAGTTTGAGATGAAATACTCGGGTGACAATGTCTGGTCGATCATTGGCCTTCTGATATGGATGAATGTTTTCTTCAATCTCCTTCCATTTAGGATTGGCAGTCATTGTGAGGAAGATGTCTTGCTTGCCATACTTCCTTACGATTGTCATTGCATCTTGAAAATCTTGATACATGTTTCTTTGGCTGCCTGGAAAGGATGATAGTAGAATGATAACATGGCCAACATCGATGTGTATGGGCTGATTCGGATTATTAGCCCTGGCTATCTGGTTCTCAAGTTCAGCTCTTCTGTTCAGATGATCCATCAGGCCTTGATACGTGTCAACACGAAGTTGACGCTGATTATTCATAATCCAGCTCAGTTTGTTGCCTTCTATTTTCGTATATGCATCTACCAGATACTGTTGAAATAGAAGTGATGCAACGTGGATGGTTGAGAATGCATCCCTGACCTGGATTCTGTATGAATAGTATTCGGTAAGAGTTAGTTTGGTACGACGGTCACGATTGTTATGGTGTTCACCCGCTACGTGTGCTGTGGGCAATCGTTGAAGGTCCAAACTGTAACCTCTGTCACCATGAAAGAACATCAATGGATACGTGAGAGGATCAGCACTTGGACTGGTTGCGTAAATCTTCATGAGATCTCCGTGTCTAGCTTGAACTTGCAGTTCTCTGTCGTCAGGATTTGGTGCACCTCCATTTTGTACAGTATATATAGCTGCAATTTCTCTGGCAGTTGGATTATCGTATCTGCGATCTTGTTGTGGGCGACCTGTGATGATCATTTTGAATGTTGGAATAGGCTGATTGTTTGCAATAACTTGCTGCCGCTGTTCCTCCAATATTTCACCCATGCTTCGATAATGCTGTGCAAATCGATTGACTGCCATTAATTCATTCTGGAGAAGTGCAACGATGTCCAAATCAAGATGTTGTTCTCCTGCAGTGTTTTGCCGTTCCTGCAATGCTTCTTGCGTATCCATGATGTAAAGTTCTGCATACTTTCTGGATCTGTCTGTTTCGGTTACACCTAGTAATTGTAAATGAAATATACTTAATACATAACATATGAATAGAAATATGAGTTTTAGGGTAGAAATCATAAGTGAATAATTAGCTATGTAAAATATTGTATAAAAGAAGTGGATTGGTCAGTTACCAGTCATGTGATATGCCTTTCCGTGAATTGTGATAACTGGTGGTCCAGCTCTGGCATGACGTACAATATTAGCCTTCCATGATGCCATGGCCATTAATGAGTGGTATTGGCGGAAGTGCTTTAAGAAATGTGTCAATTCGGCTGTATCACCAGTATATAAATGCATGACATTGACTGGAGGTGGTTGAATTGGATCCAGAGTGATTAAACCTCCCATGCAACACTTGTTGTATTGTTTTCGGGAGTTAAGTTCTTCTTTGAAGTACTTTGCACCACAATGAATGCATGTTCTGGTCATTTTATTCCAGTGGTGTGGTAATGGCGAGAAGGGGATGAGGTTTTCAGCTTCATTGTTCTCAGGGACAGGGTTGTCAACTTGCATTTGTTGATCTTCAACAGGTTCTGGTATCTGATTTTCATCGGGTACTGGAACCGCGTCTTGTATCTCGATGTATGCAGGTTGTTCTGGTGCTTGAAGCTCTTGGTTCTGAATAGGAAGTTCTCGGTTCAGAATGGGAAGCTCTTGGTTCTGAATGGGAAGCTCCTGGTTCAGAATGGGAAGGTCTTGGTTCAGAATGGGAAGCTGATGGTTCTGAATGGGGAGCCATGGGATCTGAATGGGAAGCTGTGGTTCCATGCCCATCTCCATTGGCTGTATCTGTGGAAGGAGATACTGTGCTGGAAATGGCTGATATTCAGGGGCTTCTAGCTGATGGTTTTCAAGCTGCAATTGTTGAAGATCGTTGACTGCTGCAAGTGGGTTATCCACATTTCCTGTCTGTTGAGGCTGAAGCTGCTGATTGATATGTCTGTGATGCTGCATATTCTCCCGCACTTGATTTCTACGCCTGGTGCCGGTTATACTTCTCTTGGCCTTGCGCGGCATGGTGCACGTTGTGGTAGGAAAGAGAAATATGAACTATGAGATATACAATTAGGCCAAATTATTGTAAATGTTATTGCTTCTTGACAATGGTCTTAATAGCAACAACAATTGTGATAATTATAGCCTTCTGTAAAGCTGAAACACAAAGAAGTAAATATCATATATTTCAAGGGTTCAATAATGATAAGTTGAAATTGCTAAAGAAGTAACTGGAAATTATTGCTATACAATCTAATTTATGTTAAATGAACATGCTTACGTTTAAACTGTGGTCGTTTCTGTTATGTAAACAGTCACTAAAATGGAATAGAGTAAATTTATAGTTAAAATATAAGTAGTAAAGGAAATGAATAATGAACAAAACTCAAAATACCTGAATAAATAAAAATGGACCGGTTGAATCGAGTGCAGCAGTTTTTAATAACTTGTTGAAACACGATTTGAGAAATTGTTATTAATATACTTACTACCAATGAAGGAAACACTGAATTAACGAAATAGTTTGTTGTACATAGGGTCATTTGGAAAGAGAGAAATAAAAAATCAAAAAAATAAGTTTATTTTGTCGAAATGAGTTTGTGAAAGAGAAGTGTCCGTTATTTGAAAATAGATTTAGCTGGGCCTTTATTCATAAGAAAAACAAACAATTAAAGAGTTCAATATATCAGTGAGCAAGGAAAACTGTTGTCAAATAATAAATTTCTTACCGAGCCTTGTGTCTTTCAAATCTACGGAGTTATAAAAAGAGCCAAAATTTGGTTCTTCTCCAACCACTGTAACAATAGGCAATATAACAATTAAATCAAAACGAGGCAACTTGCACTTGAGGATGATAAACAAATTACGCAATATAGCACAGGTACACGTGGCCAGAACCGACCAGAGAAAAAGGTTTTGAGGTTGAGAAAGTAATCTTTTAATTTAGTGTGTTTGAATATTATATTTTGATCTGTCTATTGAAAATGGAATTCGAAGAAGGTATGCAGGATACCGAGCAAACCGAATCAAACAATGGGGCTGCTAGATTACCTCCAACAGTGAGTACTGTACTGTACACTTCGTATCATGCTGAACTAAACCAAATTTATTTTAAGGTCATGTTGCAATAAAACAACGTATTGTTTTGTAGCGTTTTCGTGGTCCATCTAAAAAAGAATTTTTGAAAGAAAAAAAACAAAGGACCAGAACTGATGGAAGAATGATGAAGAGAGTAGATAGATTGGTATGTGTTGGTGATTACTTACATAAATTTCAGATTTCCAGAGTCGGGCTCACCGCTCACACTCACTCCAATATTTAATTTTTCACTTGCATTGCATGAAAATTTTGAATTTATAGTTTAGATTAAAATTAAAATGAATTTGCAGATGAAAGATTGGAAATTGAAAACCGGGATGCCAGCAGTAACACTGACACTGCATAAAGACAAAAATGGGAATCTGCATATGAAATTTTTGGGTTTGTAGTACAGTAGATGGATCTATAAAGTTGTGTTTTGTTAAAGACCCTCAAGCTTCAAGTTTTCAGACTTTTGATATTTTTCATTCAGGAGATCAAGCATTTGCGGAATTTGCAGAAAATCGAATTGTTGCAAAAGAATTCACAAGGGTAGCCTTAAAAGCAATGAATACTGCTGCCCCAGTGGAAGAACAAGAGGGAAGAGTTAGAAGTATGTGCTGATTAAGCTGTATATATGTGTGTTGTGTATATGCATGTGACTTTTATGAAAGCTATATATAAAATTTTGTTATAGGAATTGATGAACTCCTCTTGAGAACCATCATGCAAGGGGATGTTATAGATTATCATGTTGATGACAAGCAAAAGTTAATTTGTCAACTGGTTCTGGGAAATGGTATTTATTACATTCACACTGTGATCTGTGGTTTAGATGCATTGTGTTGCAAGTGCAAATCAAGTACCATTAGTTTTTGCAATGTTTATGTCTTTCTATATATTTCTATTCATCTGTTTCAGTGATACTATATTTTTTTCAGATTTGTTAAAACGCAACAAGTGGCAGTTGGCTTCCCGTCCAATTTGGTGGCCACAAAGTATAACTTTTGCTTCACCAAACAAATTTCCAAGACCCAGTGTTGAGATCCTTGATGAATTGCTCACAGTTGCACAGGAATATTTTCGGCGTGTAGTTGTTGAAGAAGTCAGAGCTAGAGAGGATGGTGGATTGGTTGATGGAGTAGAGGGAGATTATGTTGAGGAGGGTGACGGTGATGATAATGATGATAATGTTCATAGTGATAATGTGGAGGATTGTGAGAATTTTGAAAATGAGATAGAAGAAGGTGGTGTTGTAGAGGTGAATTCAGATGGTATTTGTGATGGCAATGTGGTTGTGCAGGACGATATGCAGGATGTAAATGATGATGGTGAGCTGGGTGTTTTGGATGGTGGTACAGAGGGTATAGGCAATAATTTTAAGGGAGCATTGGATGAAAGTTCCTGCAAGTTAGGTGAAAACGATACCACAATTAATCGCTTCTTGGATGGGATTGGATATGAGGTTTGTATCTATGTTCCAGGGAATCAACAGATTCAGAAGATGGTTCCGAATGAATATTATTATTTCACCACTTAATATTTATTTTAGAGTTTTACATGGACTCCAGACGAATGCTTGGAATTTTTCAACGATCCAAGCAAAATTCCAAATTTTTTGGTATTGAGGGGAATATTTTCTGCCCTTCCATACATTGCTCAAAAACGACCAGCACAATTGAACATTAGCTTAGATATGGTAGAGCATTGGTAATGAAACACACATTAATGAAACACACATTTCTACAATGAGAAATGTACTGTGGGTTCAAGTCCCACAATGCTGTTGACATTCATTGTTGCTCAACAAACCAGAAAAGTTTAGAAAAGTGCCAATGAAAGTTATTTTTTAGGTATCGCCATTTAGTGCCCCAATATGCTGCTGCAATGGGAAAGGAGCCAATAGCAGTGAAAGGAGAGGGAAACTGTTTTTACAGGTCTATTTCCCTTGCTATTTTGGGAGAAGAAGAAATGTGGCCCATTGTAAAATTGTCTGTTCTTCGTTATGCCATTTTGAATGAGGATAAAGTTTTAAAACTGGTATAACTTTAAAATTAATGCTCATTAATAAAATTATTGGAAAGTGAAATTGGGAAGGTATATGTAATGAGAAAATATTTCATTTAGCTTACAGATATAATCAGCAATGTCCCATGTCTTATCACGTTGATAACAACAGACAATGTGACAAGAGCATTTCAAGCGATAGAAGATGAGGATAATAGGTTGAGGCATGTTGTACGCGGTGAGGTGATGGAGAGTTTGCAATGTTACAGATACTCATGTACGTATGTTTTAAGCTGGAAATTTGTTCTAAACTTCATTCTTTTGCTATTGACACTAAGAGTCATGGCATGGAAAAGTCACGGAAAATTTAATTCTTTTCAGCATTTTTGCATTTGGTCCTTGTGGCGTTGGCAATGAACATTAATATCAATTCCATTGATCCCAGAAGACTCGGAAGCTTAAATCATAAAATTAATGCAAACCATAGCGCAGGCCATGTTGATATTCTTTGGGTGCCATCATCACCCGATGGCAATTTCAACCATACTGTGCCACTTTTGCAGCCTACGGAGGAAACACACGAGTTAGAAAATGGTCATTGCGCTCTCGGTGATCTGTGCTCCTTCCGTTTTGGAACAAAGACCAAGCACAATCTAATTAAATGTAAGTACTGCCTACGCCAGTATCACATTTATTGTGCATCAATAGATAGTGCAAAAGAGACTCCAACAGATTGGTCGTGTTTTTGCCACATGAGAGTAGATCCAATCACAAGGTACACTTACACAATTTTATAATATTACATGTATCTTCAATACCGCTTCTAAAATTGTATTTCCTAGCTAGCTACATACAACTTTCATTTACAGCATAATTTAGTTCATTACCACGAATAACAATTATTTTCCAGCCTGCCAGCATTTGCCTCCAAACATACATTACGTACGCTGTTGCAAACTATGGATAAAGCCATTATGGTAAACAAATATTTGACAGCTAACGATTGGAAGTGTTCTCTTTATGCGTATTAATTTGGAAGAGTATATTTCGAATTGACGTATCACATATAATTCATTCTGGTATCAATATTCATTGCAGAAGTATTTAGCTGATATTGTGGCAGGGAGAATATACTCTCCACGGGTTAAACTTTTCGAGGACAAGGCATTCGTGAAATTGCGTGATATGGCTGAAAACTCTTGGTTTCTGAAAGAAGATGCAGTATGTTTTTAAAATTAATTTTGCCAATGTATTTTTCTGTACAATTGTCCTGTTTATCTCAAATTATTTTAGAGGAGATCATAACCGTTAACTATTCCTCGTTATCAGGAAGAAGAGCTGTCCAATTATGTTTTAAGGCGCAGTGGCCGCATAAGGAAATATGCCAAAATTGATCTTACACTGCGTATTACACTGAACCTAAACGTAGTTGTCACGGAGGTAAGTCCAGTCAAACATTCTTTTATGCACTTAATATTTCGGTTATAAATTCATATTTAATTTACTTTCAACATTTAAAGATAATCTACTCTCCACATTTGTTTAGATCATTGCGTTTATATTACATCAGCAAAAAGAATTGCCACTATTGTTTTGTAGACTATTGTTAATTAATTTAACTTAGACCGTGTGCAAGGACACTGAAGTGCCAAATTTCAATTTTACGCTTTGAAATGATTTTTGTAGAGGGATACTAAAGTGCCAAATTTTGGTACTCCAGTGTTCAATCGTTTACTATTTCCTCGTCTTTATGTTAATTTTACACTTTGAAATGATTTTTGTAGAGGGATACTAAAGTGCCAAATTTTGGTACTCCAGTGTTCAATCGTTTACTATTTCCTCGTCTTTATGTCAATTTTACGCTTTGAAATGATTTTTGTAGAGGGATACTAAAGTGCCAAATTTTGGTACTCCAGTGTTCAATCGTTTACTATTTCCTCGTCTTTATGTCAATTTTACGCTTTGAAATGATTTTTGTAGAGGGATACTAAAGTGCCAAATTTTAGTACTCCAGTGTTCAATCTTTACTATTTTCTCGTCTTTATGTCAATTTTACGCTTTGAAATGATTTTTGTAGAGGGATACTAAAGTGCCAAATTTTGGTACTCCAGTGTTCAATCGTTTACTATTTCCTCGTCTTTATGTCAATTTTACGCTTTGAAATGATTTTGGTAGAGGGATACTAAAGTGCCAAATTTTGGTACTCCAGTGTTCAATCGTTTACTATTTCCCAGTTATATCAGAGTAAAATTAAGCATTTTTACCTATGCATTCTTCTTTTTGTTTCTGTGCATCATGAACAATGCGCAGTGGCGTTTGAAGTTATCAGGCGTCATGTAAGATAATTGGTTTCTCAAAACCTTTAACGTTGAATTTCGTTGTTCATTGACTTGAGTATTGAGCTTTTCGTATTGCGGATAGTTGCATACATTATAGCTTTCTGCACAACCTGAAAATTCAAAATTAAAAATTAAGATGCAGTTTTGTTTAAAAAAATAATCGGATTTGATGGTTGCCTTTTTTGTTTATATTTGTTGCTGTGATTGCTTTAAATTTGTAGCAGTGCATCATATTTTAAATAAACATGCATTACATGCGTTCTACTCTGGAGTAGAATGCATGCATGTTTAAAGTCTAAACAGTATCAGAACAGTTTATAAAAACTAACCAATGTGGTTTTTCCAGTGAAACCTGTCCACCAAGAAAAGACAAGATTTGAAATATACTGGATCCCTGTTCAAACAATATTCATGAAGATGACAGCAGTTGTCATATACTATCAGTTCTGGAGCTGAAAAGGAAGAAGTAACTTTGTACTTAAAAACAACATTTGCAAGTGTTGTAGTTGATTCTTCAAAAGCTACTTCATTTCTTCGAATAATAAAGGAAATGGACAAATTTCACAATGTTCAGCCCGAAGGTAATGCTATTAATCTCACCTGATGGAAATCGAGTACACACAATAGTGAAAGGCACATTCACCGACTCTGGAGAATCCATCACTTCAAAACCGTAACATATTTCTACAAAAATAATGACATGCTTTTGTAGATATTGCTTAGATTGGCTGTTTCGGTTTTTTGCTTACATCATATTTTAAATATATAGGACTAGGCACCAGATGGAAAGATGATGTAGCGAGATTATTCTTACCGTGTTCGCAGTAAACTGTAAATATTCCTGACACAAGATTTGGATGGCCAGTGTACAGCTTATTGCAACGTTCTCTAGCATTTGTCCTACTGCAATCCATTTCATAAAAACCTCTATCACACAAAGCAGGCCATGCAGGGAAAAAAGACGGATGCGAAAGTTCACAATTTGACTCTGTCGGCAATCCAAGATTATGCTGTTCGTTGGAAAAGCATGCTTTTAATGTTACTCTTAGTGAAGAGAACAGATCAAGCGAATTCTTGGATAATCGACTAGATGGTAGTCCTTTCAGAACACCAAAGATAATGGGGGCAATTGTTTGCAGATCGAGAAGACGTTTGGGTTCTTTTCGAATGATCAAACCGTTTGCCAGATCACTCATTAGCTTATCAAGAGTGTCAGAAAGAGGAAAGTCAGACACCACAGGCGAACTAGATGACAAACATTGGAAAAGCACCCAAACACTATCTGGTACATGTGCAATTCCAGTGTAGAGCTCTTCGCATTCGGACAGCACTCGGAACAAGCTTGGATGTTTGCTTTGAAGCAGTTGGTTCAATTTCAAGCGTTTTTCTGGATCGATTTCCCTTGTTTTGGCCAAACTTCGAAATGACTTTCTTGTAGCAGAATCGTTTATGAAAACACGATCCTGAAAGCTAGTAAAGATGAATAAAAATCGACAATAAGACCTGGGATGCATTAAATGGACGAATGCAGTGCAAAAATAGGATTGTGTTCTAAAATACATGTAAAACTTAACATTGTCTAGCTATACTTATCTTCCTTTTAGCATCACATTTCCTTGGACTTGCTGCTGCATTTCAATTTGAGTGGCATATATCCGCCTATGCCCTAACGATGTTGCATCACAAAGGATGACTTTGGGATAGCGTCCACAAATGGAACATTCAAAACATGTGCCGAAATCAATATCCAGTAGACGCAAATAGGCAAGCCAACTACTTCGAAGCTGATAATAACTAAGGCAATATTGTCTCAGTTGCCCAGAATCCTCCAAGTTTAACTTCAAAACCTCAAGATAACTGATAAGACTTTGGCTGCAATAACATGAATGCATGGTAAGCTATGTATATCAGATATCAATTCATTTATACCAATGCTTTAGCTACTAGGAAAGTTTGTTGATGAAGTTCGTGATTCACTCACCTGTTTCCGGTAATAAAGTTGTTCATATAGCTTCTCAAAATGTCGTGTCCAACAAGATAATCTCCCATGTTTAGTATACCTTTTGAGCAACCATCATAATTTTGAATTGATTGGCATGAAGCATTTCCACATATCTTGTATGGTACTGCAGAAAGTAATGTGACAATGAAAATGATGTAAATCAAACATGTGGCTTCTGTAAAGGCTCTAAGCCCTGTACAATTATCTTGCAACAGTCCCCTCTCTTTTTTGAGAACTTTTCCTAAAATTCCGTAAGCACTGTTCATTTTGTTCAACTGAGCACTCAAACTTTCTTAGCTATTTCCCAATTTCAGTAATAACAACGCACTGCCTTTCTAAGAAAAAATGCAATGTTTTATGTCCGTTGTAATCAAGGATAAATGCGCCTCTGGTTGGAATAAGAGTTTAATGTGTTCGATTGAGACCACACATCGTGTACGTTATTCCTTGATGGCAACAGTCCCCCACAGCAAAAGTTGCATTCATTACATTTTTTGTATTCTCAATCGGGAGTTTTGTTCGTGCTTATGCTCGTAGTGTCGGAATGTAAAGTAAAAGTTGTTTGTGATTAAAAACATGGGGAGTATACTGATATAAATTCGCAAACCTGAAACCTCAAGAATATTCTTCAGTGTAAAGAGATTCTTTTTGTCCTCGCTCCATTTAACTACAGCAAACTCATGGGAACAGAAGCAAAATTTATCATCATCGGGAATCAGCCTTAGCACTTTGTTATCCCCTGTAGTTATTTCTTCAACCGATGAATTCAAGTGGCCATTAAAAATGCTTTTTTGAGTTTGAACAACTTGCGCAGGAATTTGATTTTTTGAAATTGCGTGGCGAACATATGGACGTCTAATCAGAGCTTTCAGACTGCTATGCTCTTCTACCAACTCGTATAAGAACTCGGGAACATTTTCACTATCCCTTTCAAGCTCAAACTTTATGCATGTCACGTGCGGACAAGAATGACGACCATGGCTGCAAGTTAAGCATCTGAATCCTTTTCGATCGACACCTACTACTCCATAAGTACCACTTTGTGGTCGAACACAAGCAAGTGATTTTTTGGAAAAGGGTACGTCCAGAATAGTGGGAAAATCCTTTAAAAACAAATGCGTAATGCAAAATAATTATCTCAAAAAGAATGAGAATTAATTTGTTGAAGAATCATGAAAACAAAATATAACATTAATGCCATTACAGCACCTGGTGGTACCAATGTTCCAACAATACATCTGTAAAGCAAAAAGTAATTGTTAGTGCAGTCAATGTATCAAAATATTTCAAAATAATTGCCAAAATTTCTTTTTCTATTGTTAGATAACCCAAAGCATGTCTACGTTTTACATCTTTAAAGATATCAAGAGTTGACAACAATATCTGGCAAGAAACACACAAATCACGGTGGCTGAAAACAAAATATTAGAGTATATTAGAGGTGGGTGGTTTTTAATACAACAAATCGAATTTATGGTAGACGGAAATTCTTATAAGGATCTAGCAATCAGGTAACCGGAATTCTATTTTTTGAAACATGTTGCTGGGGGGTTTGGGTTTCAAAATCCAATCTGCCGGGGGGACAAAAACATTTTTGCCCGAGGGTCATGTTACTGCCCATATCATATCTGGGGATCGGTGAAATTTGGTTGATCAAAACTCAGCAAAATTAATACCAAACTTATGGCCCCAATTCTTATACGTTTTTCGCTCAGTTTAAAATTCTCTTCCGTTTGTTATCAATTTTGCAGAAGTTTGGTTTAAAAAAATTCATTGACCCTCCAGACATGACGTAAGTAGTAGCATGACCCCCCGGCCGAACACTTTTGACCCCCGACGGATTTTGAAACCCAAACCCCCGGCAACATGTTTCAAAAGACAAAATTCCGGTTACCCTTATTGCTAGATTTTATAAGAATTTTCCTGTCTATGGCTAAAAGTGAAAGAAAATCAATGATATTTTCCATTCGAGCTTCACAATTCCAATGTTTTTGAAAATTTACGTGTTCAAGCTTTCATGAAAAGATGCAAACTTTTTCAACGAAAACACTGTATGCCAACCATAATTTCAGCGAGTAACGAGGACCAAGGAATGTCGATTTTTGAAGAAAGAGATCGTTTGAGCAAAAAAACTTCAAGGCTGGACAATGGGGGTTTCCTCGTTGTCATTCATGTCGATTTTTGGCATGTTATTTACATAGATATCCTCTACCGAATTATTAAAAACATTTTATAATTAATTTGAGGTCAACGATTGAAATATCATATATTCACACTGGACTACCTCTTACACATTTGATTGATTGATTGATTGATTGATAGGGAAATACGCTTACTATCTTCGTAAGGTATTGGTTTATGTGCTAAGCACAAAGGGCCCACTGAATAGCTAGACTAATCGAAGCAGTGCGACCCTGGTCCTTCCTCTCGATGTGACCACACCTCGTGATTCCTTTTGCCTTTTTGCCTAGAATTACAGAGAGCTGGCAAATTCTCTCCTCACACTTTATATGACAGGTCTGAAGGTGGGTTCTACACCATTATATAAAATAAAAATAATTGCAGTTCAAACCGTTGTTTCTTTGCATCAAAACCCCATTAATGGACTCCCAAGCATCTGAAACTTTCTTGCAAATCTGCACATGTAGACAATCAGGAAAACTTTCTTTGATCATATCTCTGAAATCTTGAAATAAAGTTTCTTTACCAACCTCTCATTAGTTGACAGTACTGTAGTTTTATGAAATATATTGCAACTTGTAAGGACAAATGGAAACACATTTTACCACATAAATAAAAAGTAGTTTAGTTTACCCACCCTGAACATTTTGGTGTATCTCCTTATTCAAACCTTCAACAAATTCCATTCTTCCATTGCCACATGTGCAAAAGTAAACCCAGTCAGAACAGTCTGCAAACTTCATGGGTGATCTGGATACTATACAATACCGTTGATGCTATAAGAAGTAAAAAGCAAAACTTTGCATCTCAACAGGTCTAGTTGTTTATTGTTGCATCAACTGGAAACACAAACTACACATTGGTACCAAACGAAATGAATATCTTGCATAACTGTTGAATTTCACAGATGAAGTAAACCAAAAATGATGACCTATGGCAAGGAATTACATTTACAGCTATAATTATGACATATGTATCACCATTCTTGCCCCAATAACTATATATACCTTGAGAATTTGCTTTTCAGTATCAAAATCCTGAATCAAATAATCACAATTTGCATTTAGAATCATTACTGATTTTGCCTTCAGAACTGGAAACAAGTAGCTTTCTGCTGTATCCACCTGAAAACAATCCAATCTCAAGCAACTGAATACATAATCAAACAAGTACAAAAAAATTAGTGGGTAAACAGTGTTTCGACCTTTAAGGTCTCATCAGTACAGATAATTTGAGATAGAGCCTTGGCTATGAAGAAAACTACAAAACAAATGGTTCACATATGTTCTCATAGAACATATTTTATCTGTCAAAATTGCAATTAGTAGCCTGGCAATTATGATAAATCCAAGGTACAATCTCAAGCAGAGGACTCAGCTTAACAAAATGCCAAGGAGTACTCTATCTGCAGACACTGTGTTTCAAAATTTCAGATTACATTAGTGCAGATCAGAGGTTTTTCAAAATAAAACCATGCCCTATTGAAACAAAACATATATGTAAAAAGCCAGATATAATAAAGGGTCTACTTGCTGATTGTTTCCATTGACTCAAGCAACAATTTCTTACAAACTTATTAATATTGTGCAAATAAATCAATGAGTGAACATACCTGTGGAATCATAATGGCATTGTCTACACATTCTAAACTGTCACCACCATCTTGGCTGTCTTCAATGTCATTATCAGTATCCATGTCCATACCCTCACTGGCCACTTCAAATTCTGAGAACATAAAACATTTATCACACATAATTTACCACCCAACTGGCCTTTAAGATAGGGTTGGGTTGCAATATCTTTCTTGAAAAATCTGCATGAACATCTTCCTGTTCATTTGCATAAAACTCCATACAATTATGATTGCTTAATAAAATAATTCTATAGGTAATTCCATAGGCAATTATGAGATGAACTTCCATTGGTATATAACCACCAGACTGTATAATGAACTTATTCAAAATCTTGTGACGGATACGTGACGGATACGTTAAACGCATTTTTTTGTCTTTATATCATTTGGAATTACAAGTGCGTCTTTCTGAAGCTGTTAGGATGTAGGAAGGCCTGTAATTTCGTTTTATTTACAAGTACCTACATGTCTATGAAAATAAAATGTTGATAAAAAAGTATTAATAGTGACAAGAATTAGGCACAAGACCTTCTCTTCCTAAAGCCGTAGCAAGATGTACAATGCCGATTAGTTGTTCGGCATTTGCTTCAATTGCAAGTTCTGATCGTGATCCTCCTCCCTCCCCCTTGCGCTATCCGTTTCCTTATCTTCGGTCTTTTTCGTCGTCCCAGTTTGGGGGTAAAGTCCGAAACATTGAATAAGCTGGCAGGCCATCCACGGGTGATAAAATGCTGAAAGGCATTCCAGTTACAACTGGTTCTTCTTGTTCGTTGTTTAAGTTCGAAAGGTTTTCCTCTTGGTCACGTAATGGGGTAAAGCGCTGAGATTGAGTGCTTAAACCAAGGTCTGGTCTTCCAGCAACAAAACGAAAAGTTCCCATGAAACACATTATTTTGAGTTGTTCTTGTCATTATCCATAACTGGGAATGCTCAAATAGCAATTTAAAGTGAGCTAAAATTAACAAAATTGACGAACGAATTATATGGCGGAATGAAATTTATGGCGGCCATTAAATTTGAAAAATTTTCATGGATACTTACCATGGATACGTTGTATCCATGGTAGTTGCCTCGTTTTTGATTTTTAATTGTTATATTGCCTATTGTTACAGTGTTGGAGAAGAACCAAATTTTGGCTTCTTTTTATTCCTGAATCTACGGGTAGAAAACAAAAGAGAAATCACAAATAGTGGGTAAACTTAAAATATTTGATAAAGAAATGATACCTGCACAAACGTAACGTGACCTGTTTTTGTAATTAAAAGCAAGGAAAAACAATAGTTTTTGTCATATTGAGACGAAGTAGTTGATAAATAATCGGGTTAGCTTGTAGTTATTAAAACACGTTGAAAGTAGGTACTTACTCAGCGATAAATATAAGAATAAGATTAACTATAATTATAGCCTTTAGAAAATTTGGCCGGTTTAAAAATAGACAAAATCTATAATTATGGAGCGGGATTTCTATTTGTACTACTGTACTACATCGCTCTCCGTGATTGGTTTATACGCGTTCTTGTGATAAAAAAGGAGGGAAAAATCTCGTGGAAAGGGATTTCCCCTTCGTCCTTCTGACTTTTAAAGGTGGGAAGGAGAAGATTAGCACGTGATAGACTGGTTGGACTCAAAGAGATAGGAGATAAGATAAGAAACATTATAAACTTTAAAATTATGTTATGTTCATTTTACCGAGTATTTACGGTTGGTTTAACAATATTAATACTTTTTAAACAATATATTATCGTTCAATTCGGCAAGTTGATAGACTTGGAGGGTGGAGACCACAGGGCTTCGATGCATCAAGTTGATAAAAAGTGGCCGCAGTTTGGAGGGTGACATAGCGTCTGGAGTATAAGCCTCGTTAGCACCGTAAATGATGTAAAATACGATCTCAGTGGTTGTGTTATGGAGTGGGCACGTGTGCACGTCTCGTCTGTCCCTGCAAGAAAAAGACAAAGGAAAAGAACAAAGACAAATGAAACAAAAGAAACGTTGTAACAATCTCTTGCGTGACTGGAATTTTATTCGCGAAATTATTATTATTATATTGTAAGTAAAAGGCTGCGTGGCAGATAGCGTTGACGACCAAAGGAGGGGACAAAATCGGAGGAATAAGAAAAATGGTAATAATATTATTTGATCTTTGTCAATCTTTTCAATCAAACACTATTAAGCAAACTATAATCAGTTATGGTGTGTTTAACTTGAATTGTTATCTATCAATTATAGAATTTGTACATATTGAAAGAGAATATGCATCCTTTCATAAAAATTAGTCAACATGCATGGCAGGCCTGGGTAAGTTTGTAACTTTAGTTTTTCTATGAAATTTTCTTAGAAAGAAGGGAAATTCAGAGCAATTGCATAGTAATAATAGAAATCTGTTCTCCTTTTGTGTTTTGGTGGGCTAGCTGACACTGATATAAGCAATGAGTGTTGGCATTGCTGTAACCTGAAAAGTATTGTAAATTATTGAAACTGTGTGTTTGGTTAATGGTTTCACTTAATTTTATTGTTGCTTGCAGGTGCTGATAGCTGAACAGAAAAGGAAAGGATGTCCCTGCTTGGTTTTTTGTGTGGTAAGTGCCTAATTAATTTGTGGGTTTTTTAAATTAGAAAACAATAATATATCAATCGAACTGAAATATTTCGATGAACGGAATTTGGAACTATTTAAACAGGAAAAAGCATTGACCATGCATAAATATGGGAAATTTGTGAGATGATTTGGTAGGCCAAAAAAGGTAAGCCATTATTAGTATGAATAATTCATGCATGATTCAAGGCACTAAGCTACAAAACAACAGAACTACAAACTATCAAAGTACATAACTTAACTACAAACTATCGAACAACATAACTACTTAACTACAAACTATTTACAAACTACCTACAAACAGTAAAAACCTGCATATAAGATCCTCCATCTTATTTTGTAGGCTATTTTGGTAGTGAAGAATGGAAAACAATCGGTAAACTATAAGACAATATCATGTGAACATGACTATGAAAAAATACATAGAAAAATGGAATATTCGGTGGTAGGTTCTTAAAAATAGGAGGTTCTTATATGTAGGTTTTTACTGTATAACTATGTACAGTATCTACATATTAAAGTAAGAAATTTTTACAATTTTGGCACCGCGTGCCAATTCGGCCTGCTCTGGCGTAAGTTTGTGGGAAGGGTTTTGGGTGACCACCTTCCCACGCTCTTTTTTGGGGGCCTTTCTTTTTTGTTGGCCAGCAATTTTTACAAAGGCCTCTTTTTGTGTTCTGTAAATTAACACACATAAGACTGATATGTTAAAGGTTGTTAACATTTTGTAAAAAGATGCAATGCCATTGTTAAAGTGTGTATGATAAACATGTGAAATACAATGTAAAAAGGTGTACGTACACAATTTCATTTGTTGGGATTCTTCTCCCGTCACGAAAACAAAGTTGAATCGTTTGCCGGCCAATTCGGGAATTGGTCGGCACATTGCTTTTTAAGAGCAGAAATACTGCTATATGTTATTTCCTAGGAGAAAAAGAGCATGGAAAGAATAATGGTTGATAGCAGTTATGAAGATGAGAAATGTACTAATAAATATATTAATGTATTTAATATAATTACTTTGGTGTCTTTGCCAACAGTTATGACAATTTGCTTGTCCTTTGGCTTTGCATTTGCCATGTTGAAATGTTCTTAAAATGAAATGTTGAAATGCATGTAAAATTAGTATAAGGTTAATGGAAAATGCTGCTGAAGGAGAAATATGAAGAATTTGAAAATGTTGTATATCTCAATTAACAATATATTCTGATAATATTGTGGGAATGAATATATGAAGAGCAAAGATTGAAAATCATAGCAATAGGAGAAGATACTTACAAATCTGAATGAGCAGGTAACTTAAATAACGAATGCTGAAGTAAACAAAGGTAAGTAGTGTTAAAAGTTGTTACACAGTGACTGTAAAATTGTTGTTAATAACTATGGATACATTTAAGGCTGTTTTAGTTAATATGGCTTTGTGTTCTTAAATGTTTAAACTTTCAAAAGTTATTTAGAAAAATTTTTCACTTACTTGAATTTTGCGATCGAGATCTGAAAGATTTTCGCGTGCTCAAGTCAAAGCTATTGTCTGTCCAAACTAAAGCAACAATATCAAGATGGCCCCACGGAAAAGAATGAGATCGAGGTCTTCTGGAAGTATGGAAACAACGTGGTGTTGGGTGAATTCCGATGTTACAATAATTCTGCATAGTGAAAGTATGAATGGCAAAGACTATAGATTAAAGTGAACTACGAATTGGTGTAAAAATAGAGAGGGTATGTTAAGTTGAACAATAATCAGGTAATGCATAAGTAGATATAAATGGACATTTATTAAAGGTTGACTCCCACACTAAATAATGCTGTGATTATTCAGTAAACTTCTTTCATTTCCCTATAAATCACAATGAAATGACAACACTATTCAGTGTGAAAATTTACATAAGTTTTAATATATTTATGACTTTATTATATATTATTTATTCTTTGATGGATTGTTATTTGATTGTCTTTCTTTATTATGTAAACAAAAATATATAAAATGTTATGAATTAATATTGATAATATGATATATACAATATTTTCTCAATGACTGTTTTGAATGTGGCAGTTTTTCTGCAAGGTATATAACTTGTCTGTTCTCTACTGTACCATACTATATATTTCATTATGTTATACATTACCATATACTACTATACATTATTACACATTAATATATATACCATACATTACTATACACACTGTACATTACTATACCTACATACAAACATACTATACCTACTATAAAAACATACCATACCTATTATAAAACCATACTATACCTACATACTATAAAACATAATATACCTACTATACCTACTATAAAAACATACTATACATACTATACCTACCATAAAAACATACTATACCTACTAAAAAACATACTATACCTACTATAAAAAATACTATACTGCATACCTACATACTACATACCTACATACATACATACATACATACATACATACATACATACCTACATACATACATACATACATACATAATAATAATACACATATACACATATATACATACATACCTACATACACATACATACCCTACAATACATACCCATACAATACATACCCTACATACATACCCTACATACATACCCTACAATACATACCCTACAATACATACCCTACATACATACCCTACATACATACCCTACAATACATACCCTACAATACATACCCTACAATACATACCCTACATAACATATCCTACATACATTTCCTATACATACCCTACAATACATACCCTACAATACATACCCTACAATACATACCCTACAATACATACCTACAATACATACCCTACAATACATACCCTACAATACATACCCTACAATACATACCCTACATAACATACCCTACTATACATACCTTACAATACATACCCTACAATACAAACCCTACAATACATACCAGTTTAAATGGGGAAAATCGTGTAAATAGCGCCTGAAAAATTCATAACTTTGACTTTGTTTTCATTGGGCCTAAGTGTTGCAAGCATGCCGAAGCAACGCCTACTACAAAAACCATAACTATTTCAAATTAAAATACAGCTGTCACCTGCGTTCCGAATTGTTTCCTACAACTCTCCAGGGGTCTTTGAAACAATTAGCAGCTCTTTACAAAGATAAATCAGCTCGTAAAACACTTTGCAAGGCGCCCTTTGTGTGCAAAAGAAAAACACGCGTCTTCTCCAAAAGTACCTGCTGGCAACCCGAGGGCGAATAATGAGTCTTGCGAAAAGAGCCAATGAAATTGCAGGAAAAGGCGAAACGGGTCACGTGAAGAGCGAATACTCTTTTCGAAAATGGAGTCGGGGACGCGAATTTGGAAGTTTCGCCAGCGTAAACCGTCGTTTTTTCGTGATAGCACAATTAGTGGAGTAATTAATAGAATAACTCAAAAATTCTTTTAAAATAGGCTTCCAAAAATAGATAACTTTTGCCTACTCCAGAAACGGAGCCTTTCCATGCAAGTGTCAACCTTTTGCGATTTCATTGAAAAAAGCCTTATTGATCACCGATTCGCCGTTTCGGCCCATTGTTTTTGGGCGTTCGACCTATTGTTTCGGCTCGAATCTATTGTTTTGGCCAGAGTTTCGCCACCGTCACCTGACATCGCAGAATAGTAATATTAGATGGTATAAATATGTACCTATCATTGATTGAACTATTAAACAATTCCACCTGATGAGTTTCAAAGAGCGAAAGATGA